>PVHY01000087.1:60708-104563 GCA_004024945.1 Uropsilus gracilis | reverse complement strand
CCCAATAAAACGATTTATTTTGTCATTCAAAAACAACTGCATTAGTTTTTTAAAAACACTTTGAGACACTAAAAATAATGAACTTAGCCCATTAGTTATTTCTAAGACATACCATTAAAGCACAATGCACCTGTTGAGTTGTAAGGTAAACAAGGTGCATGTTCAGTCTTTCCAAACATTACTTCAGAATTGGCTTCAAAATCTATAGGTTGTAATATGGAATTAGAATTTAAAAGCTTGGGGCAGGTAGCAAAAAAAAAAAAAAGATTTAAAAGCTTCAAATTATTTTGCATTCGAAAACTCAATTTCTAATAATTGTATGGTATGATTTGAGAATAAAAGTAAATCATATTCAGAATTAAGTAATTCAATTGTAATAAATATTTAATACAAAAGGGGGCGATGCACTGAAATTTTCAGTATATTCTAAAAGTATCTGAAACATTTTCTTATATTAGAAAGTATAACGGCACCTAGATTTGTTTTTGGTTAACATTGACAGAGGACATATGCCTTGGTACCCAATATATCAATTACTATTTATCTTTGAGATCATATCTCCATATTCCCCAAAAACAATTTTTTTCCAGCAAATAATATCCCTTTCACTTTCTAAATGTAATTATAATTTAATGGAGGGAGTAATGCTTGTCTGTATCTTGTTCATCTCTTATTTTAACCTATTATCATAAAGATAAAGACATTGCTCAAATATATTAGAATGTAGTAAGATTAGCCTCTAACAGCCATGTTACTTTCTATATTAGTTGATAAAGAATAAACCATCTTCCAATATTACAAAAGTCATTCTTTATGATTTTTATATCAAAAGTGCAATAACTTAAATTTGATGTAATTGTTGTTTGAAATTAAGAGATCAGTGTACACAGTATATAACATATTTATTTAAATTATTTTCATTGTCATCACCATATATATATACATATATATATATGACTGCATACATATATGGGACTGTATATGGACTATACACACACACAAACACAGATGAGAAAATATTTTGATTAAAGTAAAATAGAGAGCTTGTGCCATATAAAATTCCTGCTCTCCTAACTTTACCAAATGCAGAGAGTCCTGGAGAGTGACCAAGAAATACTCGATTTCCCCAAAATAGAGCTTGGAAATTAACAGATAATGGAGTGTCAGCATAAGACTGAATTTTTAATTAAATATTGATTCTCCTTTAGAAGACTATTCTAGTAAGGGGAAATTCATATTGAGTAGTTATTAAATCTTTTAGCATTTTTCCTCCATAGTGCAATTCAAAAAAAATAAACTTTTATTTTAGCTCTTGGACAATAATTATAGTAATACTCTCATATAATTCAGCTTTATTAAAAATCTCTTTAATAAAGTATCTTTTCTAGGTAACACTCATTCATCATTGAATTATAACTTATAATCATGTGAAGGTAGTTTCATATGAAAGATAACCTTAATATTATGAAAAAAAGTCTTTTTAAATTGTCTGTCCTCTCATTATGAAAAAGGATATTATAATATTTCTGCTTCAAAGAGTACATTAAAAGCTGTTACTGAACTAATAACAAAGTTACATTGTATTATTTACATATTTAACATGCTTACATCTTATTAAATTCTTTACATGATTTACTCTGTTTATTTTGTATATATTGTATTGTAGATTATCTTTTTTATTTTTAATATGTTCACCTTTATAAAAATACATTAATAAAGGTAAGATTATTTAAGCAAGTCATAAATTCTTGCAATCAGTCACCCATGGATATGAACCAATCTGTTTATTCAGTTAGCCTTTCTACTTGGAAAACTGATTGTGCTGTATCAAAGATTAATAAATTAGCAATAATCACTCAAAAATCTATAACCTATGAATACTAAAATGGCAAAAGGCAATGGGTATATGAATATTTATACATTTATTTCTACTGTGAGTCATTGCAGGTACTTACATTTTGTTACTCTTCAAATATGAAAACAATGCTTATTTTAAGCACTTGCTAAGAAATTAGAGGTTTTTTCTTTTTTTCTCAGTCTTAGGGACATTTAAAATTTGAAATTATAATAAAAGAAACAGCAGATCAAATTTCCATCTCATAAAATATTTTGAAGAGCTGTGACCATGAGTACAAAAATAGAATGAATAAAATTATATATTTTATTCACTATATCTGCATATATTCAGACATAAAAAGAAAGCAAATATATCACTAAAAAGCATAGTGATCCTGAGCAATATTTACATATTCTTAATATGTGTACTTAAAAACTGTATCTCCATATATATGCATCTGTATATACAACATATCTTTCCATACTTCTGAATTATTAATGTTTAAAAGTAGTATTTGTATGTATGCAAGTTTGCATATATATATATACACAATATTCATTCCTTCAAAATTTGACTGGGTTATAAATATATATGCATTTTTTATACAACAATTCTGTAGTAATATGAGGAACATTTTGTACTGGAAATATAAATGAATAAACACAAACATTAAAAAAAATTCACATGGAAAAAGGGAAGATGAGGCATTTGTAAAGTACTTCCAAAGAGAAATAAATAACTTGTAGCTACTTTATAGACAAATGTTGGTAGAAAAGTTGTGATCTATTTTTTTTGTTCCTTCAGAGTTATTTGAAAGGATCACAAATTATATGGAGACCAGCTATAGCTTATGTCTTTAACACTAGGAATTCAGTATGAAGTTATTTTTATGTAGACCATAAGTACAATCAAATTAAGAGTCTCTAACCAGAAAACTATAAATTATTTGCAGTTGGGTAATCCTGTGTAGTACAGACTCTTCAGCCATATCTCTGTGTGTATCACAAACCCTACCTATTGTGTGTTATCACAGACCCTACCCTGACCCTGACCAACTATGATAAAAGTATCTTGAGACGTTGCCAAATGTCTCACAAAGGTAAAAATTGTCTCAGTAAACAACCATTGATATAATAAATTTCGTTATTTTCTACATGGAGAACTATAGTGATCTGAGGGTGAATTTTTAAGTTCACAAAATGGGAGTGGGTGGGTGGAATAAATTCACAAAGGTAATTGGAGGCAGATTAGTGAACAGAGATGGCAGGGTTCCTCAAGTTTGACACAGGTGACTGAAATGCACAACCTGTTCACTCTTACTAAACCCAAGATCAAGATATCAACCCTCATTTCAATTTTCTGCGGTCTGAAATTATACTTTCCTAAATAATAGAGCAATCTGCCTAGGGCGAATTCACTGTCAATTTGGGCAGAAGGATAATTAGAATCCCTGGGCATTTTGGTGAATTTTACAGGCTCTAAAGTTCTCAAGGAACTAGACACAGAGGCATACCAGAAAGGAAGGTTGGCATGCATGGGGGCTGAGCAGGGGGTCTGGGAAGCAGGTGGGCAACCAAGCCTCCCAGCCCTCTATGAATTTTTAGGAATCTTTATACTTTCCCTCTGGGCTCTCTCTCCGGCACACTCTCTGGTGTTGCCTCTCACCCTCCTGTGTTCTCTCCACTTGTTACTGCAGTTGTGCAGCTGCCACATCTATCCTTGCTTCTAGACTTCAGTGTCCCTGTTCACACATGTGCACAACCCTGCTATTTGGGGAGCCCAGATGCCCACAATTACGAGTGTGCGTGCCCCATGCTCATGCTCCCATGCACCTTCTTTATAGGCCACAGGTGATACAGAAACTACTGGCAAAGAAGCTAGATGAACTAATTATTTTATGTTCATAAGTAATTACTAGCCCTCCGGAATCACCTCTTGTGTAACATATAAAACAGCATGTAATACTGTTGATTTATGTGATTGACTGAATTCAAAATCACTGCATTTTAGAAGAAAAACACTCCACTATTTAAAGACAAATATAGGTCAAATTGCATTGTTCTAGTAAACATAGTGACCACTTAAAAGCATTACAACAATGGATTCAGCAGTTGAAGATTTCTACCTTTTTGTGTATGCACTTTAAAATGAAGAAATTAATGTAAACGGGACTCTAATTACAAATGGGAAAAACTTAAAAAACAGCTTTGTAGATGAAAACAGCATCAGTTTTTTCTTGCTTTTGTCTTTTTTTTTTTTTTTTAACTTTAACTTGTCATTCTTTAGGTATCTGTAGGGTAAATGATGTTGGTCAGGTCTTTGCCCTCCACTAACTAACTGTATAGCCAGCTTTGTGCCTTCCTTATGATTTTATGGTCCAGTGGGTATGCCTAAGTGGAAGTGTGCTCACCTGGGTTTAGGTGTGAGGGGATAAGGGGACGCAGAGTGCAAGAGCAAACACATAAGCATGAAAGAACACAAGAAATGCCAGAGAGAGAAGAGCCTAGAGAAAGAACATGGAGAATTCTGAGGGGGCTGAAGGGGTACACAGGCCCCCTACCCCTACCCATCCCCCCAGCCTTGGCACTGCCCTGCCTCTGCCCTGCCTGGTGTGTCTGTATAATTACTAGAAACAATAGGTACTTACACAGGTTGGTGTATCTGGTGCTTTCTCCTACAATTGGCGATGAGGACTGGTTACACAGCAATTAAGGAAGAGGATGGGATGGTTACACAACAGTGTCTGTGAGACAATAGTTAAAAACTAATAGTATAGTAGAAAATCATTAATATTGAAAGGGAATATAATGGCAACTTTTCAGAAAATGTAACATTAAATATATCATTAATATAAATTAGCCCCTGAACTTTCGCACTTAATACTCTATGGAATTGCTATTATGATATATGAATTCCAATAAGAAAAAAAATTAAAGTAAATAGAAGTGAATAATAGAGTGTTTCAATTATAAAATAATCACCTTTGAGTCAGAGATATCGGATTAAAATTGTTTTGCATTTTGCATGCTATGTAAAATTAGTATTGCTTAATGTTCAGACTAGCATTGTAACAGTCTTCTATCTTCTCTTTATCATTTTTAAATGAGATAGCCCATTAAAGTTATGCTAACTTTTATTATTATTAATGTGCATTAGTTATTGTTTTCAAATTAAGTAGCAGAATTAAGCATTTTTATATCATTGCATCTTTAAAAAGTAAAAATATTGCCCTTAAAAATAGAGCTAAGCCACTTCTACATCTTTCTCTTTAATTTGTTGCAGACATATTATTCTGTTTGTTTTAAAACTATTTGATGTGATATCACAAGCATGTGCAATGACTCCATAATAACCAAAATTGATTTTTCTCTTTCTATAGAGCCATGTTAGTGTGTTGATAACACTGGGAGAGTGTGTTTGTATTTGTTGAGGATGGAGAATAATCATGTTATTCTCATCAATGAAAGAAAATATTTAGTTCTCTCAGTTAAAATAAAGATTATTTGCACATATCCCCACAATGCAAGTTGGTATTTGAGAACAATGAGTGAATCTAAGATGTGGTCCCTTTTTCATTTGAAGGTTAAGCTATCTAAGCCTGTATAGACACAGCTCACTGAACAGTCTTAAAACTTGGAGTTTCCGTTTAAGTTCTATAGGCGGTATATTCAGTGACTATGGTGAAGACTTACTATGTAATTCCATAAACAAATATTTGCTGCAGATAAATTCACTGAATATTTTCCCTTAAAATACTAGTGACAAAGCACTAGTGACAAATGATAAAGCACTAGTGACAAATGACAAAGCATTTTCAGGAAGCTTACTGATTTTGAATAAAAATATCACTAATGAGGACTTCAACATACCTAAAAATAGAGATATGGTGGGCTTGTTTAGGTCAAAAATATTTTATTATAGTAGTTCTGTAATGCTAGGTTTAATAAATTGTCTTAATATTTACTAATGAATGAAGTATAACATGTTTTGTCTAGGTGATTATAACTTATTTACTTGAATATACACATAATAAACAATTTTGGTACAGAATAAAAATATACATCATGGGTGAAGTCCATAGGTTTTACACACAGTAGTTAATAATAATGTTAAAGGTTCTAGGAGATTGTTCATAAATGGCATATCTGTTTCCTCCATTGACCGATACAACTGATTTAACTAATTTTAATTATTTTTCTTTTGCAGAAATTTTACTTTGTTATTTTTAACAATCTGCTAAGAATAATTATAGTCAAGATAACTGAAATTATATATATATATAGATAGATTGTATGAAAATAGGAATTACATGTTAATAATTGTTAATAATTGTCTTGATGTTAATAATGTTAATAATTGTCTTGAATTGGTAAGTTTTAAATAACTTGTAATGAAACAATTGCTGTACAATAACCTAGTTTTTTCTTCTGTTTCTTCTTATGTCACTCTCAGTCATATGTCCTTGTATCTCCTTGATCCAGTCTTAGCACATATGAGCTACTTTTTATATATTTAATGAAGGATGGAATGTGAGAAATCATTGAGATAAATGAGATTCCATTGATTAGACACACAGTCATATTGTAAAGAAGTTCCATACCAATTTACAATGCTTTTGATTAAGACATTAAAAACACATATTAAATTCTATTTATGTTGATAGATAATTCTTTACGTGATCTATTATGAAAAAAATTGACCTTTTAAATTTATAACAAAAGACCAAAATTACTCTTGCAATTAAAAATTGAAATGTATCAAATTATATTTAACCATGAAATTCATCATATGACATTTTAATGCTTACAGCTTGAAATATTGGGATATTAATATATTATATAAGATTCGGTCTTTCCTCAGGATAAAAATGATCTCTAATAACACGAACAAACATAACAATTAAAATCTTAGGTTGAAGAATTTAACATTATAAATTTCTGGCTAGCATATTAATATATTCATTTGAAAGTAGCTCTATATAACATAACTGAATCAAAGTTAAATATGTATCTGATTATGACTTGTACTTTTATGAATGAACTTAATCCACTTAACTTTATTTATACATAATTTAAATGGGGGGGTAAACTACAATTTCCTCATTATTGATTGTTACAAAGGATGCAATGTAAAGATGTTTCCAAAATCTGCTTAGTTTTTTTTAAGCATATCAATATGGTTTCATTTAATATGTTAGAAATAAGCTTTCAATGGAAACATTCTTTAAGTTCATGAGAAAACAAGGAGACTCAAAAGGTCCTATTTATAAAAACAACATTTTATAGCAAAACTTCTCAGTGGTGAAATAATTTAATATTATTGCCAAAAACTTACTTCCTATGATATATTTTACTGCATTTTCTTTGATTATAGTTTAAAATTTAACATCAGTTTTTAAATTTTTTTCACATTCCTCATGTGCTTTTTTAGTATCCTATTTGTATAAACTTTATAAGATGACTTACAACATAGCTCTTCTTTGCTGAGTAGTTAAGGTCTGAAAAATTGGAAAATTTGAGTATGGATTAGCAGGACCTTAATTATGAAATTAGTGGCTCAATTTAATTTGAAATTTATAAGATCTTTAAACATTCTAATTGAGGATTGATTTGCATTTCCCTGATTATTAATGATGTTCAGCAGTGAGAGGGGAGGAAGGGAAAAGCAGGACTGGGAAGGGCACAAGAGACTAACAGGATGGTTTGTAGGTGATCAGATGGATGGAGAACCCATGATAGATAATGATGTAAAATAAAACAAATTTAAAAATGGGCATTTCCAAACATTAAAAAAATTCTAATTGAGAAAACTAGTTATTAATTTGTACATCATATATATATATATATATATATATATATATATATATATATACGTTTACTTATGAGAGAGATATGAAATCATGGTAAGCTTTGAAGAATTCTTGTTTAAAAGCATACAATGTAAAGATTCTAGAAGGAGAGACTATTTACCAACAGGCCAGTTGAGAACGCCAACTTACTTACTTGTCATTACATGCACAGTTATCCAGGGTATGTACTCAAAGGAAGGGTTAGTGTCAGTTCAGGAACACACCCTGCAGAACTTTAGCCACACGTAAATGAATGTCAAGTCAGCATTTTTGTGTAATAATTTAGTTAAGGTTTCAATATGGGGAAAAGATACACATGAACATATGTAGGAATTATTTATCTTCTCTACTATTTTATCTTCCAATTATATGCAAACATTCTATATATAGAATGTATTCCCACACATGATAAAATTTTACATTGATTCTATTGTCTTGTCCAGCTTTTTATTTCCACTAATCCTCATTATTTTATCAAATTTCTTTAAAGTTTGAATGTTTTGAAAATTATTTTTAAATGATATCAATATTTTAAGCTTGAAGAAATAAGTCTGTTTTAATAGAAATGAAAACAAAACTTGTTCTTCAAAAGAGATTATTAATTGTTACCAAAACCAAAAGGCAAGCTTAGCACTGGCAAATACATGTACAGAAACTATCTTAAAGTTGAGAATGCATGTGTAAAGTTAAAACATTCTTATTAGGAAAAGATAAATAAATACAAATTTCATCATCGATCCTTTCTACATCTTATTATCAATTTGCATAAAAAGTATTTTTTAGCTATTAACACTATTCAACTACATATTAACATTTATAACAAAAATAAATTCTTCTAATGCCTTTGTGGTCATTTGTAGACAAGTGTACACAGATGGGAAAAAATTTAGTTTCCCTCTATCACATTCCAAGCTGAAGTTTAACAAGGTGACACTCCTTGTTTTAGCTGATATAGAGATGAGGTGAGGGGGGAGACAGTAGGTATGCCAGCTCACTGTCAGCTCTGTTTCTGGAACTAACTGATTGAGGTCAACCTTGGCACTTATTAGCCTCATGCAAATAACTTAATAATTCTAAAACCTGCTTTCTCTTGTTAAATAAAGACATTAGAATCTAACCGATTGTTTTATTGCCTTTAATTTGTGTTTGTATATTTATATAAATCCCCCTCTCTCTTTCCATCTCCTCCCCCAGTGAAACTTTCGGTTTCCACTGATTCAATATTTGTGGCAATTTTACAGAACATAACTGCTGTGAATAATGAAAATTTGCTGTATATGAATAATTTGTTCCTTAAAATATATTTTCTCCAAAGTAAATTTGTTTCAGAATGTAAACAAAGAAATAAGTTAGAAGTACCTATAACAACCCTCCTATCACCTTCACATGAATCTATTAAAGATATTTATGTGTAAAGTAGTCTATTTATTTCTGGGACTTAAGCTTCAAGTGGCAAGCTGGGAAATAATATGAAATGAAAGAAAATAAAACAAACAAAATTCTTCTCTTACTTTAGACTTTACTTTTCAGTTTCTATTTCCACTTTAAAGGAAAGAGTCCATCTCTGTTTATCTTCAAAGTTAATGGCTATTACTTGTTGACAGTTTTAACAGTTTCACTTAGAAGAACCTGATTAGATTGCTCGTGAGAGTATCAGCAGGTGTTCTCACCCCCAGCTCAAGCAATCTATAAACCCAGCATGAGAGATCATGGTAAAATCAGTTGTGGAACTCATACATTGGGTGAAAAGGTAGTAAGTCTGCAGTTTTCATAAATGTTGAGGGGAAAAGTTGCAAGGCAGTTAATCACAGCATGATAACTTCAAAATGACTTGCTGATGAGTTTCCCAAAAAGGCAATAGTAAATCACTGAGGAGTATGGGAAAACTATTTGCTAAGCACAATTTAGCATGGTTTCTTTTTTTGTGTAGGCCATTTATAAAGTATCATACTAATTCATTGTCAAAAGAAAGGTCTAGATTCCGCTATTCTTTGCACACTTCCTTTAGTTAGTAGAAAAAAATGTTTAACAATCCAACTATACATGCAATTGGAGATGTTACACATTCTCTTTTTTTTTCAAACTTTTTTTTTTTTTTTTTTTTTAGACTCTAAAACATATGTCTTGAGGTTGGGATAACTTTTGATCATTAGACTTTTTAAGTCTGCTAAGTTCTTTTGCTGATTCCTTTGCCTATATTCAAGACCTTGTCCTCTCACACTATTTGCAGTATTTTATATCCACATAGATTCTCTGATTCTTCAATTCTGTATTACTGATATTAGGTCATAAATAATCTTTGTCAATATTAAGAAATATGACCAACAGCTAAAACAAGAGAGTTTGAGATATATAACACAATTCCTCAACTTGGATTTAGAGACTTTCTGAAAAGTAAGCTATTTATTTACTATCTATCCTTCAAGAGACCTATCTTAAAACAAATTTAGGTGTAGGTTTTGTCATATGTAGCAATTCCTCCTTGTTGTTTGAGATCCCCTCTTCTCTCCTTGATTCCCCAGGACCCCTTTCCATTCTTAGCACTGTATATAAACCCCTGTCTTGCCCCATTTACTTCAGAATTTACAGCCGTATAAATTATCCATGCACATGTAGTTAAATTTAGTCAATTCCTATTAATCTACCTGATATCAATTTATTTGCTTATCTAGCCTAAGAACTCAGAAGGATTAGGGATTTTTCTCCTGTGCCTTATGATTTCATAAGGTCAATCTATGATGTCAACTAAAATCAAGTCTTTATTTTTAAAATATTCTGTTCTTTCTACTATCGTAAACTAGAATTTGATATAATGCTAAGTGTTATGTATCAATTATCTAAATTTCTTTTTCCAACATACACTGCTATCTCAAAAATCTAAACTAAAATTTCCTTTAGGGAAATAATTTCACCATTAATTTTTTGAAATAGACTTTATTATATATTTCAAAAGAAACATTTTGCTTTATCACATATTGCTTACATTGTGTAAGTTTCTAGCAGAAGTTGAGATAAACATGAATGTTTAATTTAATATTTTAATATTTATATTTAATAAAAATTAATATAATTTGGATTTAAATGTTTCTAGAAATACTCAAGTACTTAGTGAATTAGCAAATAAATACTCCTTAAATAATTTAAGTTTCCAAGATATAAAACATTTCCTAACCTAAATGATATTCTGAATCAATTGTAGCTATTATTAAAACTGAAGTTTACTGATATATTTTTTCACTAATTCTTAGGGGTTATTGTGTGATGAAAGGAATATTTACTATATCAGGCTATAGAGATATAAATTCAAAACCTTTTTGCCAGCAGGACATTTTAAAGAAATATTTTAATGTTATTTAAATTATCTAGACTACAATTTTCTTATCAGTAAAAATATGATGGTAGCGCATTAAAGAAAATCTAAGTTCTTCCAGAAACAACATTGTATGAATTCCATAAGCATTGCTGAAATGGTAGTAGAACATGGTTCGTTTGTTTAGAGTTTATTCAGGCAAAAAAAGGCAGTATCTTTTTATTAAACTTGATGAAGCATCAATGATCAGCATCAGCTTCAAACCACCCACAGATATTATAATTGCCTTGGCAATCTTAGCCAATTAATATCACATTTTTACAAAACTAAGTATTTAAACTGTACTTCATGCAGAGGACTGTTAAAATCATAACACATTTTATTTTTAACAGTTACCAAAGGAAACTTTTACAACTGATTATAGAAATAAAAGTGACTTAATTAACATAGTATTTATTCCATCTCATTTCATTCAGGCAAATTATGTGTAAGACATATCTACTGAGGGCACTCTATCCCTTGAAATATAAAATTAAATAGACTCAAACTTTGATTCATATATATTGAGAAAATGAGTACCTCAAATTAATAACTCCAGGTACCCTTAGTATGGTGATATGGAAGAGTATAGTATACTTAGTTCAGTATTCCTATTTCTACTAAATTTTGAGTCTCTTTAATATTTCAATTCTTTCAGCTGTTTTGTTTTTCCCAGACTGTCTTCATTAAACGTTTTAGACAAAAGTATGAAATAGGCTATAATAATTTACTATTGACAATTAAAATATATTAACTTCACCATGTTAAATTCTTTGTCTTATGTTCCCTGTGACTCATTTTCACTCTGCTATGGTTATGTGCTGAGCTTCCTTATTCAGATTTGACTTTATATCTTTTCTTGGTAGTTCATGAAGATTAAACTTTCCGAAGATGATCAGAGAAATCTGTCTATATAGATGGCAAACATCTAATTATAAAGCATCTGACATTCATCATATTTGTCACTCTTTCCTCATCATGGGGACACCTTCATCTCTTTGAAACACGTTTCCTTTTAATGCCATTGATAATTAACCTCTTGTTCACCATGACTTTAGCATTCATTTTATACAGATAGGAGCTAATTAAATTTATTCCTTTCTTTTACTAATCTCTCTGGTACAAATTTCATTACTTAACTAGCCTAAGAAGAACCTAGAGGGTTAGATGGAAATTTCTTCCCCGTTCCAATGCTTACTTTCATAGCTCCTATTTTTTTTTTTATGTTTACTGAGATCTTTTTGCAAAGACAAAGTGTGAAAAGAAACTATATATTATGATAATTTTCCTAGACAAAATTGCTTATGGAATATAGACTAAAAGCTTGTGTCTCTAATAACTACACTTGCTATTTATGTGTATAATTGATTTTGTATATTTTTTCTGAAAGAATTTAATATGGCTTAAAATGTAAGAAGAAAAATTATAGTGAGAAAGTTAGGTGAGAAGATTTGAATAATGTGGATCCTTTATGTGCAATATTCAGCATGACTATTTTAATGAATAATTAGGAAAATTCTTTCTGAAAAAGGTATCAAACATGTTATTTAAGATTTTTATTACTAATGCTAAGTAAGATTTATGATGTTGTATCAGAGACCAAATATGGCGAACTAGACTTTTCTTATTAGGCAGTGTAGTCCTTATGTCACCTTAGTAAAAAAAAACTAGAGACCATTCAAAGCCAGTAAGCCTAAGGAACTATTTCCATCAATTAAAGAATGCAGATCATTTGCATTGAGAGTAATGAGATCCCTAAAGATTAGATCTCTAAAGGTCTTAGTCAAGAACTGACCAAGTCCAAGGAGAGATCAATATTAGTAAGTCTCTGTCATTTTTCTAAGCAGAGAAACAATCACAACTTAGTCTTTTATGACATAGAAGAATGTATTTCAGGATTCTCATGTTGCTTTAGGTTTATCAGTAGATACATTCTAAGACTTTCATCCTTACTGTTAGAATAAGGATTAAGACACCGCTTTTCTGTTTATCCTGTGACTTCTCCCCATATTTCTCTTTAATGACCTACATCCTAAAATACAGGATACTATTTCTGGTCTATGTTAGTGCTCCTTAATTCATAATCATGTGAATTCTTGTATGCTTTTCCCTTTGCTAACCCATTTTATATTTGATTATTTGTTCAATCTAAAAAGAACCCAGAGGGGTACAGGCTGACTTCTTTTGCGCCCCAATAAAAAACATGAATCGCATTTTCAGAATTACAAAGATCTATTTCAGAAGATTTAGAATAGAATTTTATTGAGATCAATTTCTTCATCTCTAATTCTCAGAAGTATTCTGAAATGCTACTTATACCTACTTATAGTTTTATGATAACATCTAAAGTTTATTAGTTTATATATTTGAAAGATAAATAATTTTGAAAATATTTTGAGTATTTACACTTTGAAATAAAACTGCTACTTTTTAAATATATTTGAAATGTAAGTACTTAATGCATATATAATTTAATACACAGAGCAAAAATCTAATTTCTCTAACTTTCTGGGTCTTGTTTGAGACATCTCCACAGTGAAAAATAAATAGGCTAAAAGAAAAATAATTTAATGGCATATATTCCTTCTCTGTACACATAGGAGCCCAGAAAAATAGGGTAAGTCTGAGATTGCCCATACTACTCCCTTACATGACATCTTCAGCTTTAAAAAAAAAAAAAAATCAGGGGTTAAAACCAGGGGTGATTTTAGGAGATTGTCAGGAAAGGTCTAGTAAACAAGAAACTGATCATTTTGCAGATTTAAGTTGTAGATTTCCCCATTGATAAACTTTTAGAAATTTGGTCATTCACCTGACTGTACATTGGTACTGGGAAGCAGGGAGATGCTTTTGCAAAAGTTACATATTTTTTACACATGTAAATGTCTTCTATAAAAGGTAATGTCTACCTGATTTTTGAGAAACTTTTCTGTGAATGTTATTTCTTAAAAGTAACCAGTTCATAATGCTCATTATGTCAAAGATATTTTGGAATAACAAATTTCCCCCCCTACTCCCTCCCTCATCCATTTAGAAAAATAAAGCAAGAAATATAAACTAGATATGACTGGGAGATTATATATGTATCAACAAATACATAAGATATAATGAGGGTATAAATTAAGTAAAAAATTATGAAAATGAATGTGCTAGATATATTTTGGCAATAAACTGAGAAGTAACAAGAGAGAATAGAAAACAAGAAATCTCTTCAGTTCTTCTGGAGTTTTAAAGTTTTTGGAGTAGGGGAATATGTGCCTACATACATTGGGTTTATGGGATGTATGTCCTGTTAATAGTAACACTTATAGAAAATGCCCTGCTATAAATGAATCTATCTATAGGTAGCAATCTAAATTGATTGCTGACACTATCTGTCTATAGGAAACTATGTTTATGGTGATAAAAGATGATCAGTAACCTTAATCGGAAATGACATTGATACTGATAGATAGATGCCCCCAAGTTGTCCAGCACAGACCTTCAATAATCTATCACTTTTTTATTTAGATTATTTGAAAAATAAGCCAACTGAGAATCTGGATCCTCAGAAGAAACTATTCTACCCCCTTAAATACCAAATAGAATGAAATCTGGAGTGGGTGTTGCCCAGATTTACAGCTACCTCCAAAAACAGCTTTTCTATTGAAGAAACATGTTTATTTGATAAGCATGTACTAATGCAGATTATTTTAAGCTGGAAACAAGAACACAGAGATTCAGAAATAAATTTGTATCTCTTTCTTAACAACCTAGGAGAACTTGGATAGGACGTCATATTGAGAATTAGAGTTGTTATTAGAAATAAATTTTATGACCTATTTGTATGGCAGGGCAAACATCTAATCACCAAGTATCTGCTATTCTTATATTACATTAAATTATCTTCATCAAATTTAAAACTATAGTGTCTTTATTCATTGATTCAAGATGGCATATAAACTTACAATTTACCTGATGATCTTTGGAACCCTGTGTTCCTGAAATAATGTATAATTTTTCCTGTTAATTTGTCTTATGGGTATTTGATAAGCCACCTATCGCCCCACCCCAAAGCCATGAGAATTTTGATGGGCAAAGAAATTTTACTTGCTGAAGTCAACAAGAATAAGGGTAAATTTAATAGTAAACATGCTTTCTAATCTGAGATTTTTAAGAAAAAGCTACTGTGTCAAAATAGAACATGGTTGTAATTAAAATAAAACAAAACAAAAACACAAAGACCATGAGATTTTAAAAGAATATTATTCATGCATGAATATTATTGCTAGACCAATGGTTATTAAATATGACTGTATCTTAGAATTACTTAGAAGATTTGAAATATCAGTGAAAAGATATGCCCCCTAAATGTAAGAAACAGTTGGATATAGAAATCAAAATTATGTTTATCCATTTTATGCCCTTTTAGACATTATTGACATGCATTCAGATTCTTTAGGATCAAAAATAAAAGACAGTGTTACTTTAGTGCATGTTAAATAGTATCAAATATACAATTGGTGAGGTATTCTGCTTAAACACACACATGCACAAACAAAAACACACATTTTAAATATGGAAATTAAGAACCATAAACATATAGACTACCCTAACATCTACCTTGACCATTTATCAAAACTGTACAGTAGTGGTAATACTCAGGAGATATGACACTAAATACAGTAAGTGTTTTGGTAACTTTGGACATAATGTAGGAAATACTCCATGCACTATAAAATTGAAATACATTTTTGTCATTTGATATGTCATCAATGTTTTTGAAGTATTTTAATGAAGTTAGAGAGATATTTTATATTCAAATTTCAAAAATGATTTTTTAGTTTTAAATTTTTGAATTTTAAAATTAAAATATATATATAATCCAAATCCATTTAGCTCAAAAGTTTTTTGTTTTGTTTTGTTTTGTTTTTGAGACTATGTCTCGCTATTTTTGCCTATGGAACCGCAGGCTCTCATTGCCCGGGGTACCACAGACTCGAGCAATTCCCAGCCTCAGCTTCCCAGGTAGCTGGGATTACAGACATGCACCACCGTGCCCAGCTATTTTTTTGGAACTAGGTCTCGCTACGGCCCCCCAGTGGGACTCAAACCATGATCCCTAGCCCCGGCCGCTTCATAGGCTGAAGCTTACAGGCACGAGTCACCGTGCCCAGCCCATTTAGTTCAAAAGTTAATAACTTAAGCTACACGTTAAGAAAAAATAAGCAACTATAATGTAACTTTCTGATCCAGTTGCCTGTTTCAGGGCATTTGGGTTTTTTCTATATCCTGACTGTTGTACATTATGCTGCAATAAACATCTGTGTATAGGTGTCCTTTTGAATTAGTGTTCTTGTATCCTTTGGATAGATTACCAGAAGTGGGATTGCTGCATC
The DNA here is from genome assembly GCA_004024945.1 of Uropsilus gracilis. NCBI lineage: Eukaryota > Metazoa > Chordata > Mammalia > Eulipotyphla > Talpidae > Uropsilus > Uropsilus gracilis. Next base: position 88,151 of record PVHY01000087.1, on the reverse strand, counting down.
AAATGGCAGTTCCCTTTTCAGTAGTTTGAGAGTTCTTCACACAGCTTTCCAGAATTACTGGACAGTTTGCATTCCCACCCTTGGGGAAGAGATGTACACGAGAGATTAAGATGATGGTTCACAGGTGACTAGGTGGTGGGAAAACTAGGGGTATCCAGTAATGTTAAAAATATACACATGTTTTACATTTCCCTTATTACTAGTGACATTGAGCAATTTTTCATGTGCCTATTGGCAATTTGTATTTCCTCTTTGGAGAAGTGTCTTTTTAGTACACCATTAAGAATATCCCACATCCAAAGAATGGGCAGCAAGAATTGCTGGAAAGGAAGTGGAGAGAAAAGAACACTACTACACTGCTGGTGGGAATGTAAACTCATCCAACCACTATGCAAAGCTGTGTGGAGGACCCTCAAGTTAATGAAAATGGAGCTACAATTTGACCCAGCAATTGCTCTCTTGGGAATCCACCCAAAAGAGATGAATGGGGGTGCAAAGAGACACCTGTGCTTGGATGTTTACTGCAGCACTATTTATAATCGCAAGGACTTGGAAGCAACCTAAATGACCCAAAAACAGATGACTGGATAAAAAAAAATGTGGTATATATACACGATGGAATATTACTCATCAATTAAAAATGACAAATACAACAATTTTATGACAAGATGGATGTACTTAGAAGAAATCATATTAGCAAAAACAAGTCAAAAAGAAAAGACAGAAGCCAAATGGTTTCACTAATATATGGGATATAGTGAAAAAATAAGCAAAAGTCTTGAGGAAAAGTCAAAATAAGCTAAGCACAAAACTGAAGCACACAACTTTGGGCAGGAGGGAAAGGGGGGAAATGGAGGGGAATGGGGGGAAGTCCCTGGGATTACAATGATGTGAAATTTATATATAAATACATTTTAAAAAGAAACTAATATAAACTATATAAAGTTTATATTAAAGTATAAAAAACTATATAAAGTTTATATTAAAGTATATAAAAGAAACTAATATAAACTATATAAACTAATATATGTAATATATATTACATATATATGTTATATATGTAAATCAAATAAAAAGAAAGCAACTTATTTAACTGTTTAGGGGGGCTTATTGTTTTTGCTGCTCTAAACCTATAACTTATTGTTTTCAGCATGTATAATTCCTCATACCAGGTATTTTACTCTGAGAGGTTCCTTATCTTATTTACCTAGTTGCACTCTGAGTGCAAAGCATGGGACAAGACTCACATTTATCTTAGACAAGTTTGTGGGCTTTCCACTCACCAGCCTAATACATTTTTAAAAGCAATGACTGTGGTTATACAATGTGGTCAAATACAAAAGGAATCTCTTTTTTTATTCTGTAAGCTAAATCTAATCTTATTTATGTGTGTGACTTATTTTGAAATATCACTATTGTTTTGTAACCATACTAGCCATGTAGGTTCACCATTAGTTCTAGCAGTTTAAAAGAATTCTGGAGCCCTTGATATCATCTTCACAGGAACTTTAATAGTGAACAGGGAAACCATCAGCATGAAAACAGCAGCTTGAGCCCCCCTCTGCTAGAATAAAGCTGCTCTTTTATTCCCTCCCTCCGAGACTCAGATGTGCACATTTGCATATGTGCATGCCCTTTGTCCCAAGTATATACAATCATCATGCGGAGGGTGGTATACCACAGGACCTGGTCAGAGAGGCTAAGGGTGGAACAGTGTGAGAAACCCTGGCAACTCATTTGCCCTACAACCATTTATCTTAGTGACAGCCATTTTATCTGATTTACAGTGAGTAAACTCTGAACTAATTCTAAATGAGCACTTGTTACACTAAAGTCAGATGTGACATATTATAAGCATACATTTTTATATAAAAATGTATTTTTTTGTTTTGATTTTCGAAATCATTCTTCCAATTGCTAAAATTAGTGTACCTGATAAAAGGCACAATGTAAAACATAAATTACATGCATTTTTATAGAATCCATATTCAAACGGATTAAGAATAGATGACATAAAAATAACTGTAGCCTCGAGTTATTTATGTTAAAATAAGGTAAGCAATATCTTAAAAAAAATAGAGAGTGATTGCAAGGAAATTATAAGAATGCTGAAAAATGTAATACCCCAGGGAATAATATTACTGAGAAAATTTTCTTAGGAAATAGCTATTTTATTACAATATTCCAAGTAATCAGTCTTCTTCAAGATTTGATCTCCACCTAGAAATTAGTAATAACAAACAATATGGTTTGATTAATATGAGACATCTCATGTAATATCCAAGATCATTATATGTAAAATCTGCAAAGTTCTCTTTTACACACACACACAAACACACACACACATACCAGCAACTGTTCTCTTCATAACAGTGAAAGTGTAATGCAGATTTTAAGTGAATAAATGAAGTGAATGCTCAGGAAGAAAAACAATAAAATAACAGGGGATACAAAAAACATGCAGCAGGGCTATTGAGCAAAAAAAAAAAAAAAAAAAAACTTCAACATTGTCTAATAGAAATATTTCTATTAAAAATAAAAGAAATATTTATATTATATTAGTCACAGATGCAAACTACATATGCAATTTAAACATCTAGTAGCAACATTAAGAAAAGTAAAAGAAAGCTAATTTTGGTGATACATTGTTTTTGCCTGATATATCAAAAATATGCTGATTCTATCATTGAGGTATTTTACAATATTCATTTTAATGTTTTTAGAACTGAAACATTATAAAGTTTATATTAAAGTATAAAAAACTATATAAAGTTTATATTAAAGTATATAAAAGAAACTAATATAAACTATATAAACTAATATATGTAATATATATTACATATATATGTAATATATATATCTACTTATATTATCTACTTATATTACATTTAAATTTGAATTTGATCAATCAATACATGTGATTAACTTTTATTGTATCACAGAGCTCAGATCTACAGTTATTTTTATTTGTAATACTAACTATAAAATAGGAAGCATTTAGTATAAGTGGGCATAAAATTGAATGGACAATATTTGAAACAATATATTATAATGTATATTTTAATAAAATTATCAAGTGTAGTTTTAAGTGAATATTAATCATATAAACATCACCTGCTTTTGCATGCTTTATTTATAATAGTACCGATTAACATAACTTACTACAATGTGAGAAAAATTCACAAAGTAAAGGTTCAAGCATGGCGTGAAAAGAAAAAAAATGTAAGTGGCAATTATTCTGAATACACCTTCAAGAATGTTATTTAGCAATTTATAATCTATTAAAGTAAAATCAGTAGTGATGGTGTGTGAAATAAATTCAGTTTATTCCATAAAATAGAATGAATTAGTTTATTTCATGGTCATTTTAGATGTACCATAAAGATAATGAAAACATAAATTTTACTATTCAGTCAGAAATCACTTTTATTACTTTTGATTGATAGTGACTATAACCATCAAATTCTATTGTCTGAAGACTGTCTTGGGCTATTGCTATGAAATTTACTTTCTACTAGTCAGATTATAATGACATCAGATGCAACTGGAATTTAATCTTATTTTTGGAAAGTTACAAATCAAAATAAATATGTTTTGGACAAATAGAATTCGGAAATTGAAACAAAGTACTAATACAAAATTGTGCAGATTCGAGTTTAATATAAAATATAAGTGGCGATCAGAACTGATACTAGGGAAAGGTGTAATATTTAAAAGTTAAACTCTGGAGTACTCTATGGCTGACTTCAATATCTTTTGTTTTTTTCTGACTGGACATTGTTTTCAGTGTTTAGTGTATAAATCTGATTGCAGTCAATTATAAATATAAGTGTTAATGATGTTTTAGATAGATTATTGATATTTTAAATAGGGATTCATTTGTTCAACAAATACTTGCGATTCAGCACTATAAAGCTATTAAATTAAATGACACAGAGGAAATAGTGAATAAGGCAGTGAGGACAGAGCATTACTGAGGGAGTTACAGCAGTTACTGAGGGAGACAAGTGGATGAGTAGGGGAATGTGGCAAAATTATTAAAGCTGCAATGGAGGAAGACTGCAGGAAAAGCAGGTACACAAACAGGGTGGATGAAAAAGAGATTTTAAAATGAAATAGGAACATCTTCACTGATTAAAAGCAACCCATGAATTAGAAAAGATTTAAGAGGTAAGTCTTCGGGAAAATGATTCAGTGACATATTTTCAAAGATGCAGTGATAAAAGTATAGTAAAATAATTCCTAACACTGATTTAATTAAAGGTAAACAGAATTGAGTTTATTGAAGAATTAAGACTGAAGTCTCAACCAGAAATAGCCTTCAGATAGCTCTGGAAAGCTGTTAAAATTTTATACAATTGCAAGGAAAACATGTCACATTTTCAAGAATTTTTGTACAGAGAATATATGGTCAGATGTCCAGTAAGCAAATCTATTTGATGTCGTCTATGTAATGCGACAAGCAAAATGCGTCATTAAAACTTATCTTGTCTATTTAGAACCTATCCTCTGGGAACTCGGAATTTTAGTAATGCCATAAAATTTAAAGTTTAGCTCTGAAGTTACCAATTGTCCCAGAGATATTATTTTGTTGTTGACACAGCTTCTTTACAAAACCAGTGGTTGTGCTTAAATCTTTTCTCAGAATAAAGGTTATGAGTGGTATGGTGTTGGGAGAACTATGATGTATACAATGTAAGTATATATATATATATATGTAAGTAAGTATATATATATGTAAGTATATATATATATATATATATATGAAATCAATATATATAAAAAAAAACATGTTTTGGTTCTTTAACTTGTAGCCCTTAGTTGATACCAAGGAAAGGGTACACTTTATCTGTTTATTTTAACTTATATTACATAGGTGTAACAAATATACTATTAAATATCCTGTGGGCACTTAAATGACTGGGAAAAAAATTGTGGGGAAGAGAAAGCCATCTTTTGTTGATAGATTTCATATTTCTTTTTGATTAATTTATACAGATATATAATAAGTGCATGACTTACATAAATAAATATAATAATTTAAGATTTGGAAAACATCAGTTTCTTAAAAGTGGGGAAAACAGCCTGTTTTTATGTATTGTCAGAAATCATGTATAGTTGGCCCATGATAATTTTCTTCTATATTCAGATTATAGCATTTTTAGGCAGATTTTTATTGACTTTTTTGGATTAAAAAATTTAAGAGACCATAATTTTAAGATGTAAATATAACAAAGGAAATTCTTTTATCAGGTCAACAAAAACAGAAAAATATAATTCCTAGGGGATTTTTTTTCTATTAATATGAGCTTCATCAATAGTTACATATTATTCTAAGTGTCAAACCCTTGAATTTTCTGAAGTATCCAAAATTATAAATTGAGTCTAACTCACGTGCTTGTTCTACATGTCACATTTTAACTGTTTTCTTGATTCTAACCAGCATTATAGATTTTCCTTATAGAATGAATAGATATACATCCTATATTCTATGGAAAGAATTCTTGAGTGTTCTATTGCCCAGGTCTTTGTTACATGTAGTTCCATTCTTAAACTTTTTCTGATGAATGCAAAGCTTTCATGCTACTATATTCTATTTCAGATAGATTGATTCATTCTATCTACTTACCTATGTATGTATGCATGCATGTATGTATGTATGTATCTATCTGTCTATTATCTATCTTTCTAATAATTATATATACGCATCCCTTTGGGAAATATGATTATAGAATTTATTCATATATTTCTAATGATCCATTTATTAAAGTTATTTTAACAACTTTATTTATAATAACTTTATAAAGTTATTTTAATAGTTATTACATAGTTTTATAATAGTTATATAATAGTTTTACAGTTATTAAAATAACTTTAATAAAGCTGTATATGTAGAAAATTTTTTAAAAATGTAATTACCTGCTGTCACTGCATTATATAAATTCAGATGAGACTCTAATTTCAATACTATATTTCCTAAATGCTGGTTTCAGTAACTCTTCCTTAAAAAGGTAGAACGAACTATGCTTTATTAAATTTATTTCTTCAAAATTTGACTTCATTTTCTTAAACACCTTATAATTTAGAAGCTATTGACTCTGATTAACAATCTGTGGCTCAGAAATCCTGATTCTCCTATATCTTGAATATAGGTGTTTAGTAATTTTTGTTACTTCTTTTATTTTTAATAAAATTTTAGATAAAATACAAAGGATAATTACATTAGTATCAATACAGTTTGAAACTAAATTAAATTTTAAAATATTTTGAACCCCTTGTGAGAAATAGGCTAAGTTCCAATTAATACGACACTCTACCATATTCTTGATTCTACCCATCTGTTCTAGGGTGTTAAATAAATTAAGTTGCCAGGTAGAATGCATTTGCATGTGATTAATGACATTAAATTTTTAGAATATGTCTCCAGTATTATTCATGTCTCACTCTATATAAAAATCTACTAGTCATCCTGATTATACTTACTATAGTGAAATTCATGGGAATTTGAAAAGAAATTGCACTAAAACGATTAGGATTTATAAATCATGTAGCCAATCTTTTCACATTAAGTATTACTGTTATTTTTTTAAATATTTATTAAAATAATTTAATTCTTCAATTTTGAATTAATGGAGCTATATGTCTAATGATTACGGATCTATTTTTTTATTTAGGAATAATGAAAATTTTCCACAAAATTGGAAAAATCTTTAAAAGACAATAAAGCCTTACAAAGTATCTAGGATAACTGAGATGCTATGGAAAGTATGAAGGTAGATATTATTATATAATTTTGGAGTTTGGATCCACTTTGCCTAAGTCTAAAGAAGACCAGTGTTACTTTGACACTTTTGACAGTCTTGGGAAGTAAGTTCTGGCTATATAATTTGCAGCGTTAAGAACAACATTGACCCTTTCTAGAAACAAGGAAAATGGTTTTTCCTATTCACAGGTCAGTTGCCTCGACGGTAAGAGAAAACAAAACTCCCAGAGATTTCAAAGTCCCAGCAGCAGGTGGTCAGTCACTGGCATAAAACCTGGTCTAGTTACTTAGTCACCTAGGGATACATAGCGTGTTGCCCTTCTTAGCTGTCAGTTATGCAGTACTATATATTCTATTTCTAAATCCTGGCATTTGCTTAGTATTATGTTTTCATAAATAATACTTTCCCCAATTAGTATTTAATTTACTTAATAGTAAAATTTGTCACTTAAATCTCTGTCTGCTTTTCTCCTATTAGGTCCTCAAATGAAGTTCTGCATTTCTTCCTGTCTTTCACGACATGAATATGATCATTCTACTTAGGTCCCAGTATGCTGGGAGCTGTGTGTGCTCTCATTGTTGGCCTGACTTGATAAAGCTGCTGAATGTTTGCTTAACTGGAATACCACCTTCAGGTGGAGTCGGTTTGGCCATGACTTGAGTCGTTTCAGGTGAAACTCCTTTGTTGTTGATTGTTGGTGATGAAAGTCTGGTGCAAAATAAACTGGGGGCCACAGTCCAGAGAGAGAAAAAGACTGTGAGCCACTTCTGTTGGGATGTTGGGGTCTTCTTGTCCCAACATCAAGCCTTATCCTCCCCCTCGGGGTCGTTGGATTATGTTGCAGCTGGCTCGCCACACCAGTAAAGTTAGAGGAGGTCACACTTCCCATCTATGCCTCCATTCTAAACACTACACACAAAGAATTATTTGGCTGTATCATGCTTCCCTAAGAGACTCCACAAGGACAGTTTTATATATGAAAAAATATTTCTATATGAGAAAGAAATACAAATTACAATCGCCTGCATTTCTGTGTATAGATCCTTTGTTTAATGTTAGAGAAATTCTTGACACAGTCACTTTCAAACATTTTATAAAAGTTTCTGCTTTGCAATCTAATTTCTTCCCTCTTTCCTTTCTCTCCAAAACCTAAAACCTCTAACTGCATCTTACAGGGATCTTGCCCACTCTCACCAGCTTGGTTTCTGTATTAACTCTCAGAAGACATTGTTACACACTCTGCTGAACTACCCTCTCCTTTACCTGTCACTGAAGCAAAGGAGAACACAAAAGTAGGATAATGTTAAATTATTGAGATAAAAGAAATTATTTTATATTCCCATTAAATAACAGCCTACCTGCTACACAAGAGTACCCAAAATTTTGCTGGAAATATTTTTAGATAAAATCTTGAAATACATTGTGCTTAAAAGCCCACATGGTTTAGGTCTGGGTTATTCTATTCAACAAAAATATTATTGAATGGAAAAGAAAGGAGGGAAAGTAGGGGGGAAGACTGCTGCAATAAGAGGCGTGGCCATGGAGAAAGATTGCTGCAATAAGAGGAGAAGCCATTTCCTCTTACCATCGAGAAAATAGTTTAACAATCAGTTCAATACTGATTAATTTCTCAAAGGCAGGACACAATGAGCTTAGTTTTTTATAGGAGCAAATAGGGATAGAAACACTGGTGTAAGGAATTAGGGTATGAAAACAATGATATGGCAGTTGGAAGGGGATTTTTTTTTCCTTTTTTTATTGAAACTGTCATTTAAATGGGGATATATGATTACCCAAATAACAAAAAAAAACTTCATACTATAGTTATATATAATATATGAAAATTCTCTCTTCATTCTCTTTTCACTCACTTTGAGATACTGGCTAAATGTTCTTTTCAATTTGTGGTTTAAAAATCATTGACATTAATCTTTAATTTTCTGAGGTTTTTCCACTTTGAGAAAATTGTCTTATGATTGTATACTCAAATTAACTTTTGTAAATTAATTTTTAAAATATACATATTTAAGAAAATGTGATTTTAGCTACATGTAAATTGAAATAGTATAACTAGTTCCTATTAACAACAAAAATTGCATCTTCCAGTATATTAAAATACAGACAACATTTTTATCACCTATCTTTTAGCTTCTTTAAGTTAATACATGCAAATACTGAGAAATACTATTCCAATTTATTTTTCCTATATAATTCATTTTTTTCTAAAATTTATCAAATAAATTAATTCCAATGCCCAAATAACTGCCTTAATACTTTTCAAATATATCATCCTTATACAAGAATTATTAATAGTTGCCTATGATTATCAATTGTTTTAAATTATTCTATAAATATTTTCAGAAACATTCACGGACTGGAATAATGTTCTATATAGAAATCACATTTTGCTAAAAATCATCTTATTCTTTTCTTCAATGAGACAATAAGACAGTTTTCAAACAAATTGACTTACTGGCATGGAATTTCATATTTAAACTTTTGATGATTTTCATACTTTACTGCATACCAATTCTTACTCTGTATATATAAAGTCTTTTAGACTGAAAATACTTTGAGCCAAAGTTATCTACCAGGTGCAACGATAAAATTGGAAAATGTACTTTATAAAGTGACAGGCATTCTGCAAAATAGAGCTAAATCAATTTGAAGAAAATAATTTTTGGTGTGATCACTATGTGTCCTCATATACAAACTACTCATATGTAATATACCATAAAATAAAATGTGCATCATCAAACCATATCCAATTTCTAAGTCAGTGCTTTTGCACAGTTGTGAAATAAACAAAATGCAACATAAGATTATATAAACACAGATTCTCCTCCAGATAGTATTTGTGGGTCAATCTCTTTCCTCTTCACTTTTCTCTCGCTGTCACTCTCTCTTAATAATGCATCTAAGAGTTTAATTCAATACTCACATTGACATTTTTCACTCCCTACCTTAATCTAAGGTCATATCTATTAAACCCTTACATATTCATTCCAACATTGGCAGAAAGCAGATCCTTTGCAATCTGATACAGCAGTGAATGTTTACAGAGGCAACATTATGCTTCTCAGAGTTATTGATTATTTTAATCTAGAAAGTGGGAAATTGTGATTCCTATAATTATAATAAAAGATACACACAAAGCACAAATAATTGTGTAGTGATGCCAATTTAATTAAACCTAGATTAAGATAATTCCTGTGTGCTCAGTGCTAATTATTGGAGAAATGGAGAAATTTAATAAATAACGAGGAGAAATGAAATAAGAAAATTAACAAAATGACAAAATATATTAAAAAATTAAATCTTAAAAATCTGAACATAGAGATTCCCTTTGTCAGAAACGCATAGCTATCTTATACACTTCCAGTGTGAAAACAATATTTAATAAGCATATTGTAATTATATACAGAGCTACACTTAATGTATGGTTTATGTTAATATATACATAATTATATGTGTGTATTTGGACATGTATATGTGTGTCTATCTATGCATATATATATATATGAAGTTAAAGTGAGAAAACATATAATATGAAAAAATGACAAACTAAAATCAGGTTCTAGTTATAATGAAATTGGGTGCAAAAGGGCAGAAGCCTCTAAACAACAGACCACATTTAAAATGCGGCTTCTGCTGTCCAGTTTCCCTCAGGTTCTTACAACCAGTGTATATAGCAGTTGCAGGTCAAATGCAGTTTAACAACACGGTTTATTTACAAAGGAATATTAACAGGAAAAACAAAAAGGCTTAAAGTCACAAGTGACTAGTTATCTTACCACGGTCACCATTTAGTCTGAAAAACCCAAACACACATCCAAGATGGTGCCCCTTTGCCCGTCCAAACCTGAAAGGTAGGTACTCTGTCAAGTTGAGTCTTTCTCCGTCTTCTTCTATTTGCTGCTTCCCCAGCTTTCCTAGCTGCCCTGCTGTTCCAAGACTCTTCAAACTTTTTCCACAATTGCTGATGCATGAATCAGCTTTCCAAATCCCTGGACATCTCCAGGTACCAGTTCACTATGTCACCTTCCTGGTGCCAAACTCTCTGTACTAGCTACTCTTCTGGCAGCAACCATGGCCCCTTGCATCTACCAACTCACTCCTTCCGGGGGCTTCTACCCAGCTTGGTCGCAGCTACTCTTTACCCACATGCCATTCTCAAGTCTCTCCTCTCCCAAAAAGACTCCCCAAAAGTCTATCCTTCTCTAGTTTCCGCTTCTTTCCTTTTACCTTTCTCTCTTTTTTCTTTTTCTCCTAAATGCCAAAGGCTCCAATTTCCCTCTACATACTCTCTAGGTGATACATTCTCTCTTCTAGGTCCACACTGGAATTTGCAACAAAGTAGAAGCACCCTTCCTGTTTAGGCCTCTTCTGTGTTTTTCAGATACAACTAATGGCATCACTGCATAAATTTTAATACTGCTCATATTCTAGTCCTGGTTTCAATACTGTCTTTATTGGGGTCCCGGCTTAAATATAACTCACTCTCCAATCTTATCTTACGTGTGATAATTGCAATTAGATTAGAGAAGGGAAATATACTTTAATGTCATTGTGCATTTTGCTGTCTATGTTACTAATATTGAATTAAGAGATCGATCTGTTGTATATTTGAGCACTTATATCTTTAACAAATTATTATCAGTGGGAAATGATTCATGTGTGACTTATTTTTAAATTTGTTGATATGAAGGTAGATAAGTGCACATGTGATTGTTGTTGGAAGATAGAACTTTCAAAACATGATCACACACACATGCACTAATGTGTGTATATATTGCTATACCTAATAACTGGTGGAATAGTTCCATATGCTTTACTATTTGTAAAAGAATATTAAGTGTTTTGAAGTTCAAGTCCAGTTATTACAAGAACCTTACCTAAGTTCAAACACAATGATATATTTTAAATGCTTTGCAATCTGGATACAGGGTGGTAGGAGAACCCTGGGACTGACTATGATGTAAAAAAATAAATAGACAAATAAACAGATAAGTAAATAAATAAAAATACTTTGCAATCTATCAAGTTTGACTCAAGTTGGCAGACAAGTGACTTTTCTATAATCAAGGTAGTTTTATGAAATAACTTTTGTAGTTCATTTACAAAAAATTGGGAATAAAGAAGTATATAGATATAATCTAGCATTTGGAAGTGATTTTAGATTTGATTAAGCTATATAATAAAAACAGCTAAAGGTAGTGCAATAGTTCTGCATTTAGAATAAATTTAAATGTATTAAATTATGTAATAAAACTCTTAGGACATAAATATAATAAGAATATTCATATCAGGTAGAAATATCATTAATTTGTTTGCATAAACTCTGAAAGTTTTCCAACCATGTTGGTCTCTTAGGTTTTATGCTCTGCCAGCCATTTATCTTATTAGGAAATTGAATTCCTATATATACCCTGTTCTCAGGAAAATTGAATCTATTCTCCACAACAATGACCAAATGTAAAATCTTTTGTTTTTCAATGTCCTGTAGATTTTTATGAATGTGATCTTGGGTGGAGCATGTTTTTTATGTCCAGTAAAGAGGAAATTTATTCATCGAATTAGGAATCATTGTTGAACTGCAGTCAAATTCAAATGTTTCTGATAATGTACTACTGTCCTTGTAAGGCAGTTAAAATCAACCTTTGGGGGAAATTTTAATTGCTAGGCATTTGGAAATTAAATCTTGGAAATGCAGATGAGTTTTTTTGATAGGGAACACAATATTTAAAATTCAAGTAAATGAACTACTAAGTCAATTGATGCATTTAAATATATGTAGTGACATTTATTATTTTAAAATAAAAATTTCAGAATCAATATTTATTCACTCCCAATTAAACTTGATTATCTTCTAAAATACACAAGTTATATTATTACCTAATATTTATTTACCAACATCTGTCAGTAAACTTTATTAATCTTTGATAGTCAAAGATTTACTCAAAAAAAAAGTATCTTTTTATTTACCTGTCATTGCATACTAGTAGAGGTTAGATTTAAATTAATCTGATCTAAAAAACATAGTCAAGATATATGTATAGATACAAATGTAGATATGTCCATATTAGATAAATGGTATATAATTTATACTAGTATGGATATGTTTTCTGTGTGATGAATAATGTGACTCAACTTTAATATTACTGGGTATTTTGCTGCAAAAAATTAGTCAAGGAATATGAGGATACAGTATCAAGAAGCTATAGACTGAGGCTATAATTGAAGTATAAGTTTATGTAAACTGTATAGAAAAATTTACTTAAGAATTAATTATTAACCAAATACTAAATATGTGCATTAAAGAAAAGTAATAACAACAAAATTTTAGCTCAGTTTTATAGTATTGGGGATTAGACATCGCATACTTTGAAGAGTACTACTCTTATTATATAAAAATTGCATTCATGAATTAATTTTGTTTTGCTAATGAATGCTAAAGGGAATTTTGCCCATATTTGAAATTAGTTTATATAATTAATTTTCTTCAATTATTATCGCATTCATATAAGTAGGTTTTCAAGTTCTCCATTTCAGAAGTCCAAATTGAGTTGAATAGTCAACTTCTTATGAATGAAGTGGCTTTCATGAAGTGGCTTTCATTTAAAAAGTAGGATATCGCTAAGGAAGTTTAAAACTCTGAAATTTGAAACCTCCCATTCTATATCAAATTTTTGTTCATTTTGTGAGTACAGAAATTGTATACCCTGAAACAAGAAGTGAGGAAAGCTTGGAGACTCTGCTGTATTCCTTGAAAGTAAAATCAATGTGGTATTGTTATTGGAACAATGGAGAAATTAATGAGTTGAAGGCTAGGAAACTTCCTTTAATAGACCCTGTTCTGCTTTTGTATCCCTTCTGGGGCTAGAAGTGAATAAAGTAGTTCAAAAATCAAAATATGAATCTCCTCCACTGAAAATCTATTTAGTAAGTGAAAAGACACTCTATTTAGTAAGTGAATCTATTTAGTAAGTGAAAAGTATATATATCTATTTTTATATATTATATATAATGTATATATATAAATATATATATTTATATATATATTTATATTAATATATATTTATATTAAATATATATTAATATTTATAGTAAATATATATATTTATATTATATATACATTATATATAATATATATTATATAATGCATATAATATATATTTATATATATTATATTTATTTATATATGTATATAATATATATTTATATATATTATATTTATTTATATATGTATATAAATATAATTTATATGTAATATATATAAAATTTATATATATATACTTTCTAATAACAAGATAAACACACATTGAAACAATAATATTAAAATAAGCCATTGCAAACGTTTGTATTGATAGTAGTAACAAAAGTTTTACATTTTTCTTTTTGGTGTTCATGAATTTACATATATGATTGAATTGAATGCGTTCATGAGAGGTCTCTGAAGAATTATATTTCAAAGAGAGTTGAATCAATAAATAATTCATAAATGTTATTACTTCCAAAAATTAAAGTCAATTTCACTAAAAATATCAACTGCATATTAATTTTCATAGCAAACTACTGCAGTTATTTTTTATTGGCAAATAACTTCATCAGGTAATGATTATAATTTTAGATATTAGTTTTATGATATTCTTAGTAACTACAGCCCCCTATGGGTGATAGTACTTTGTATATATAAGAACTTTTATAATATGTTCTTAATGATATAATTTAATATGGTGACATGAAGTATTATAATGCATTAATTTGCAAATATATTCTTTTGAAAATATCTCATAAGTTACCATTTTCTTTGATCTTACTTATCATTGGTTGTAATTCAGTTCATTTCATTTTGTTTGCAAATTATGATTTCTAGTATCTTTTATATTCATTAACTTATTTGATATTTGCACCAAACTCTTAGTGAGAATTGCATATATATTATTATTGTACTGATGAGAAGGCAGCTCAAATAGTCATTTAATTGGTCAAGGGCATATGATTAATAAGTTGAATTCCAGCACACAGATTGGCCTTTGTATTAAATCCTCACAATGAAAATTCCTAACATTTGTGTGTTTACTGTTTCAATTGTTTTCAAAGGGATTGTCATTTTGATTTTGAAAGGCATGATTCTAAAATAGACACACACATTATATATATATATTAAATATATATATATGTATATATATATAAATGCCAACAAATTAGATAAACATTGAAAGACAAGGAAGATGCTTGAGAGATATAGCATATATTTCTGAATCAAATACAAGAAGTTGGGGCTTCTAGTTTCATCAGTCACTTTGACTACGTAAGAATCAGTATTCTCTTCTTTAATAAAATATTTCAAATTATATTCTTTTGTATCTATCAGTCTAGGATTTTTTTAAATTGAATTTGTTAGTTCTAAGGGTGGATATGTTCTTATAAATAATTTCACAAAAAATAAATCTTGTTAGTAATAACTAAACTACAATTTCATAGAGTGTTTAATATCAAAATGTTTCTTTGTTTTCATTGGAACTTACCTAGCAGGATTTGATAAATGTAGTAACTAAGTGACTCATTCTTTAAAAGGGTGTCATTTAAAACCTACAATCTCAATGTGTTTTCCTGTTTTAGTCACTGAGTAGATCAAGTTTCAAGATAATGACACAAGTCAAATGCCAACAGCTGACCCATTCTTGCTAGTAGCATTCTCAAACATAAATTGTTTTTATTCAGAACTTTTCCAAACTTTCATCCATTACATCTGGAAGTTTGTTTAGGATGTTCATAAAGTAATGGAGATTTTCTTAGCATATATGTGCCATTATCCCAAATCAGAATAAGGCATATATGTGCCATTATCCCAAATCAGAATAAGAAACATAAGGAGAAACTTTGTACTTACGGAAAGTTTTGAATCTCCATGAAACGTGTGCCACGATTTTTTAAGACTTTACAGAAGTAGAGAAGCAGAAGTAATGCAGTTCCCACTTAGACATTTTCTAATCTGCAGAGTGTATATTTTTCAGTGAAGTAAAATAATGAAGGAATACTTTAATGAAAATGAAGTGTAATTTAAAGATAAGAGCATTTTAATGTTGTCTATTTCTTTTCATTAATTTCTATTTAGGTCACTTATCCTTTAAATTACTTTATACATTTTGGCACACATGTAAAATAAACTGTGTATTCTGTCCCTGAGGCTGGAGGCAATCCTTGTAATATTCAATATATGGAAAGACACATCTGTGACTGAGGTAGAGAGAGGTATGAAATCAGAGATTTAGCGGGAGAAAAGCATGTAGTGCTGCTTAAGCCTTATTGATATGAGGGGTTTTGAATGCCAGAGAGGTTATAGTAGGGTTTGGACCGAAATAGTAGTATAATCTCCTTACACTTTCTAAGAATAAGAACTGTCATGACTGTTGCATAAATAGAGCAGAAATGTGTTTATTGTAAGAATGGGTGATGGTGAGTCCACTGCTTTAAGAACATACCTTTTTAGCTATGTTGGATTACCCAATATATATTAGCATATTGAATAGAAGTTGTAATTAGTTGCTTTTGTATAGCATTTTGTCTTGCATATTGAATGAAGGGATATTTGTAAAACACAAAATACCTGATGTAAATGTTAAATATGAATATATATTGAATATGTGTACAACATTTAAGTTTCTAAACTATAAATTCTTAATTGATGATTCTTAATTGACCAACACTTTGGTTCTTGTAATTGTCCAAAAATCAAATTAATTCCTTTAATGATTTTTTTAGATGAGGTATGATGTTTATTAGCATTGGTTTAGAAGTATTGGTTCACTTTTTCTTCAAATGTATGTAACCTCATCATATTCTCTTTTTGAATACTTTTCTTGTTTTCGTTATTACCTTAAAAATGTTTACTTTACTTTTCATCTCACAGACAACATTATTACCAAGTTTTTGTAGGTAAAAATAAACAAATAAATAATAAATAAGTGCTAGGATTTTTTCAGAGTACATTTCAATTAGTTTTCTTAGGGCCCACCAAATTATTTTGTATTGGTGTTAAATGAAGAAAATGACAACTAGAGAAGTATAACTTTCCTAGGATGAGTAATTAGTGAAATACAAAGCAAAAAATTAATATTCAGAGAGTCTGACCCCAAAATCCAGCACTGATGATCAGTCTCTTCTCAATGCAGACTTGAAAATCTATCATCATCTGTGGGGTGTGTGCTCCAGAACATTCTAGTTTCTCTTCACAGGGGTTGTATCTTGACTCCTCCAATATTCACCTAATGTTTCTTCAACACTCACTCCAAAGGCTCAGTCTATTAATA
Source organism: Uropsilus gracilis (assembly GCA_004024945.1). Lineage (NCBI taxonomy): Eukaryota > Metazoa > Chordata > Mammalia > Eulipotyphla > Talpidae > Uropsilus > Uropsilus gracilis. Next base: position 71,071 of record PVHY01000087.1, on the reverse strand, counting down.
TTCAAACATGTTTCAATATTTTGCATATCTGCAAATTTCTCCTTTAAAACAGTGGCCTAAATTTTTCTTGCTTTACCAAACAATCGTCTAAAGAGATTCTTAGCTTATAACATCAGCTTCTTCTGTTCCTACATTTTCATGTTTAAATAAGCTTCCAATTTCCCAAATAATTTACATATATAGTAGCCTACCAAATGAAACTAGAGTTCCTTCCACACCAAAATCAGTGAGCTTTTGAGGGGGCTGTTTTCAAGTAGCATAGTGTTCATTCATCCAGACTTATCTCTGCCATCTTTATTCCTGTAAATATAAATATTTAGACCTTTGCAGTTATGGTTTACTTTAATTTGTATTTGTATACTTACTTGGATGATATCATAGTCTACATAGTATGTGCTTTGGTATATATATAGTGGTAATACAAAACCATACTCCTCTAATTTTAAAAGGTCTTTTATCAATTCTTATGTATTTTTTTATTGCCATATAAATTTAAGAACACGAAATTCAGGTTCCATGACAAAATCCAGGTGTGACTTAAATTTTGAACACATTGAATTAAAATACATATATTTATTTAAGAACATTTAACAGCTGGGTAATATTGATTCAGTCTGTCTACATGGTATGTCTCCTTGAGAAGTTTTATATCTTTATACATTTTATATCTTCTATAAAGGCTTGTTTCTTTGTTAAGTTTTTACATGATTCTTATTTGCATTCTGGTCTCCATAACTTTCTCCTTTTTCACACTTTCTCTGCCAAGCATTGGTAAATGTTGTCACATATATTTTTTTCCGGAATTTTTAGGTGGTATTATCATTTGAGTTCACCTTTGAAAGCAAACCAAAAATGTAGTCAATACAAACTATAGCAGGTTGATTTTCACCGGAAACACTTTGTTCAAGCTTCTCCTCACAAACCAATAATGACCTTCATATTGAAAAGCATAGTAGATAATTTTTATTCATCAACTATCCAGTTCTCCAAATTCCATTTGATACAGATGGCTACATGCTTTTTGCAAATGCTTTATTTCATATAACACTTTAATTTCTGAATTTCATGAAAAATCGCTGCTTCTTCTCAGTTACTTTTTCAATCTATTTTTTTTTTTTTCTATCTGGATTCTAAATACCAGACATTCTCAGATTTTAGTCCTGGGTATCATTTTCTTTTTTAGCTGTAGCCTTTAAAAAGCGGCCTCTCTTACCATCAGGTTTCACTTCCTATACTCAGTCCATTGTCTCTCATACTTTTAGTAGTAATATATCTTTGATTGTTCATACTTATATACTGCTTCTTTCCTGTAATCACTTGAATATATCACGATATATCAAACGTAATATATCTCAAATTGAATTCATCATCACATTGGTGTATTCAATCTCTAATAGTCTCCCTTTTTATTTCACCCCAGACAGATCAACTTCACATTGCTCAGAACAATTTTACTTTTCCCTTATAGCAGGGACCAGAAGAAATATATAGCATTTAATAGTTAATTTGATATGTCACCTTTACTGAACCACAAGTTAAATAGACATTTTGCTGAGCATTATTCTGGGTTTTTCCATAAGAGTATTTTTGTATGTCATTAAAGTTTAAGGCTACTGATTAAGTTAAGATAATACTCTTCCCTTATTTGGGTGGGCCTCATTTGGTCAGTTAATAAGCTGAATAATACCAAAAAACAATTCCTATACTGAGTAAGGATAAATTCTTCCTGCTTACAACTTTCTGGCTGGTACACTGACTTTTCTCTCTGTCTTTGGACTCAAAGTAAAGCATCTATTCGTCATAGCTCTTGAATCTTCTGGTCTTCAAGTGGAATTGTATCACTAATATGCTTCTTAGACTTCTAGTCTTCTTAGACTAGAACAAAATCAACCACTGGCTCTCCTGCTCTTTTAGATTACTGACTTAACTCATCCTAACAAATTGAAGCTTACATAATATAGCATTAGCCAAATGAGTTACAATAAATTAAACACAGAATATATATTTTTTAATTCTGAAATATGCTGACATTTTGCAGAATCTCTTATCAGCATGTTTTTTTTTTATTTCACTAATGTGAAAATTTTGAAATATATCAATACAGCTCAGGTTGAATTCATCATCACATTGACTATTATTCAATCTACTAGTTTCCTTTTTTTTTTTTTATTTCACCTCAGAGAGGTTCCCAACCTCATCAAGAGAACAAATTCAATAGGCTATAGTCTATAGCATAGCACAACTAAGTTCAGTGAAACAGGTTTCTCCTTAAGGTCATATTTAGCCTGGTCCATCTTGTCTGGTTCATTGATCATAGTACAAGAAGTATTAACAGCGTTCTGAATGCAATTAAGACTAGTCAATGAGAAATCTAGAATATTATTCATTTCTATCAATAGTTGTGTCAGTAAATTGAGCTTAATCTATACCCCTAAAACAGAAACAATATCATTAATGACTGTCAGTGTAAGAAGTATACCAGAATAATCAGGAGAAACACTATTTTGGCCCTCATGTCTAAATAGAAATTTTTAATCATGGTGATTTATAAAAATGTGGATTACATGCATGCTTCTTTCTAAGTATAGAGTTAATTGCTCTGTGAGATTTACTGAATTCAAATTTAGAATTACATAGACTCCCATCAATATAACAAAATCCTAAGAGTGGGTGGCTTAAGTAACAGATTCAGTTCTTTGTGATTCTGGATACTAAAAGTTTCAAAAATTCTTCTGAGTGCCTTAGGATGATCTTTTAAATGATAGTCTTTCTAGGTCTTCACATGATCTTTTCTCTGTATATCCTAATACCCATCTTTTAAGGACACCAATATTGTTGGATCCAATAACCTCTTCCTCTCCCATCCATCCCAATGAGTTCATTCAATTTAAATTGTTTCTTTAAAAGCTTTATAAATATAGTCACATCTTGATATACAAGCAGGTAGATTTTAACAAATGCATTTGAATAAGATGTTCACAGTTCAGCCCATAGCCCACAAATGAGAGTAAGTATAAACAAAGTATCAATATTACACCACTATAAGTGAAATTCAGGGAGTCAATACAGTTAACAAATTTTAGATTTAAAAAAATATATACAAAATCAAGGCCAGGCACAGTGGCTCGTGATTGTAAGCTTCAGCCTATGAAGCGGCTGGCCGGGGCTAGGGATCCGGGTTCGAGTCCCGCTTGGGGCCCGTAACGAGACCTAGTTCCAAAAAAATAGCTGGGCGTGGTGGCGTGCGCCTGTCATCCCAGCTACCGGGGAAGCTGAGGCTGGGGATTGCTTGACTCTCTGGTACCCCCGGCAACAAGAGCCTGCGGTTCCATGGGCAAAAATAGCAAGACCTAGTCTCAAATAATAATAATATTAATAATAATAATAATAATATATATAATCAAATTTCACAAGAAAATATATGGAAACCTTAGAAAAATATCTTAGATTTTATTTATGAAAACATCAGTTTACAATTATTTTTCCCCTTGCTGCTAATATTTTCTCTAAAGTTTTATGATGCATATTCATCTATGGATTATAGGAAAGGGGTAAGTAGAGCTATTCTAATCTTCCTAATCAGTCCTATTAGATTTGTGTTCCCAGCTAACAACATTTAAGACGTGTTCTCATTGTTCTTCTGGAAATCTGGACTACTTTGCTTTGCTGAAATTTTCACTCTCTCCATTTAACTGCAAAGTACTTTTGATGCATAGATTGATAAAACAAGTGACAAATGTGATATTACATTGCTTCTTGAACTAATGCATCAGGGACTATTGCTGTAATACTTCATGTTTTGATCTAATCTTGAAGAAAGGCTAAATCAGAACAAGAAGAATTACATGTAATTAATTCACCAGACCATGGCAGAACAAAGGAAGTATTCTAACATAACATAACATTATAGGAATATCAAACAATTTAGGATCAAAGAAAAATATTATGGCTTTTTATCATTCAGATTTAATAGAAATATGAAGTCCTTAAAATATATAGCAGAATAAATGTGTACTGTGTTATGTCTTGAGTCATAATACTGACTACAATCTCAGAATTATTATCTCAAATATCCTTAAAATTTGTTAATTTCTTCATAAGTATATCATTGCATATAGCTTAGAAGATAAATTGATTAAGTTGATTTATGTTCCATTAATTTAAAAATGTTCAACCTTAAAAATATAATTTAATTTCTAATAATTTCTGCCGTATAGTAATAGAAATAAGAAAAAAAGAACTTACATGCTTAAGGTTCTTAACAAGACCCTAGTATGTTTCTAAATATTTTAAATGTATGCATATCATGTTGCACAACAATTTATGTGAAGTTAAATTCCATTCTAGTTTCTGAGAAATTGCATCACCTAGTAGATCATATTAATTAGCCTAATTAAAGGTATAAAACATCAGGATGGTCTAAATCTTATTGATGAAACAAAGGTTAATATATCATTTGGTTTGATAATTCCTCTTAATTATATAGCTCTAATCTATGTGAACTTTCCTTCTTGTCTTTTATTCAGCAGCTGGAGGTACCGGTTGATTTCTGCCCTGACTCTGGCACCAGGCCCACAAATACATGCTAATCTCAATTGTTTATACTATGCAGCATGAATAAAAGGGTGGATATATAGATTGTTTTTTTGCTTTAGCTTTCAGTCATTCAATATTTATACAACTTTCTTATTTGCTTAAAACTATATATAATGCTCCTAAATGAATGCTAGCTCTTTAAATTCTTCTCTCGTATAATCTGAATGTTGAGAACCAGATCAATACATCCATATTTCTGTTTCTGTCATATTATTGTGAATTGCAAAAGCTCTCTCTATAGATAGATAGATAGATAGATAGATAGATAGATAGATAGATAGATAGATAGATAGATAGATAGATAGATAGATATGTGTGTGTATTGCTCTTTGCAGAGTATTTCTGTTCATCCCAGAATCTTGACTGTTGAAACTCAGCATTTTCCTTTGATTTTCATTCATTCATTCTGACACTGCGAAAACATTTAAGAGCTATCCTCCACAGAACTCATATTATGGTACATGTGACAGAAACAATAATGATGAGATAGTCATCACTCCATATCACTTCAAGACATTCCTATCATAGACTAACTTGTTCTTATCTCTCCTTGTCTGAAGAATTTTTATTTGTTTCAGCTTTCTTATCCTAAACTCTGATGACATTATATTTTTTAAATTAATGACCAATAACATGTCATGGATCAAAAGTGCTCTAAACAAATAATTAACTGGCAAAAGTTATCCACATTGTATATTATGTCTTAGGATATACAATTTACTCATATATATATGTATATATTTCTATTGCAGAGGGGATCCAAAAATCAAAATTCCAAATTCTTTATTGTGCTTAAAAAGATTGACTGTCTTTACCTGCACATTATAAATGTGGAGGTAAACTTCTTTGGTTGTCTAAGTAAATATATTTATTGGAATGTTTGGAGGTAATATCTGAGTGAGTCCTATTTTCAGGTAGCCATAATTTGTACATACAAAGAACAAAAAAGAGGTAAGGCAAGGGGAATTAACACTTTTTGCTGTAAGCACTATGTAACATTATTTTCTTTAGAATATAGCAGAAATTATGTGATATTGTTGTAGATTTTACATATATGAAAAGACAGAGGTCTGAAACAATTAAACAACTGGACTAAGATACTTTCAATATGGCAGGTATATTTTATTATTATAAATACAAAAAATAGTTTTTGGAAACAAAAGTATGAATTCTATTTAATTCTTATTTGACAAAAATACTCTTTCTATAGCTTATTTAAAAGAATCGTATTGTCTTTTCTTAAATCAATGTCCTGCTAGTTTTTAAGTGTAAATAGTAAATGTCTAATATCATTGAGTCATGAGCCACGTGATTTCAACTTTCTAAGCTGATTTTGTAACTGAAACACAATCAAAGACATTAAATAAATTAATGACATAACTATTTTGAAAAGCTTATATATGAAAACAAATGATGAACTGGATATGTGAATTTAAAATTTAATATAGGATGAAAGTGAACGTAAACCTCTGAGTAATATACAGATTGTAAGCTACTGTTACCTCAATAAAAAAAATCAAATTTAATAGATACAGAGAAATTGCTCTCTTAAATAATTACATAATTTGGATTCACCAAATAAATGATTTGCAGCATTTCCTCATTTTTGTAACTGGTGAGTGTTTGAATAATTGCAGCCTGGCTATATTCACCTTGTTTCCTTTGTAAATGTTGAAACCTCATATAAAACTTAGGTTTTTGGGAGTTTTGAAAGATACAGTCCCAAGGCAGTGAGACAAGAGAAATGTGAGGAATGAAAGGTGAAAACAAAATATTAAGTTATTAGTTCTCAAACTAGTTACTCCTTCACAAAGAGAATGCATTTCAGGTTCACAGGAAAACTCTAGAGAAATGTACAGAAGGAATCATTGCTTCAGAGCATTTCTTCAGAAGCAGTGACAGAAAGGGAATTTATTAATCAAGCCTCCTGTGGACTTGATCCCATTGATCAAAGTTTGTTCCATCTGATTTTAGTTCTCCTAAACTTCTGAACGGTATCATCAGTAGTTGAGGCAATTTCTGGATAAGCTAGATACTACCACATGTTTTCTTATATTCCATGTGATCCCAGAAGTTAGCATTAGTTAGTCAAGCTATACAAACCTAATAAAGTGCTTTAGCAGAATCCGCATAGAACTAAGATGAATTAACCATTCAAAAATCAAGATATTTGTCAAGTTCAGATTGTTTTAGGTGTAACACAAAATGTGTCAGGCATAGTTCAATCTGAAAGAACTGCTTATAGAGCCTCCTCATCATAGTTAGTTCTCATATTACAGTTTTGTTTTTAAAGAACAGTAACCTCACAGCAAGACATATAATAATCTGTTAAGTACAATACTCTTTCCAAACTGCTGGTCAGTGATCTCCTAAAACAAACAAACAAACTTAACAAACATAATTAATAAGACAGTTTCCAATCCTTGGCCCTACATTTCCTCCTAAGGTATAATTTGATATTTATTATTTCTCCCCTGGGTCACACATTCTTCCCAAATTATTGCAGATGCATTTAATCTTGTTAAGTAAATGGACTAGAAGTTAAGTATTTTATCTCAAAAACATCTGAAGCTTCATACCCTTGTTTCATGTTGTTATTATTGAAATGCCCATAGATAATTTTCAAGATGTATGGAATAAATGATGGAAACTGACTCCTCCATATGTTTTATTTAAATTTTCCAAGTGATTGGTTAATATCAAACATTGTTCTTCATGATAAGCCAACTAGCACAGCCTGTGTTGTATATGTACTTTGCCTGCAGATTCAATGACGCAAGAAAGTCAAAGTAGTCAGCATATAATTATGGTTTCTATTTAGGTGACATGCTTTTTGTGTTCGTTCCCCTGGCAGAAATGTGGTCCCTAACAACCTGAAATAGAACCCCAAGTTATAAGAACAGAGTTCTATAAGTGTAAGATATATATGTATATATATATATATTTTTTAATCCATATTCCTTGGACTTGTATGAACTCACAAATACATATAGTGTCCTTTACATGACATAGATGTTGTAAGTGTGAGATATATATGTATACATATATTATATGTTTATCCATATTCCTTGAACTTGTATGAACTCAAAAACACATATAGTGTCCTTTACATGACATAGATGTTGTAACCAAAAGGACAGTGCCCCACTTTCAAAGATATAATCATTGAAATGATGCTTTAGAGTCTTTAGCAATACATTTTCAGTCCATTTGGACTTATTCTAGGTTATGCACACTAACTGCATAATCTGATGGTCATCATCCCATTGCAACAACTTCTTTGCAGTAAAATAATCCTCTTGCTCTAAGACAGTGCTATATGAATTATCATGTTAAACTGTAATTGGCGCAACTTAAGAAGATAGTGCATATGTAAGATCTAACCTGTATCTAACCCATACATTCTTGTATGGGTTAATTATGTTCATATAAGATAGATACAACACATTTGGATAATCATAGGTGTTCAGTTTGATATCACACTTCATAATCTGATTATACTGATAGGTCAGGCACAGAGAAGTGCCAATAACTACCATTATGGAGAGAAAGTATTCTGTATTATTAAACCCATAATTATTTCCATTGCTATCATTATGGCATTTCTGACCCTCCTGTGCTGATAATGAAAAACGCTCATTCAGTTCTAAAAATTGAGTTATCAGTTCTCTTGGAAATGCAGTTTTCAGTATATTGTTATGGAGAAAATTTTGGATCAACATTATGCTGTAGTGTTTTCCTGTGTAGTACTGTCATGAAAAGAGACATTTCTAGAGAGTGCTCTAATAAGCGAACCCATACATTGTCATAACCAACTATTTTCCTCTACCATAATTTGGTCATTAGGAAAATACCATTGTAGCTGTAGTATTAACTAAAAGAAGTTCACTGAGTCAGAGAAGCTAATACAAGATTTTGTATCAGTTTGTACCTCTGCATGCCAATGTGATCCCATACTTCAATATCAATATCACCTTCAGACCTCCTAAAATCAATCCTGAATATTCTACTACTGTTCCAAAATAGACTGCTGCAAAGACTTCAAAATCACAGGGTATTATACATTCAAAGACCCCCCATGTCTTTGGAAATTACTCAGTTTCAAGCAATGTACTTAATTTTCAATTATGATCCAATAGAAAGTATGGGAATTTTTAAATGTTGAGAATTTCATGTGGTAAGAATGTCATAAATCTCCAGTTACTGCTATGTATCACCCTGAATGCATCCATTCTTATCTGATCTTGTCTGATTTTGGAAGATACACAAAGTCAGACCTGGTTAGTATTTAGATGGGAGAAAACTTCGACTACTTTACATATTTTGTGCACTCCTCTTTCTTCATTGAGAGCCCATCAGTCCTAAATAAGTAGTTATTTGAGTCTACAGAAGAAATAAGTTATACAAATCTTGTGCATTAAAAACAGTGACACAGAAGATGATATCATCATGGTGGTAATAGAAGAGAAACCATGCTTCACTCTGAAAAAGAAATCTAACAGTCAACCAGAAAAACACTATACATGAGAGTCCTTGTATCAGTTTCAGACAAATGTATTACCTGAACAGTGTATACTACTACTGACTGCCTCACAGAAAATACTCTCATTGAACAGAGTAGATGGAAAGAAGTGCCAGATGTCTATAATCTTGGAGAGCAAACAAAGACAGAAAGACTATTATCCCTGTCTATAGTTCTAGGAAAGAGTGAGAACAGAAACAATATGAAGCCACACACATGCTTGAGCAAGAAAACACAAATATGGAAAATGTTGCATGGACACAGTTGGTTCTCTGACAAGCAAAAGAACAATGAAGAAGCCCTAAACTGAATTCACACATCCCCACCCATCAGGATTGGTGCTGATACCATGAAATGCTCTGACAGGACACAGCCCAGTCTCACATATGGAACCACAAGAAGGAGGGGTACTGGGGTATTGGTATGCCAGAAACAAAAGCTAGTCCTCAGTCTCATGGCACATCCACCAGTGACTAAATCCACTGGGGTCTTCCTGACCTTGCTTATGCAACAACTGCAAAAATGGATTTCTGTACCAACAGAAACCAGAGTTTAAAAAAAAAATGAAATTGATCATCAACTAAAACCACAGTGCAACCTACAGGGTAAGTGAAAGTAGTACAACTTTCTAATTCTCTGTCATAGAGATTTTAAAAATTAAAAAAATAGAATAACAAAGTGGAAAGATTTTTCTCTATATGATTCTTGGCAACTCAAGAATATGATTTCATGAGGATCCAATGATAATAACAAGGAAGGTTATGTCTCCCATCATATATAATATCCAAAATTGCTAGAGGAAAGAAATTTAAGAAAAAGATAACAGAAAGACAAAGGCAAAAGGACTCAAGGAAACTCAGAAAAACTAACCAAAGATATAATACAGAAGTCAGGGGAAATTAAATTAATGAGTATAAGATAAAATGATGAGGTTAAAACTGAAAATTTAAATAATAACAATTTAGGGTTTAAAAAACTTAATAAATGGCATTAGGAAATGTAGAGAAAGACATAGAAGCAAAAATGATGAAATAGTCAAATCAGTAATCTCATAAAGAGAACTGTACAAAGACCTAGGTGGAAGAAGAAAGGAAACAAGATACAAAAAAAAAAAAAAAAAAAAAAAAAAAAAAAAAAAAAAAAAAAAAAAAAAAAAAAAAAAAAAAAAAAAAAAAAAAAAAAAAAAAAAAAAAAAAAAAAAAAAAAAAAAAAAAAAAAAAAAAAAAAAAAAAAAAAAAAAAAAAA
>PVHY01000087.1:10000-60608 GCA_004024945.1 Uropsilus gracilis | reverse complement strand
ACATAAATGCACAGTCCTAAAATAAAACACATTTAATGAAGATACCAAAAAATTTCAAGACTGAGATGGTCTACTGCTATCAGCTAGGGATTACAATAAAAAACAAAACAAAACTGGTAGATTAGATTTGTCTTTAGATTTTCATCAGCTTTTTATACTGAAACTCTATAAGTAAGGATGCCATGAAACGACATATTAAAAATGCTTAATATAATGTTTGCAAGTTAAAATACCATATTTTACAAAAAGGTTTTTAGATAAATGGGAAGTTGAACTTTTTCCTTGATAAGTACTGAAGGAGTTTGTCAAGACTAAACTTCTAGTAGAAATAATTGCTAAAAGGAACTATATTACCTAAAGCATACTGAGAGCATTCATTAACACCTGAATAAAATGAAATAAATAGATAGACAAAATGTTTGGATAAGTCTTTATATTTCAATATAGGCTCACCAATTAAGGCAAAAAGAGACTAGGTGAATCAGAAAACAAAACCCAAAACAAAACTTTTGCTGTCTCCATGAGACCCATCTGAGCTTGCAAAGTAAATATAGTTTCAGGTGAAAGGTTGTAAAGCAATCCTAAATGCAAATGCTACCCTAAAAAGTCATAAGCAACCATTCATATATCAAATAAGTAATGACTTATTTTAGAAGAAAAAAAGTCAAAGAAGTTGTCTTTGATTATCTTCTCCAAATTTTCACTAAGATTTAACAATTGAATCTTTTTTTTTTTTCCTGTGCTATGCCATACTTTTAAATATTCGAATATTTAGGACATATGGCATTTCTTTATCAACAGTCTCATTAATAGTATATAATTTAGAAATGAACCAAAGTGTGGTTTTATGGATTGCTAATATAATTAATGTTTTACATGCTATATTTATTGGGCTAAAGTAGAGAATAAGCAACCCTGAGATAAGACTGATGTAAAGTAAAGATAATTTGTTGTTCATTTTGTGTACAGTGAACTACCTTTCATTTCTCTTACTTCCAGACATAGAGAAGGAAATTCACTTGTTAGTTATTTCATATCAGATATCTGAATCTATGTTGCTATTTTCCAGTAGACATAATGAGCCTGAGCCTTTAAAAGGCAAATAACACAAGATGAAAATTGCACGAATTTTGCTAGAGAATTTCATATTGGAATTATTGGAGTATTAGGGAGATCTAAGGTTTTTCAGATGATAATGACTCTTCATGGTTTGGATGGATGATCAAAGACTTAGAAGTAAGGTTGAACACAGTGTAACAAGAATTGAGGAAAAAATGTTTATAGACCGATCTGAATGGCTAAACATGTGTAAATAATTTTGTTTCTCATCTGGACATTCACCAAAGTGACGGAGAAGAGAAAATGAAAATAATCTAGGGGATAAGATGACTCATCTGTGCATGTTCATCCGATTTTTTTCTCAATACACTTTAGTCTTTGCCTATGAAAGTGCCCATTATAGCAAGATCAAGGTTTTGAACACAGTTCCACTTACTAAGGCAAACCTTGTGGTGGCCACTGATGTATATCTAACATATCAAGTAGCAGATATCAAAACTGAGTCACTTGAAAGGACATACTCCCTAAAATGTTCAACGTGCAATCTGATGACAGACTTAGTATGTTGAACTACCACTATTATGGTAGGAACCTTGTTTGGTTTATTTCTAGAATAAATGTTTACTTTATACATGTGTGTTTTTGCCAAAGCTACCATTTGTGTACTTAGAGAAGGTTTTAATCAATGGTATGGTATTCTACATATCATAGCCTCTCATCAGGGAACTCACTTTACAGGAAATTAAGTGTCCAGTGGACCCAGGTACAGCCATATTTTTCTGGTTTCTATAAATGCATACTAGTATAACCTGGAATTTTGCTCAGTTTAAAGTCAAAATGAAGTAGGATCTGAACCTTCCAATTAGAGTAGAGATATTTCGAGTACTGGTACTGGGTTAATATATGTTCTATAAATAAAGGGAGTTATCTCTGGTCAGCTATGGTCTATTTCTGCTATTTAGAAACAGTAAAATTTTAGCCGAGAAATTTGAAGAGCTAGCACTAAGGATTGTTTATACAGATGGATCAATCTTAGTTCTTAATAATTTACCTTTTTTCTAACAAGGTCATTTCTTTAGCATAGGATAGTGCTAAGATAACTCATTTACTCTGCTTTTCAGGTTTCCCACAGAGCCTGATCTGTGATCATATCTTTAGCTGATAAGTAACTGTTATATGATTTTCATTTTCTTTTTTTTCCCCAAAGTCTTTTATGGTAGGTAAAGAAACCTGTAAAATCCTTAAAATAATACTTGGCCCCACAGAAAATAGTTACATACTGAACCAAAGTCTCTCCTTTTAGATGTTCTTCATCCCATTTACCTCAGACAACAATTTTTGTAATAATATCACTACATATCTACCTTTCAGAAGCTATTTATATCCCACTTTTCATCAGCAGTATTATTCTGATAAGTTGCAAACAAGGAGATAAACCTTGATTCCATATCTTATATTCAATACCTACTTACTATCACAATTTTTGTTACAGTACCCTTTATCTTGGTGTCTGAACCAACTTGTCTCCTTATCTAGGTTGTTATGGGAAAGATTTCACAGTAAAACTGCCTTTAACTGATGACTGAGGATACATTGAGAGGAAATATAGGAACTATATAAGTTATTTTGATTTAACTTGTCAGTGTTTTACCAAGATACCTTACATACCTCTAAGTGCTAGGTTTGTTAATTGATCTTATATCTTAAAGCAAGATATTTCACCTGCAACTAGAGGCAACACAATATTCTGGACATAAACAAGTAGTTGAAGTTTTAATAGACAAGTGTAATCAAAACTTATGAGTGTAAGAAGTAGACGCACCATTAAGATGCACCAATATAGTCACTTCATTTTTAAACTTGTCTATCAAGTAGGCATAACTGTGATTAGTGGATATAAATAAATTATATTAATTTCTATGCTAAGTTGTTACTTGTGAATAAGAAAAAACTAAGTTTCAGAGAGCAAGGTGCTTTTTGACAAATACTAGTTTTATTTGTATGTAGGATTTATAACCTAAACATCTTTTATAAGAAAACAGATGTTTTGCACAGATTTATTAATTCACTGACTAACAATTTTTAAGCAGGAAAATACTTTAATTTGTTTTTGGGGGGCAGATGAGAACAGATTATAAACACTCATCCTGCCCTTAGTATTTGCAATTTTACTGTTGCATTGCACATTTCTGAAATGTTTTCTATTCCAAATATGACCAACCTATTATTGTTGAATTATTCTCTTATAGTTGTGCATGAAGTAGAAGTTGCAATTCAATGTTGAAAAGGAAACACAGAGGAAATCAAATTGTTTATATTGGAGGATGTCTTCATTCACTAAATAAGGATTTAACAATTTCCTCATTTTCTGAGATACTAGTGAAGTCTGAGAAACAAACTCATCACCAGAGAGATAACTAGATTATGGAAAGAAATCATAGACCAATACTCTGTATTGTGCTGAAATTTGAAGACTCTTAGAAGTCACCAAGCTAACAAAATTCAGTGAAGTAATGTCTCTTAACATCTGTGATTTAAAAAAAAATTCATTCAGATGCTATTAGCAAATTCCTCATAATGGAAAACTTAGTCTCTATTAAAATTACTGCCCTTGATACCTACATAATTGCTGCCATCTGCCACCTAGCAATATATATGCTTTTAAAAAAATTATTATATAACAGACTAGTCTTGCTTTTAACATATAACTTAACACCATAAATGTTCATTTTTTCTTGTTAGTCTGTATGTTTGAGAATATTATTTGTATTTATATATATACACATAATTCTTAGTTATAGTCAATGATCACGTTAAATATTGAGAAAATTTTAAATGTTAAAATAAGACATCCTTGATTAACTTCGATTTTAATATTTTGATATTTTCTGAAACATTAGACTTTAATATCACACTAAACTTGTTCATTACTAGAGGATTTAGGAAAGATTAAAAACGAAATCAGTGGTTGACTTGAAAAGTTCAATTATTACAAAAATATTATACTTCATTACGTTTTGCAGCACACCTGCACAAAAGGTGTTAAAAATATGTATACATGAAAGATATAATTAAATGAAATTCATATTGAATATTCTTATGAAGAAGATTGAATTATTCATTTTGAACATGGAAATTTATAATAAAAGACTATAGTTTAGATACAAAGATGGATAGACATTCTTATTTAAATAAATAGGTAAAAAATAACAAAGCCACAGCTGAGATGGCAGATTTATAATTCCTAGTTCATAGAGGCTTATTTACTAGGAAATTTTCAATTGATAAGAAAAGCATAAAATATGATAGGGCTTTTATAAATATTATAAACCTGCCATGATATAAAGAGAAGGCCATAGGAAATATGAATGGAAATTTCCTCTAAATTCAGAAAAGCATTTCTGTTTTGAATGGGTAAGAAAATTATATACAGCTCACCCTTGAATAAAGTGTGGGTAAGAGAGTCAATCCTTTTCACCCTTAAAAAAACATCTCAATTATAGTCTGCCTCTGTACCTGTAAATTCAACCATTGAGGTTTGTTAAATCCGTGAATATGGAGTCATGTTAAAAAATATTGAGATGTCTGTATTCTTATAGATTCAACTACATGTTATTCAGATTCAAATGTAATATGTTAGATATACAATATTTCCACATATAATGGTTCCTTTTGTTCATAAAGTTTGTTCATTTTAAGCATAAGAATTTTGTATTAGTTTCTAATTGTTCTTTAACAAATTGAGTGCTAAAATCATTTGCAAGTGAATAAAACATTCAATTAACATAACATGCATTGAGGATACTATGTATAATGGATCTGATTTAGCACCCTAATGAAGAAACTAGAACCTCTACCCAAAGTACATTCATGTCTGCAAATCAAGAGAATCCCTCATTAGACTCTGAATCTGCCCACACCTTGGACTTCTTATTCACTAGAATTGTGTGATATGCTTGTTGTTTAGGCCACCAAATTTTCAGTGACATATGATCTGGAATATTAGCCAGAATTTTCAACAGAACATTTACTTATTTAAAGAAATGCATGAAGAGATTTATTATGAGGAACAGGTTCATATGATTATGAAGGGTGTGGAGTCCAAGGATTTCCTCTTTGCAGGCAGGAGATCAAGGAAAACTGAGTCATGTACTTTAGTCCAAATTTTTAAGACTGAAAACTTAAGAAACATATAATGCTTAGCACATATGCTAAGTCTACTGACTAAGTAGACCGCAAACACAACTTCTCTGTTTTGTTCTATTCAAGTCCAACAGATTGAATGACACCCTCCACCCCCATATAAAGGACAATCTACTCAGTATCATAATTCATATGATAATATCTTCTAGAAACATCTTCATGGTCGAAGTAATGATTAACTGAATATCAGGGTATACTAACACAGTCAAAGTTGACTCAAAAGATCATCCACTATAAATAGTACCTTTTATGCTTTAAAGAGACCATGACAGATTTACACAGTTCTAAGACTGAAAAGTATAAGAAAGGTTAAGTGTATATCCCCTTTCTTTTTTTCTACAATGAGGCAATGAGTTCTGATTTTCTAATAAATGAATACTGTAGTGTCTTGCTGATAATACAGTTTCACTATATCTTGTATACTCATGGTTTTAGTATTGCCTCCAAATTATTTTTCAAGGGAGATAATGTTAAGGAAATTGAGAATGTAGGAAAACATAATAACAGCAAACATTGTATATTTTCATGATTTCATCTAGAGAATAAAGGTAGATAATTATGTTAATTACAGAGATTAAATATTAAAAGAAACATTATAATAAGTATAAAGCCTGGTGTGGATTAAGTCTTTGATAATATGTTGTTTTATCTTTAAGGAAATTTTTTTTTATTGAGGCAAATATTGTTTTACCTCACTTTATAGGTTCCAAAATTACTTTTAAAAAAATATTTTAACACACCTGCCATGTATGACTGGTTCAGTCTTCATGCATCAATGATATCTGGACTTTTCTTGAATTTTCTCTCATCTACTTATTCTCTGATACCCATCATTTTATTGTCAGAGTCTAAGGGTGGGTTTTTGCTTTTGTCTTCTTTACATTGCATAAATAAGTGAAATAATTGTCTTTTTCCTTCTGATTTAGTCACTTGCATCATCCCCCTCTACATCCATGTTGCTCCAGATAGCAATTTCTTATGATTAAATGGTTTTCCATGGTGTTTACATACTTCACCTTTGTCCAGTCAATCATAACATAATAGTCTATGAACTATTTTCATAGACTGACTGTTGTGATACTGTTTCAATGAATGTGGAGAGACATATGTATTTATAAGTTAATGTTTTCACTTTCTTCAGATAGGTAAAATATCTAGAAGTGGGTTTACTGGATCATATGTACTTCTATTATCTTAATTTTTGAAGAACATCAATACTGTTTTCCATATTTGCTGCACTATTTTACATTCTTACCCATAGTGAGAGTTACTTTTCTCACCAGCATTTACTATTTCTTGGCAATTTTATAATAGATATTCTAATCTGTGTGAGGTCAATTATTTGTTTTGCATTTTCCTAATGATAGTGATGTGAAATATCTTCTCATCTGTGCATTTTCCATTCTTATATGTTTTCTGATTCTCAGATAAAATGTCTTTATAGCTCATCTGATCTTTTTAAATTTAGTCTTATGTTTTCAAGTTCTATATATTCTTTATTTATCTTGGTTATTAACCCCTATATACCCCTTACTCTGACAACTTTAAGGAATTATTTTACTCACACTATGATTTCCATTTTTCTATTTCCATTTTTTTTCCTTAAATATGAATTGCCATTTATGCTCCCAGTGCATTTTATCAGTCCTAACCCAATGAAACTTTGGAGACTGTTTATATGCCACAGTTCCCCTGTTCACTGTTAAGGTAAAATTTCTAGGGAAACTAAAATCTACCATACTTAAAGTGCAGTAAGTGACTGTGGGGATTATCAGAGAACTTTATCTAATCAAAAATCTAATTGCTTGGAATTATAGATATTTGCATGAGGAACATATTCTTTCACATATAGATTAGGTAGGTCTGTACAGAGAAGATTTCCTCATATTTGCAGCAAATTGCAAGACATCACATTTTACAGAATTTGAGAGGCTAATATATGGCAGCACTGTAGTGGGGGTTTTAATATATCTTCTCATTTACTAGTTCTAACCTGCTTTCTACCTTTTTTCTTCTTTCAATTTCCTGTTTGTTTCCTTCCTTTGTTTCTCAAGATTTTCTTCCTGAGATTCTATTATCCACTTTAAATATATTTCAATCTTAATATGTGCAACAGAAAATGATGTAGATGTAAATATTGGTACAATATAGATGTAGATATAGAGGTAGTTACAGATTTCCTTCTCAAAACTTTTAGAATATTTAATAAATATTCATACAATTAAATTATTCTAAAATATAACAATAATATTAATGAAATAATAATGAGGTGCCATCATGTTTATATATACCAGGGGAAGCCAAAGCTGACCAATGTATTATGTAATTTTGAAAGCTCAGTTTATCACACACAAAGTGTATAATCTTACAGATTTATTTAACCTTTCTGGTATCAATTCTGTTCATCTTTAGGCTTGAAATATCTATCTGGGAAGACAGAAATTATACAAGAAATTTTCTTGACCTAAATTAGGGTATCTGGTTTCAGTGAAGCATAGCAAATTATAAAAACCTATGATAAGATGTTATATGAAGAATCATATGAATGCAAAGTAAAGCAAAGAAATATGTGCTTAGTTTCTTAATTATAGGCCATGGAATAGTGAATATTTAAATCTCAACTTCTGGGCTTAGAATAATACTTCTTTTTCATTTTACCAGAATATTTTTAATTACAACAAGCACTGGGTCAGTCTCTTTCTTATTACAGTATTCTGACTATAGAACACAACTAAAACTATCATACACACACTCAAATCACAAACATGGTAAACATATAGTAGGAAAGTAAAGCTTTCAATTTATAATTTCCTATGGTTTAAAATAGAGATATTCACACCTATTAAGTTTACATTCACAAATTATTTATAGAGTAACTGTAGGAAATTTTCTCTCTAAAATATAAAAAAAAATGATGTATGATCATTAGGAAAGTACTATGCCATTTTCCTACATAACTTGAAAGTAATATCATGTATAATTTATTCTCATTGCAAAAGTTAAATATAAAATAGAAGAGTTAGTGTTTGTCAGTTTCAATATGCAACTAACAGCATGTAATCATAAGCTTTATAGGTATGAAGTTAAACACATATCCTTAAAGAATTGGCATATCTTATTCTCAAATTAAAATAAACTATATATATATATATTTTTTTTTAAGTACAATCAATGAATGTTTTCAATTTTAGCCCCAGAGAGAAGAGGAGGCAAATGAGAAATAGCAGCTGCATCATCAAATGTTACTTGAACTGTATCTGTCAATGAAAAATATAAACTATTAAATAAAATAATGTCCTTTACTAATATTATTTTACAATTAGAAGCTATGACTTTCTACACTGACATCACCAAAAGGACCTGAGTGTGAGGACACACAACTATACCTTATTTGTGTGCAGATTCATGAATGACAAATAATATACTTCCTGTATTATCACTGATAATTTTAGAAACTTAAAGTTGAGTGTGAATTAAAAATCCAATAGGAAGGTGATATACAAAATTTAAAAAAAGTTATATTAGAATTTTCATCAGAAAATGAGGCAAAATAATGCCTTTATTTCAGGATTGTATTCTTCAAAATAGCACACTACAACCAAGCAAAAATTAGTGTGAAATATGAACTTATTGACACTTCTAACATTTTGATTTTCTAGAGTATCTCCTACTCTTGTAGATACCTATTAGAAAGTATCAAATATTCCAAACTAAGCCCTCACCTCATATCAAAAAGCATGTATGGTCTTGGAAACAAGGAATCAGCAGGAAAATATGGCAAAAGAAAAGGACAGAATGACATTGGGAGGAACTTTCAGAAGAACAGCTGGATTTCCATCTGGGAAGAAATCAGACCAGATTACAGATTACATTTCCAAGGGGGATAAAACATCAGTAGACACAAAAGGCATTACTTGCTATATTTCACCATATGACAGGGATTTTATTTATTGTTCATAAAATCTGAGGGAAAGTGATACATTTGAGTGACATAATCAAATTAAAATCTGCAATGCAAAACATATACTTAAGCATGGCTCCACTAAGATGGAAACAGAGGTCTCTTGTTTCACTCCTAAAAAGAATAACTAAAATTAGCCAGAGACAACAATAAAAAAAATCATATAGCACATGGTGAATTTTAACACCCCTGCAAATCAGTTATCAACATAAACGGTACTAGAAAGGATGCTGAAAATACCATGTTGTAGAGATGATGGAAGAAGGCAGAGAAAAATGTGTGGAGGCAAAAAAATTAAAGCAAGTTAGCAGTATTCCCAATGCTTTAAGTCCCTGGAGAGTAAGGAGAGTGGAGATGGTAGAGACACACTCCCTGGACTCAGGTGAAGCAAGTAATTGAGCCATTTCAGTACTCTAAACTGGCCAGGAATCTGCAAGGTACTATTGAATATTCTCATCCTCCCTCAATTAATAGGACCTGTATGACAGTGTGAAGTCATTGAGTGCCAATAGAATTCCAAGTATCTCATGTGACACCTGGGCAAGAGAGAGGATATGAGTGTTACTAACAGAATTACACTCCTATGAAATTTCCCATATGATTACCTCCATGCTCCTTCCTACACTATATCCCGTCTCACTAACAAAGCAACTGCTAATGCCAACTTAAGAACCTAATGGATCCAGTTGAAAGAAAATGAAAATGCAAGATAAAATAAAATCACAGAGCCACCTGCAAAAAAAAAAATTATTAGTTTAATTCTTTAAAAATGGAAATGTAAGAAGCAAAATTGTTAGAAAAATTGGTAGCACATTGCAACTTGAAATTTAAAAAGTCTTGGTGGAAGATTATATCTCAATCACATAGAGCTCAATATTGATAATAATAATTAAAAAAATAAAATATAAAATCTTAACAGAATGAAAATTTAACACATGGGCATATATCTAGTGGAGAATTTTAATCTGGAATATGCAAATACTCTCAAATTCAAGAATAATGATTATTATCGTTAAAGTGAAAACAAACAACAGTAAATAGATATTTCACCGATGAACATAGGCAAGTAACAAACAGTGAGGATATGCTCAAGGTGATTAGTCTTTAGACCACAATGAGATATGTACTTGCTTTGAAATGTTGGGATTACTTGCACTGGTCTGAAGTCCATAATTTTATTTTTGCTAATATCTATTTCTTCTTGTTTACAATTATAGTAGCTTTTCAGTTCATTTCATCTTTTCTGCCAGCTCTTTCATGGCTCCTGCTTTTCCTCTTTCTTTACTTGTGTGCACTGTCCCTGTAATTTCCTTAAAACATTTAACAAATAAAAGCTGCTTTGACTTTGTCTCTATGATTTTGTTTTCACATAAAGTATATTGTCAACAGGAGCATTTTTTTCAGGTTAAGAGTAATTATTCCAAATTGGATAGTCTTGCTTGGTTTTCCAAGCTGTAATTTACAAGTTTTCTTTTAATATCTGAAGTGAGGATGCTATAAACAAGATTTTCTTGATATTACATTTTTTTCCAGTTCCAATTCTAAGTGACTAGAGAAAAAGTTGCCTTTGACCCAGAACCAGTCAGTAACTTTGTTCATTACAGATGTCTATTGCTTTTCTTGACATTCAGATTCTCAAAGAATGCAGGCCCCCAACAGATTTCATGACGCTAAAAACCATTTACTCACGACCTCAAGAGATAATTATCTCCCTAACAGATACTAAAAGATGAGGAAAGGTGTGCTACTTTCATGGTATTTGCCATTTCCAATTGTAGGGTAAATGAGTTGGTCAGAATTTTTTAGCCATTAGTGCTTATGACCAGCATCTGTGGTACTGCACCCCCCCCCCCATGATTGTGTATTTGCTTGAGCCCAATGTATCTGTACATGTTTGAGTAGGCAAACCTAGGCGGGGGAAAAGTGATAAAAGGATATGGCATCACCCAAGGGCAGCATGGTAAAGAAGAACACAGGAAAACAGAGAGAAGATCCTAGAGATTGTGAATATTCTTGGCTCTGCCCTTCCAGTTGTGTCTGTGTAACTGCTAGAATGATTAAAGAACCCATTAATAGCTGGACACAGTGGTGCGTGCTTGTAAGCGACAGTTTATGGAGCCACGGTGGGGTCTGGGGCTCGCGGTTTGAGTACCGCCCTGAGCAACACAGAGAGAACTAGTCCCCCCAAAAAACTGGGTGAGGTGGCGCGCACCTGTAATCCTAGATACCTGGGAAGCTGAGACTGGGGATTGCTAGAGTCCATGGTACCACGGGCAACGTGAGCCTGCAGTTCCATGAGCAAAACTATCGAGACCTAGTCTCAAAAAAAAAAAAAAAATCAATAGCCTGATGTTACACTAACTTTATAAGTAAGAGTCTGCACCTGAAATGGGAAGAAATATTTTCAACTCTCAAAACTCCATTTTGGCTCTTAGTTGAGCTATTTATAAATATATAGATATAACTTCTGGATTTTAATATATGTTAAATATGCAAATTGCCATAAAAGGAATTTATTTTATCTAAGAACATGTTTAATAGAAACTAAACTATAAGACAATGAAAAGGAAGTTTACCTAATTTGAAATAGAGATTGAGAATATATAAAGGAATGTTGTAATTTAAATGTGGATGCAAATAAGGCATAATTTATCCAAAGAATATGTTATAAAATCACTTGTTTCCTTAAAACAATCATATTGCTATAGGTACACTGATGCTATAATTTTTTCTGTTTATAATTAATATTTCAGCATCTATATTATGTCAGTTTTTCCAGATATTATTTTAAATGGAAATACTAGGGTATTTTAAATAGATTGATTCTTATGAGTATATTTTAGTGTATCAGTAACTCCTATACGTTTTCACTATATATATAGAGTTCACTATATATATATATATATATATATATATATGTAGTTCACTATATGTATATGAAATAAAATGTTTTGATGAAATTTAACCATTGCACATGGAAAGTTTAATAAAAAATCTTTATTAATTGAAATGTTTCCTTTAGAAGGACGATTCATTTATAGTCATTTAACTATGCTAAAAGTAAATGTTTTATATTCACAGGTAAATAAAAAAATAGAAAATTTAATATTATTTCTTCCCCAAATCTAATTCCATATCATCCTTCACTCCTAAACTAGTTTTGTGGCTCATTCTATTTCATAAAGTCACTGACTCATATACATTCCCTATCTTCACTCCATTTGGACTGCTAATTTTGTGTAGAATTATATAATGGTAATAAAAAGAAATACATGCTTTCCAGGGAATGGAACAAAGGTACACTTTCACATTATTTTCAGCTTAAAAGTTGTCCTGGTGCATATTACAATTTAAAAATGCATTGGAAGGAGTGCCCAACTTATCGTTTCAAGCTTAAAAATGGCTTTCTGTAGGACTGATATCTAAAATGATAATAATTTGTTTAGAGAATTCTGTATTTACTCTTGATTCTTCCATAAACAAATTTTCCCTGGAGTTTTCTACTTTGGATTTTTCTCCTTAGCCCTTACAAACACTGTTGCACTCTACTTTTTCTGTTGCCATTATTTTAATCAAACTGCACATAGTCATTATGTTTAGCATATTCCCTAATCTATGTAAGTACCAACTCTCTACACATTCTAGTAGCTTTTCTATTTTGAAAAATGAAATAAAATGCATTTTTCATGTTTTCCTTGCCTATCTTTAAGGATTATTTTATTTAGAATCTATGTCTGTCATCCTTCCCCAGTCTCTTTACAAACTTTCATGTCCTATTCATAACCATATTTAGATTATTTTTCTTTCTATACTGACTGTCTCCTCCATTACTTCTGTCTACTTTTAATTTAAAAATTTACTGTTTAGCTCTTTTCTTCACTCCTTACAATCTGCATCCTTACTACAATCTGCACTCCTTACTATAGTCTGAATCCTGTAGAGTTTGGCAGCTATTTTTGTATTTTTAAAACACATTTTCAATGCCCTCTTGAAATTTCAATCCAATTTATGGCATCTGATATGTTTTTGAACATTCTAGAGATCAGGCAAAAAATATTAGACATTTTATATATGTTCCTTTTAGCTCCTACATTTCTAATTATCCTCTCTGTATATGATTTATAATCTATAAATCCTAGCTTCTAAAAATGAAAAGCTATTTACTTTGTAGAGCAAATTTCATAATTATGTGAAAACTAAAAGATTGTTGATGCGTACATGTAGCTACAAACTCATTAAAAACTTCCACCAGTCAAGATATTGTGTATTGAGCACAGTGTAAATGAATCACAAAGCCTCAGTCAGCAGTCATTGGATGTCTATTTTGAGCCAAACATGCAATAGGTATATTATATTCAAATCAGTCTTTACTTATGTGCAATTTTTTTTGCTTGAATGTATTTTCTTGTTTTAGTTCATTTAAGATGATTTATATTTGGGTGAAGTGTTATCTGTTTTAATAACTTCTGAATCTAATTTGTGTTTTGTTAGAGTCAATTACAAATCTAATATATAAGTAGTGTAAAAGTGGTATATATCACATCATTATTAATTATACAAAATTATTCAGGGTCTTTTTGTGAACTGCTATTCTGGTGGAATTTTTCTCAAGTCATGTTATAATTATGCATGATGTAAAGAATGGCTCCTGGATTTCTAAGTTTCTTGAGTCAAGAAACTATAAAATCACATTATCACCTCATAAAAAATTGATGCCTCTGTTCCACACTAAAAGCAATATGTACATAAATAATTATGTTTAGAAGTGAGTAGAATGCCATTTGGTTTGTTCCTTTGGTCAGGATTGGAAGAGTCTTTATAAAAGAAGAATAGATTGAAAAATGAAATGCTAAACAAGAATTAAAAGAAAAAGATGGAATCTTTCTACCTGCAAACAACCTAAGTGGAACTGGAAAATATTACACAAAGCAAGATGAGACAGACGTAGAAACACTGAAAGACAAGTTAAATTAAAATAACCCCTAGAAATTTGATTATATAGTTGAGGTTACCAGAAGGGGAGGGTGGGTCATAGAGAGCAAAGACTGGAAGGGGCTCAAAGAATGACAGTTAAGGATGATGCATTAGTGGTAGATGTGGTGTGGTAATATAACATCTGAAGAGATTTGAATATTTATCTCTAAATCATGTACGACATTGTAAATGTTACTTCAAAAAACATGACTCATAACATAAAAAAGTGTATTTCTTTAAAGAAGCTAAAGGAATGTGGCATATTCTTAAAAAAAAAAGCAAAACTGTTGCACGCCATTAGATTTACCATATGCATCTAAATTACAGCTCCTTATTCAAATGTATCCATCTGTGATATTTATATTAACCTCATTTATAATAAAATCCAAACATTTTGTATTCAGCATATATAGATGCAAATTGACCTCACAGAGGTTTTTGCAGATTTCTTTTCTTTTTCTTTTCTTTTTTTTTCTATTTTCATTTATTCAAATTTTCTTGAGGCGGAAATGAATTGTATCAAGTCACTTTATCTTAGAAAATATAAATGCACGATAATTAGGGATCCAGAGAATTCTGAGAAGCACGGGATTAACCACGCAATAATGCAAACTCACATCTGCAGCTAGTCTAAAAATGTCACACAGGCCTAATTCTGCTTCAATGCAAGTGTAATTTGTATCCTCGCATTTTCACATGGAAATAAATTGGTGACTATTTGTCTAAACCCATTTAATACTTAATTTTTCATTGTATTTTTTTCTACTAGGCTACTGGGAAAATAATGCACCTGTAAAGGTAGATGTTATGTGAATTAATGATTTACAGCTATGAAAGTATTTCAGTATTGCTATGTGATCCTTCTATTTTTCCTAATTAATATTCTCTTAATCTTCATTTTCAATGTCATCCATTATCTTCTTTCCTCCAAAATCAATTTCTTTCCCAGTCACCTCCTAAATACATAGAGAAAGTGGAGACACTCAAAGGAAAAATTGTTCAACTTTCTTCCACCAAATACAGCCTTAGTGGACTAAAATAATCTTTCTTGCTGTGTATTATCCATGTGTCCCTCCCTTATGATTTAAACAAGATCAATTCTTTCCCATTTTAATACACTTTTCCTACAACTTTATATACACATGGAAGTACACAAATATGTGATTAACATGATCAGATTTTCAATACTATTATCAGAATTCCAGACTTTCTCTAATTGATTTATTGTTGATATCTCAATGTTTCTTTTTTAAAAAAGAACATATTCAATATAACATTAATTTTAGTTTTTCATTTACAAAATCAGATGGTGACTTCAAGCAGTTGTAACAAAAAAAAAAAAAAGAATTAGAAGGAAGATCTCCAGATGTACCTACGTCGCCCCACTCCCTGACACCTGGTGTCCCCCACCCCTGCCCTGGAAAAAGCACCCATATCATTATCACTGAAGTCAGTAATTGTCTCTCAGTCACTCTGGCATTCCTTTCCAGGATCACTCCACAATCAGGTCTATTGATGTCTGTCTCTCCTGCCTAGAATGCCCTTTATACTCATGAATCAAGATTTCCACAGTTCTGGGCCTATCTTGGAGAAGGAAGGAGCTTTAGGGCAGGACCTCTTCCTCCACCCCAGGAAAACAGGGAAAACTAGATAGCCCTAACAAGACGAACAAAGGAATGCCAGCTTGGCTACCAGTCTACACAAACAGGGTGAGATGTGAGCCCAGAGTGCTTCGAGCCAAGAAGACTTGGAATCTCCACCTTCTGGTGAATTTGACTACACTTTGGGTAGAGATCTTGGTGGAGGGATCTGTTGAGAAAAGCTGTTGAGAGAAACAATTTGGAGCAGAGTTCCCAGAAGGCCAGAACTTGGCATGGAGATGTTAAGGTCCCTGAACCTTAAGGGGAACAATAAGATGGGGATGAACTTATGTTTTCTTCAACCTCAAGTATGTATAAAGACCCTAAATGAATTTTGTCCTTTGGAGAGTAACATGAACTCAGAAGACAGTTCTGGGATTGAATTCCACTCTGACGCCAGGAACTGGCATACACCTTCTTTGTGAGTTCTGTTCTCTCCTAATACTTCCCTGGGACACTGATCTTGTCTATATGGCACCCACATCTACCCTAGTGGAACTGGAATAGAACATCATCCTCAGGAAGAGTTGGGGGTCAGGGAACCAGGGATTTCTAGATACATCTACATAACAAATCACTCATGTATACATGCATAGAGTAATTAAGATATTTGTCTTCTCCCTTGACAATTTTTTTCTTTACCTGGTTTCCTGTTTTTGTTTTTTTTCTTCTCTAAGTCCACAATCTTTATGGTATTGTAATTTCTGCCACTTTATATGTTTCAGTTCCACCAGTGTTATGTTTCTGTTGCCACCCTTAATCATGTCATTATTATCATTTAATTCAATTAGTGCAACTGTCTTCCACAAGTATCTCAGTTCTCCTACTTGCACTCACTAATAAATTCTACACTCTGAAACCAAGCCGATAACATTAAAACAATATTTTCCATTATTAATAGTATACATAAAATCTTCAAGAGATTTTTCATTCTATCAGATAAAAGAGAAATATCTTTACTGACAGTGCATGCCCTTTCTTGATATAATCTCTAAATCAAGAATTAGAAGGAAGAATTATTCATCATAATTTCTTTCCCTCTACATTTAGAAGTGGAACATATTCGTTAACTTCCTCAAAGCTACTTAGCATCACAGTTATCTCAAAACCTTTTGAATATTTTCTCCTATATTACACATCTCTTGAACGTTTTCCCAGATGACTCCTCATTGTCCAGACTTAGTCTTGTTTCCTACACTGGGTGGAATGTCTCTGATACATGTTCTCACGGTGTGCTGCTATTCTTTCACTAGTTGTCAAATGAGTCATGTTGCTTGCATAATTACTGGTATCCTTCATTCTCAGTTCTTTGCATCGATACCTTTTTTTCACATGATCACTGATGTAGTCCTACTATTTAACATGTTGCTTTGCTGATAGATTAGGATCAAACATGTTTGTGTATTCTTTAAATAGCAGGGTTTTTAGATTAAATGCAGTTTATTCTATTATTAACATACATTAAATAAACATCTTGTAGAAGTTTTAGCTCTAAAATTTTAACTTTTCGATGTGCACATAAACACATACTAATTATATAAATTTATATATTTTAATATCCACAACTAGAAGTCATTTGTAACTCAAATTTAATTTCTTAATTAGCCACTGAGAATTTAGATTTACTCAATACCTTTTTATGTGGGTTTCAATGTTAAGTATGCATGTAACTTTTGTGTATTTAATCCTGAAATTTAATTTTGAACTTCTTTGTGATGTTTCCTTGAAATAAATGTGGCTTATTCTATTATAAAACTAAATTATATTTTCAAATATTAGATATGAACTAGCAAGTTAATTACATCAATGATGATATAAAGGCATTTCTTTTAGTGCTGTTTACTGACAATCAAAATGTAGTGGGGGATATTAGTTTATCAATGTTATAAATTTGATTTTTATTCCAAGGTACTCCATTTATTTATGAAGTAAAATTTGATAGCTAAGAGTTTTTCCCATCAATTGAATAGTTTATATATGATGATATATATATCATTTAATCTTCAATATGATTATACTTATATAAGGTAAAATATAGGAGAGAATTAGAGATCATTTTGACGTGATAATGTAGGTTGAAAAAAAAGAGCAGGATTATAGTTTATTTGTTAATCAATCAGTAGTGTGATTTACCTTTAATGGGTAGCAGTAACTATTTTTTAATTAGTTCAATGTATTACATTTCAAAATTCCTATTTCACTTCCTGTCCTCTGAGAGTAATGATGGTCTGAACCCTTACCTGTCCCTTTACTTTGGTGATGAGTAATAAATGAAAGTGTTATCAGTACTACATCTATTTATCAGATTTTCATGACATCATTTTGCACTTCTTTCACCTCTTTGCTTACCCCCAGCCCTCACCAATCCTACAGAGGTTGGGTGAGAACTCATTAGAAGACTAGTTGTATGAAATAATTGTGTCATTTATACATGTGGGAGCTCCTATCTCTTGACTTACTATTATAGGGACATGATTTTTCATCAACAGATATTTAAGATGGATGATTGTATGAAAATAATACATGAGAATTATATTCAACCTTGTTAATGCTCATGTTACAGCACATTAATTACTTCAGTTACTTTTCTAAAACTGACTAGAAGAACATTTATATCAAACGAATATTAAAATTATCCAAAAAAGGAAGGAAAATGACTATTACTGCATTGTAATATGTTATAGCTTGGTAACAAGACAGCATACAAAAACTGCCGGAAGTTGCTGGTTTAGTTATGAAACACTTCTCAAAGGTAGATAATTATGTGGGACAGGATTACCTGCAGCATATCTTTACCACATTTTTCTGGTGCTTGTTGCAGAGACTAGTTACTGATGAATTGGTCCTTGAAGAAAAAAGCTAAACATTTTCTATTTCATTAAATAATTTAGAGAAAACTTATTGATAATATCTGTTTAAAGGGATACTTCAGATAATTGAAATCTACTGTTTTTTGGTCAAAATCCTCTGTCATCAAATTCACTTACTCTTTGGAAATAGGAAAAAATTATCAGTTTCATAAAAAATAAAGAAAATAATTGCTTCGAAATTTCCAGCAATTGTGAAGCCCTATTTGCAGCAGCTATTTTTGAAATTTTGATGAGAAATGGTAAAAATATAATTGCCAAAAATGGCTAACAAATTAATTATGATTCTGAGAATGGTGATTCTTCAAAGTATGTTTAAAAGTGGAAAAACAACATGCACATGGCATCTAGTACAAGAATGGCATAAATAAACTTCATCCTATGTGGCTAATTGGGCAATAACAGGAAACATCTGTATGGGCATCTATAGAGATTGTTTGTTTGGGGAAATAAACACTACAATGAATAATTCAGACAATCAAGTTACTCTTCAGATCTGTCCTTTGCAAATCCAATTAGTGGACACTCTTGTAATTTCTACTGAACCATCTCTTCAATCTTCAGAGATAAATTTGATGAAAGTTTCTGAAGCAGCATTCATCAACTGTCTGCAAGATGCACCTGAAGATCAGTTACTTTTTGACTACAAACTAAGAGGCATGTAAATGTTAATTCTCAGTGGCTGAGTGTTGGGACACATTATTTTACCATAGGGATGGCAAATGGCTCATTGCTTTGTCTACAAGGACGTCAAATGAATGTTGACAGTCAAAGAACAATTCTGCCAGGATTCTCTGAGTTCACAATTTTGCTCTAGGCATGGTAAATGCCTTACCAATGTTTGGAGCATGCCATGCAGCTGCCATTGTGAGCCTTCATTTTCTGGAAAATACTGCCAAGAACTTGATGCATGTTTTTACAAACCATATAGAATTAATGGCAGTTGCATAAATAAAATGAGAAAATGGTGTAAGAAAGGATATGAATGTATATATCACCTATCATTTACAGTTAAGACTCTTTTAAGAGATGGCATAATCCTGTCAAAATAGAAAAAAAGTATATATATATATATTCTATTGTCTTATATATATATAAGTATATATATATATATATATATATATATATATATATATATATATATATTCTATTGTCTTTCTGACAGCTGGAGACAACTCCAAAAAGAATCCCTAAAGTCTATTTCTTGGAGTGTCTATCCTATTTTCTTTATGTATTTTATAGTTTCAGGTCTTTCATCCATTTTTTTTTATTTCTGTATATGTGTAAGATAGTGATCTAGTTTTATCTTTCACTTGCAGCTCTCCAGTTCCCCCCCCCCCCAAAAAAAGCACTTATTGAAGAGGCCTCCCTTGCTCCAGTGTATTTTCTTGGTGTCTTTGTTATAGTTTAACTGTCCATATTGGTATGGATTTATTTATGGACTCTAAATTCAGTTTCACTGGTTTATGTAGTTTTGTTCCAATACCATACAGTTTTGATTATTTTAGATTTGTGGTATAATTTGACATCTGAAAGTATGAAACTTTCTCTTTTTATGCCAGGTTTACTTTTATTGTATTAGGTTTTCTTATGGTTCCATATGAATTTCAGTAATGTTTATTCTATTTGAATAATGTCATTAAAATTTGATATGAATTGCACTGATCTACATTTTGCTTTGGATATAATGACCATTTTGACAATGTTAATCTGTCTCTTCCATGAATAGAAGATATTTCTTTACTTATTTTTTCTTTTAACAATGTCTTGTCTATTCTGTAAAGTTATTTCACTTCCTTTGTTAGATTTACTAACAAATAGATTTTTTTATTGTTTTCGGTATAATTGTAAATGAGATAATTTTCTTATTGTCTTTCTCCTCCAGCTCACTGATTGCATGTAGGAAAACAACTGATTTTTGTGTAATGATTTTGTAACCCATCATACTTTGATGAAATGATTTTTGTTTCTATTAGTTTTTTAGTAAATACTTAGTATCTCCTATGCATATTATCTCTCCATTTGCAGATAGTGAAAGAAAGCTTAATTTCTTTCTCTAGTAGGATTCCTTTTATGTATTTCTTTTGCATAATGGCTTTATCTAGAATTTTCAACACTAAGTTGAATAGTAGTGATGAAAGTGTGCATCCTCATCTTATACCATGTATTAGTTAAAAAGATTTCATATTTCACCACTGAGAATGATTTTAACTGTGGATTTGTCATATTTGTCTTTTATTTTGTTGAGATATGTTCCATTTTTTCTCAGTTTTTTGATGGTCTTATTCACAATTAGATGTTTAATATCAAAAGTTTTTTGACATTTTATTGATATTATGAGATTTTTCTGTCTTTTCTTTTATTAAGGTGGTAAATTACATTGATAGTTATTTTTGTTGTTGAAACATCTTTTTTTTTTTCCCTGATAGAAATTTCTCTTGTGCATGGTGTAGAATCCTTTTAATACATTATTTTGCTCAGTCTGTCAAATTTGTGGAGGTTTTTTCCATCTGTGTTCATTAGAGAAATTGGTCTGTAGTTTTAATTTTTTGCATTGTCTTTGTTCTTTATATAGCTTCACCAATTGAGTAATGTTGGCTTCATAACATGTGACAAGGGAAGGTTTTTTAAAGAGAGATATCTGGCAAATAGATGAAACTGAAAGAGTGTAATGTCAAAAATGGTATAAATTTCACCATCTGAGGTCAAAGTGAGAATTTAAGGGAAATAAACTATCAGCTTGAAAATTTACTTGCTAATTTGAATAATCAGAGCAAAGTAAAGAAAAATATTGAGAAATATAGGAAAGATTTAAAGTTTGGAAATATATAAATTTATTTCAAATGAACTTTTTGGGGACTAACATGGAGAGTTACAAGGGAAATGAACGAGACAATTTTGATGTAACAATGGGAGATCCTCAACTTGGTTAGCAATAAAACATGGGAAAACAAATAACAGATTACTACTTTATTTTCAGTGTGGCAACAAAAGAAGATGAGTTTCATATATGATCAAAACATTCCAGACTTAGTGGTGTAAGTATGTTTTTCTCAGTAAGCTATTAGAAAACTTCAATAATGTCTTGTTTCAATAGGTTTTGTGATATAAGTATAATGGGAGATTACAATGAGGTTCTAAAATTTATCTAAATCAATCTGTTAAAGGATAATTTAAACTCTATAATAAGGATATGTAAAGGTCTTTCAGAAGTAATTCCAACAATTGCCAACAAGTCAGTCTTATTTAAAATAGTGACTCAATAAACACGGAGCTCCATTATCTTTTTGAATAAGTGTTTTGTAATTTTAGGTATATATCCAAAAGTATAATAAACGAATCATGTAAATGTTCTTAATTTATTTTAAGAAATATTCATACTATTTCCAATAATGTCTATAATTATTCACAATATCAACAAAAGTATATAAGAATCCCTTTCCCTCCATATCTCTCTATATTTGTCATTTCTTGGCTTTTAGATAATAGCCATTTTCACCTTTATGAAGTGACAATTTTAATATTTTGCATTTCCATAACAGTAATATATGAAGAGTATCTTTTCATATTCCTCATGGCTATTTGTATGTCTTTGGAGTAGTGTCTATTCAAATGATCTGACCATTTTTATTTATTTATTTGTTTGTTTGTTTTGTTTTGTTTGTTTGTTTAATTTTGTTTTTGAGACTAGGTCTTGCTATTTTTGCCCCTGGAACCGCAGGCTCTCATTGCCTGGGGCACTACAGACTCCAGCAACTCCCAGCCTCAGCTTCCCAGGTAGCTGGGATTACAGGTGCACGCCACCACGCCCACCTATTTTTTTGGAACTAGGTCTTGCTATGGGCCCCAGGCGGGACTTGAACCATGATTCCTAGTCCCGGCTGCTTCATAGCCTGAAGCTTATAGTCACGAGCCACTGTGCCTGGTGCCCATTTTTATATGGATGGTTTGATTTTTATTGTAGGATTTTGGGATTTCTTTGTGTATTACAGTTACTAGCTTCTTGCTTACATTGTGTACAAATATATTCTCCCATTAAATAAGATATCATTTTCTTTTGATGTAAATTGATTTCATTGGACAAAAGCATTTTAATTTCATGTAGACCCAATTAATTAGTTCTACATTTTTTCCTTCTTGCCA
Organism: Uropsilus gracilis; assembly: GCA_004024945.1. Taxonomy (NCBI): domain Eukaryota; kingdom Metazoa; phylum Chordata; class Mammalia; order Eulipotyphla; family Talpidae; genus Uropsilus; species Uropsilus gracilis. Next base: position 37,761 of record PVHY01000087.1, on the reverse strand, counting down.
TTGAAATCATTCCTTAAACACATCTCTAAGACTAATGCCAATGATCATATCACCTACATGTTCTTATATGTTTGTTTTGGTCTGTCTTATATCAAGATTCTTAAACTAAGAGCTAAGTTTTATTTTCTTTTCTAAATAAATCATCATTATGGAGTATATTTTAACAAGACTTTTATCTTGTCAATTTTTTATATTAATTGCTAAAAATTAGAGGACGCTTATTATCATGATTAACTATTTTATACAATGCAAATATTTTAATTTAGTGGAAGAATTATAATTTATTTTATCTTAATTTTGTAGGTGTAAATTGTTCAGAAATAATTGGCCATTGTCAAGCACATATCTGTTTCTATGGAAACTGCAGTTATATTACTGAATCTAGTTTCATTTGTGAATACAATGAGCAATATTCAAAGAATAAGTGCTCATATACTTCTGGACATGGTGGTAAGCACCTATAGTCTCAGACTTGAGAGTCTGAGGCTAAGAATCACTTGAGTCCATGAGTTCAAGACTACACCAGGACATATAGCGAGACCTAGCCTCAAGAAAATAGCTGGGCTTGGTGGCACTTGCCTGTAATACCCAGTACTGGGAGACTGAGATTAGGGATAACTTGAATCTGTCCAGGGACTACCCTGGACAACACAGAGAGACCTAGTTTCTAAAAAAAAAAAAAAGAAAAGAAAAGAAGAAAAGTTTGTATACAAGTATATTTTCAACATTCTCTAATTTAAAATATTTAATTTACAATTCTACCACACATTTTTTGAGGACACATATATCAATTTGTTGAACATTTAAATAACTATTCTGCTAAACTTTCCAAAATATAAAGCTTATCAAAACTGACAGGTCTTTCACCATGGCAAAATATGTGTATGTCAGTACACCCCACCCAACACCAAAGTACTGGTAATCCTCTACCATTAAAATCGTGCACAAGTTTAGCATAATTTACATAATTATATCTAACATATTTCCTTGCTTTTGACATGACTTTAAAGATGTAAAATAAAATTACAGTTTAAAGTCAATGGCTTCTTAAAATTAACTAAATATTTAGTTATAAAAAATATGTTTAAACAATTTCCATCTTTAAGATCTTCTCTATTTTCCATTTGAAGAAAAGATAGTTTATCCTGAGTTTATCTGTCCCTCTCAAAAAGGCTGTAAGTGGCGGTGTTTGTAGCCACAATCCAACATCCAGACTCTTTTTGTGAGAGAGAACAAAATATGTATGTCTCAATCAATTGCAGAAAATACTAAAATCTCTGCATATTTTACCAGTGAATTAAGGAGTTGACATTTTTGTTGAGTGAATAAATCACTGCCACATAAAAAGGTAGTTAGTAAATGTAAGCAACTTGAACTCCAACTCTCTTCAAATGAATCATTTTGTTTTCTCAAGTCTTTTGTTTGTTTGAGATAGATTATGAATTCAATGACCTTTACACTACCTTAACCAAAACCAGTGCATTTATGGTAACCATGCAATTTATCTTTCATGCTATGGTCATTTGGAGCAAAAGAGATAGCTAAAAAGTAGTTAGAGTTGCATATTATGTGAAATATGAATATATTGACAGGCAAATTAGTTTCACTAAGTAGACAGGCATAATAAAATGACTTTATATTGCTCATTTGAGCATTACACAGTAATATAAGGAGAAACTGTGATTAGTCATATTTGTCTCTAATATTTTGTGGTTAGTATTTTCCTGAGACTGGATAAATTTTTCAATATACTTTTTTAAATCATTAAATTACATATAGTACTCTTTAAGTTTATATATATGATTAATAAATTTGAAATGTTTATATTTGCATTTATCCCTGGACCTTGTTGTGCTTAATTGGCATTTTCATTCAATGTTTATAAAGTTTCCTGCTAATATCAAAGAAAAATCTGCTAAATTGAAAGTATTTTAAAAATCTATACTTTGCATAAAATATACAGGTGATTTTTTCATAGAAATATTTTAATGCATTCAAAATTATTCCTTGATAACATTTAAAATTAAATCTTTATTTTAAAAATGATCTCCACATCGTTATAGGTCTTTTCATTGATATCCATTGTTTTCTAGCACATAACCATGAAATATAATGCTCCTCAAAAGTAGTTTCTCTCAAGTTGAATTATTTTAATATACACTATTAATAATTAAATGTCACACATTTTAACTCATATACTTGACTTTAAGTGTTTTCAATACATAATGTTGAAATTTTAATGTATTTGTACATAGGCACAGCTTTGGTGAATATTTTGAAAATTAATTTCTTAGGCATATAGCATATTAAATTGTTTTATTAATGTGTGCACATGAACTTAAAGACAATCAAACCAAACTTTAGGAGATTCTTTTACCAAGGTGTCAAAACCTACCAGAGAAATTTAGGCTTATTTTAGATCATTCTTTGAAGTCTTATACATTTCTAAAATCTGTTAGGACAATTCAGGAGAAAAGACATTCTGTTCTATTATACTTTTCTTTTCAATCAGATACAGCAAAAATTAATTCTGTAGTACTGTATTTATTTAAAATTCTTTTAAGTTTTATAATACCTTCCGTTTTTATTGTGTAAATAATGTAAGTAGCTTTAATCAAAATACAAATTATGTGTACAGCATACTAAGTTCTAAGGACATGCCTGTTTCAGCCTTCCCTCAATTTAACTAAAATAATGTACATGTACATATCAATAGAATCGTACACTTAAAATGTATGCCTTTGCTACATAAGTACATAACTTTAAACATTGCTACTAATTTTTCAGTAACTTTTGTCAGATATTTTACTTCCTTAATTCAATGAATTTGATGGAAAACTAAAAACATTATTAAATTATTACTATCTATTTGACACATCTGATTTTACTAATATCAAGCTGTTCCCTTTATTATGCACGAATCTATTCTGCCTCATTAGCCAATATCAAAAGTAACTGTCACTTTACTTTTTTTATGTATTGGGAAATTTGTGGTATAAAATAAGGGATATATTTTGTGAATGGTCACTTCAGCTACATGAAAAGATATTTTTCCAGGGTGATATTTAATAATAACATGAAACTGAAATATCTGTTAAAATGTAAGTTATTTATTGGGATCTTGTTTTATTTTCACTTTTTTTATAGAATGTAAACAATACTCATAAAACAAAAATATTTGTAGATTTAAATAACACATTTACTAAAATTTTTTTTCTTAAAGGGTCAGAGTTAATAGTTCAGACATTTTCAGTCATATGATCTCTATTACAGAAAATCTGCTGTTATAGTGTGGAAGCAATTGTAGACAAAATATAAATGCATGAATATGGCAATGTTTTGGCAAAACTTTTTTAAGAAAAATAGCTGGGAAATCTTACATGACTCATAGTTATACTTTACCAACCCCTCATTTATTCTTTGGAATAAATTATTTAACACTTGCTGTTAAAACATAGGGATAGACCTCTATAAACTCTTTAAAAGGACTATTCAGCCACACTCTCTTGCTCACATAAAATTATTTCCTATGATTCCTATTAACTTATCTTACTCACAGTCAGGGAGTTTTGTGTGCCATGGGCATGCAATCCTCAGATCTTGTCAAACCCTTCCACTGAGACAAGAAGGGGTATATTAGTTCAACAGCTTCCATCTTCAAGATCCTATAATGTATTCTTAAATGAGAGAGCTGACATACTCTGTATCTAAGTAGGGGTGGGAAAAGATAAGTAGAGTTCAACCATTCACTGGTTGTATACTCTATTGTTAAAATAATTTGCAGTTTATGTATCTGTTCAAACCTTTGGAGGCAGGGTGAGGGGTGGGCATGAACATAAAAAATTAAAGCACAAAATGGAATCTACCAAACCATCTGTGTTTATTTTAATACAATTACAAATAGTAGTACTTAGAAAATCTAAGATGAATAATAAATTGATAACTGGGAGAACTTATAAATTAGCAATACTTTGCATTATGCTCCAGAAACATAAATGGACACTATTGCAGATAAATTAGGATAATCATACTGTTAGGAAGTATAGTGACTACAGTAAATGGAATATGTTTAGAACCTATTGCACAATTTTCTGATTTAACATTTCAGTTAAAAATGCATAATAAGCTCCATCAAATTAAAAGCATATTATATTAGAAATTTCTGAAGTCTTCAGAAATTTCCATGTGTTGTATTTTGTCATGGTAATAATCGGTGCATATTGATATATGTCATCTGTACATAAATTAGGATTCATAAAAGTAGTTATGTTTCCAAGAGTCATAGTAAAGTTCAAAAACTATATTTCCAATGCTTATTCAGTGATTACTGTAAAATTTAGAATTTATAAATTTGCAAATTTAGAATTTAGTTTACTGCTGAGCTTCAGTTCTAACAGAAAATTTTGAAACTCCCTTTGTTGAAGAAAACAGAGCTCTATATCTTCTATATTATACTAAACCTATACTATGTATACTAAAATTAGTTTTACCAGCTCTATTTAGTAACACATTTAAATACACTACATTGAGCTTTGTTGTAGAGTATACAAACTCTATTTGAAAATTACTGAACGTTTAAAAAATAAAAATATACCTGATTGTCTGGACACCTTAAATATTGTAAGAGTGTAAAAAGAGCAATTAGTCTTGAGGTTAACTGCAATTTCAGACATTAATACAAATTAAATCAAGAATTGAAAGTTTAATCAAAACTATACGGAAATGCATTCATGGTGATTCCAGATTTCAACTGTTACATGAGGTTTATATCCAATATAAATTTTGACTCTAATTTAAAACTTCACATTGTAGATGGTAAAAAAAAAAGAATATGTTTTTAAAACAATTCAAGCAACCTTCAAATTCTCATTTTGTAAATGGTCAGTTCCTGAAAGTATAACTTTTCAAATGTAATTTTAAGGCAGGGAAAATTGTAATAAGATAAAATCTTCAGTCTCAATTTTCAGCTACGTAAAAAGCACATTTAATTTCAAGATTTAAGATTGATATTCAAGGCATATTTGAATCCCTATACCATACCCAACAATGAGTAATTAAAAGAGATCATAGTGTGGCAGAGAAGGAATAATCAATCCTCAGGGTATTTAATCTCAGTTGCCATTTGAACAGGTAATATTAAGCACAATTTGACCTGCAACAAATATGGTAAGTCATTTTGTTTTAGTAAAACCAGAAAATGGGCAGAATTTTAAAATAGTTTTCTCCATTTATAGTGAATAGAATTTATGGTGAGTACTTTTTGTCCATGGAAAGGAAAACTGGCAGATGCTAAATTAGAGACAATTTTTTTCCCATTTTAAATAATTGAACATAAATCCTTTTTGAAACTCCATCTGATAGAGTTTTAAAAATTAATTTTAGCTCGATCCTACATTTTAGCCACCTGCTATGTAGAAAATTGAACCAATACTTGTTCATATAAGAGTGATTTGTTAAATATTGTGAATAGTTAATCATATTACATGAGTCAATGGGCACACAACATATACAATCAACTCTAGGGCTTAGCATTATAAAACTTTGCATTAAATGGATAGCAAATATTTATACCAGTTAATATAACACATTTAATGATGCATATAATATTTTGTAGGTGTTGGCTAGGAAAGTGTTCATGCAGTTACTCTGTTGTTTTTTAACATCATTAAACCTCTTTTTGTAGCATTTTTATTCTTGATTCTCTGGTCATTGTGATTATTATAGCCATTATTGACTAAAAAGTATTGCTCAGAGCACAGCATAATCTACAATTACATCATACTAAAAAGCAGGTAATCTGTTTTCAATTAATAACAAGAATGATTTTCGTTGCTTCCATATAATCTTTTGATAAAGAATGCCGCCTTGCTTTTGCCTTTGATTAGTCTCTCCTCTATTGTGACAAGCCCATGTTTGGTTGATTGGAAAAACCCTGCATCCAAGTGTGAATCGTTTCAAAGTAGTTTTGGGTTGACTGAGTATTTAGTGTATATTATTTATGTAATATAGGCTAATTATTTATATAATATATATAATCGGGAGATCTGAAATATTATTTATAAGATATATATATATAATTACATGTAAAATGATAATGAGAATGTTTATTAATGTGTTGATGAATGAGAATATCAATAGACTACAAATGAAATTACTTGAATGCTTAATAAAACACCTCTATTATCTATTAAAAATTGCTAATTTGAATAATATTTTATATTATCCAAGAAATATAATATTCATTGTTTACTAGTTATATGTCTTTCTCTTTATAGGAAAACAAGTTGATAAAATAGGCAATTTCAAGTTAATTTTAACTTTAGAGAAGTTGTGAAGATAGAGTTTTAACTTGAATTGTTTTATTCCAGTGATCTAAAATGATAGTGACAAGAACATTAATGATGAATCTTTTCTTTGGTTGATTCAGAGAAAAATTCATTAATTGTTTAGCCATAAGGCAGTGTTGGTGTGTGTATGTATAGACCCCTAGTATCTTATAGACCTTGTCCACTGGTATGGTCTACTCATTTCACCATTTTTAAGATTCATTTCTTCACTGACTTACAGAGAAAAGAAATAACATTATGCATCCTGACCACAAATGATTAGTGATGTATGTATTTTAGATGCTTCATTCAGTCTCAAACTTGCCTTTTCACTTTTATTCCAAGGATTTTGATGAATGGATATTTTATATGTTGATAAGTTCAATCTATCATTTTTAGTTTGATATAGTTTTTCTTCTGTATATTTTGTGGTTTAAGGACACACTTCTAAATCTTTTATCCTTTTAAAATTAGCTTTCACACGTGAGGTAAAGTCTAGTTTCATTCTTTTGCAGGAGGCAGTTCAATTTTCCCAGCATCATTTATTGAAAAGGCCTTTCTTTTTCCAGTGTATATACCTCATTCCTTTTTCATAGATTAGTTGTCCATAAAAATGTGGTTTAATTCCTGGATTCTCAGTTCTGTTCTATGTATCTGTATTTCATACCAGTACTAGGTTGTTTTAATTATTATAACTATATATAATTTGAATTATAGAAGTGTGTGATACTACCATTATTCCCCATATCTTTTACTTTATTTTATTTATTTATTTATTTATCTATGTATCTATTTATTTATTTATTTATTTATTTATTTATTTATTTATTTATTTTTGTACAGGCAAGTTTTGGATATTTGGGGTCTTTTTTGGTTCCATATGAAGTTTTTTCATAGTTTGTAATATTTATTCCAATTATTTGAAGTTTTCTCTTAAGATTTTAACTGGGATCACATTGAATATTTTGATTGCTTTGGATGTGATGGCCTTTTTAGCTACGTGTGTTGATTTTTCCTATCCATGAGCAGAAAACATTTTTCCATCACTTTGTGTCCTCTGTTTCTTTTATCGATGTTTTATCATTTTCCTTATATACTTCTTCACCTTCTTTATTAAGCTTATTCCTACTTATCTTTTTTAGTCTTATTATTTTTGCTGAATTATAATTGCATTGACTTTCATAATTTCTTCATCTTCTAGCTCTTTTGCTGTATTTTAGAAAGTAACTCTTTTTGTGTGTGTTGATTTTTGTCTTGCTACTTTACTGAACTGATATAACTTTTATTCATTACTTATTTCTTCTGTTCCTTAAAACAGTCCAACATAGATTGTTTTTATCCCTCTTATCATTGGAAAAACTTATTGAATTATATTTTTTCTAATTTTGTACTTATTTTTCAAGCAATCATCTATGTAGTCAAATATTTCTAGTAACTATATATAATAAATATCATACATATTCACAATTTCTCTGCTGTTAATATTTTATATATTTTTCTAAAATAAACTATCTTCTTTGTATTCTCCAAAATTCTTACCATATATGCTTTCTTCTGATATTTCTGATTCTTCAAATTCTTGGTATCAAAGCCAATGAACTGAACAAATCAATTTATGTTTCCATGTTGTACCATTTTTAAGATATGGAATACATGTTTCATATTGAGAAAAGTAACAGTTTATTTTTAATTTTAAAGAATGCTCAATCTAATATGATTCTCTTCTGACAGATATAATGAAAATAGGCACATTAGACTTTTTTTCAAGCCTGGATTTCAGAATTGTAATTGAATATTATATGTATATATATATATATATAGTGTACAATGTAGGTAAGTATTTCTCTATGTGTCCCAAATATAGAAGGAGACGAATTATAGTTTTTTTTTTCTATTTCTTTTATTAGGAGATGGAAGAAATATTGTAAAAGTAAATTATCTCTTAAAAATGAAATATATGATCTTGCTATTAATGTCCATATGGATAATATGAATACCAGCTTATTTTTACTGTGAATATATTCAATTTTTGTAGTATGAATACTGCATTATTACTTTCCTTGTTGTAGGTGATAATAAAAGCATAATAACTGCTTTCAGTCTTGTGATATTGAATGCATCAAAAGCTCCCCTTTTGATGAATTTAGAATTGGCTATCATTGGTGACAGATGTTCTATACATTGCAATAATACTGCCTATATAATTGTGATAATTTTCCACTTATGATTCATCAATTACAGTGGTTTAAAAATCACTTTTGACTGCCTGAAAATGACTGATGCTTTTTCCTATAATAAGTAATTTCTGCTGGTATAGTGTCAGTATTTTAATGAGTTCTTGAATTCTGTTGAAGTCTGCATGTTTTAATTCTTTGTTCAAGTAAACAGGTGTGGCAATTTACAGAATTCCATGAAGAAACGAATTATGCCACCTTGGGGCTTTATTATTATTTTTTTAATGGAGTAAAGTTGTAAATCTATTTTTTAAATATACAAACATTTTGAACATATGGATTCAATTTTTATTTAGTGGAAGAACTTGTAAATTAAAATCTAGAAAGATGAACTTTAAACATGTCTTTACCTTTATCTTATAGCAGATTTTGTTATTATTGTTAGAATGTTGATTCTCAGACATTGTATTTCAGATGCTGACTATAAAATCACAATTTAAAACATATTAGCTTCATTACAAACATCTTTTTAAATAATTATGCTCACAATTTATTTATTTTATATCTTATTTATTTTGAGTGATCATAAATACCATTATTTTGCAACCTGTTTTGTTTTGGCTAGACCTAGCTTAACAGCTCAATCAATTTAACATTTTATAGGTTCAGGAACGTTTAAAAAACAACCTCAGATAGATAAATGTTTCTAGATTCAAGACAAATATTTGCAAATGATCCAAACTTTTGTAACTAAATTATGCAGTATTTCAATGGAATTCTACATCAAACCAAAGGCTGACTTTAAAATACTCTAACATAATAAATCCAAGCATCCATTTTAATGAGATATTAATTGAGTACATTTAGAAAGAAGTAATTTCCTTTTCTGTTATATATATATATAATATATATAATTCAACTGTGTCCTTTTAGCTACTTAGCTATGACATATTGATTATTACTCCATTTGATGGTCAAGAAAAAGTATTTTACTTCTTTATCAGAATATTTCAGTAAAGTTCTAATCAAATTCAGATATTAATTTTAATATTTCTTATATTCAGTATAATTTCCTAGAAAATTTAATACCTGCTTACTTATCAATTAAAGTAATATAATTTTCAAATGAAATAATGATTCTATAATGTTCATCATAAAATATAATCTAAATTTGTATCTGTAATGTGTTACAAAATATTTTTTAAAAACTTTGTAACACATTTAATTAGTAAATTCATTGATCAAGACTAAATAAAAATCAGTGGCATGTAGATTGACAATGATCAGTAGTAGCAATTAAAGAGGAGGTAAATTTTTAAACTAGCTGGTAATTGTTTTTGTGATCAAAACCTATAATACCCAATATTAATGTATCTGTCTAGTTTTTTGAAGTATGTACATTTTTAGTTATACAAATGTCAAGAATCATCTGAAGATTATATATAATGTTTAGTTAAATGTCACAATACTAGCAGCTGTTTCTGGTTCTTGGCTGAGGTGTTAAGATGGTACTGTTAGAAGAACCATCTACAATGTGCCCTTACTACAATACAGTAGTTTTCGTAACATGGTACATGATTATACTATATCCTCCAGAGAGAATGGAATGTTTCACCTTTTCTTATTTTGCCTCAGAACTGAAACACACACACTCATTTTTTATAGTCAATTGTTCAGGCATTCTACACAGACCCACAGGAAAAGCAGAATATTTTAAATGAACATTTTCAATTGGAGATATTAATGAAGTCAATCTTGATAGTCTGCCAAAAAACATTCTTTTTTCCTTTTGCATACAGTGAAACCTAGGTACTACTCAGCTTCCTCTTTTTTTGCAGCTCACTATAGCAAAAACTATGCTTGTTCTACCATGTAACATGCAACATTGACCCATCATACCTTCCGTTGAGGCAACAGTTGCATTCACCAAACTATTTCTTTTCTTTTCATTTAAAATCTACTTTTCAAATTGCATGCTGCCTCATTTTGACCTTTCTGCTGGGTTTAGCTTTGCCATTTATCATCTTCCTAGTTGCTCATCATCAGTGATGACTCTCACACTCCATTTATAAACTTGTTTTCCAATGTAAATTCTGACATTACTATTTTCAAAAACTTAGTACAAATAATTCTTTATCTCCAAGAAATATCATAACCACTGCAATGCTTCATTAATATTAACAAATATACTAAGAACTATGTCATACCTTGAAATACTAAGTCAGCTATCTTAAGTCTACCACTGTCTAAATCACTCCATATTAGCATTATGGAGTTCAATACAATTATTTATGTTTTAAGTTTAGAAACTTGGTTCCAGTGCCATTTCTGATGCTTCCAAATCATGACCTATACAATTAAATTTTCTGAAGCACAGTTTTTTTTAAAATGCTTTATTTGAGTAACATAAAGAACATAATTTTGAAGTGTGAGTTAGATCTTGTTTATAAAATTCAAAAAGTGTTACTATCATCAAGAAAAAACAGATTATTATTAGTTTTCTCTTTCATATGTTTTTTTCTTCCATAACTAGACAGATGTTCTTCCATTGTACCGTATGATGCATCTACTTATGTTTGAATTGGTCTGATCATGCATGATGTCTTTTGTTACACTGACAAATGGTCAAAGCAGTCAATTTTGAGCAGCTTTGAAGATATCTATATCTTTAGAGTAATATAGTAATAACATACAATTTGAGATATTGATTGATTGATTAAGTAAGATTGCATTTATCATGATGTAAATTGTATTTATTTATCGAGAGTCAACATTTGAATATTCTAGAAGAACCTCTTTGCTTTTCTACTGCTAACATTACAAAATCTCAAACTATTTTATATGTTTACCTATACATACTTAAATCTCCTCTCATTCTTTTATATGTAGGAAATTATTTTCATCTCCCACATCACATAGATTTATGAAATATGCTACCCATCAACTTCTATTATTCAATTCAATTTAGTAACATAACCCTCATCTCCTTTACTTTGTTGTTATTTGATTTTATGTGCTATTTACAAGAATTACTTTCTACTTTTAATTTTGTCCCTTACCCATATTCTAATCTAATATTTAAATTCAACCTAATAATATTCATCAATTGATATGTATTTTAGTGTAGAATATTATGCTTAATTAAATTATCTTATTTGATTTTATGGACTACCAATGAGGGAATATTCTTATTGCTTAGTAAAGTAACATAAAATTCCTAAGAGTTTGTTTTGTTCTAAGGGAATTTATTTGTGATTTTTAACCACATTAGACAGGAAATGCAAGATAAAAATATACCAGTATGAAATTATAAAACTCAGGAGAGAAACTATACAAGATTGGTTTGAAAGGGAAAATTGGTTAATTTTGGAGTTAAGCAGAAAAAAATAATATTTTTAGTGAAAAATATCTAAAAATGAAATTATTAGTGGTATGGAATAATTGTTCCAAAGACAGTGAAATAATGATTTTATCATTTCCTCTCATTTAGACTGTATCCATTCTATAAAAATTTTCTGTAACTAAAACCATATTTTACATAAGTCATATAGCTCATATTTTTTATTAGGTGCTACATTAATAAATTCTGTAATCTAAAGAATTTCAAATAATTTGTGAATGAATCCTGATTAATGAAGTATTTGAAAATTTAAATTATTTGAAAATTTAAGTATTGGAAAATTTACTATTCAAAATCTTTTTACATTTTGTAAAAGCCATTACTCAAAAGTACTTAAGTTAAAATATGTTTCATAAATTTTCTTAATAGATTATGTTTCTGAAATGTTAATTATAAGTTGTTCTTAATTATATGAACTGTTAATTGCAAAATGTTTATGAAATTTCCCCCCTTTTGTGACCAACTCAGCACAATGCCTTTCAAGATAAAATATGGAACATTCAAATATATACAAATTCTTTCAGGGTGGTTATCTTCTTTACTAGACTGAGATTTCACTTAGACCTATATAAAAATAAAATTACATTTTAACTACACACATATACTATTTCTTTTTTAAAGATTCTTTTAGCTCTAGGATTTTGTTTTTGAAACATAATTAAACAAAGACATATTCTAATAGGTCTCAAAATTGCCTTCAAATTGCATAAAAATTGGCAATACCATGTTCTTAACTTCTATACAAAGAATCTATTGTCTAGGTAGCTACTGAATAATCTTAAATGAAAGATATGAAAAATAGTATCTTCATCTACATATAAATTATTTATATATATGAAATTAGTAACACAATACACAATATAACCTTGTCAAATCTCTTCTACCATTTAGGTCTTATAATAAAATGCTAAGGAAAATTTTATAGAATATATAATTTAAATTTGAGATTCTAAGTTTCTTAAGTGGCATGGAAACATCACTCTATTTCAATATTCTATATATCCTAAAATACTGTGTTTTATTACTGTAGTTTATAACTGTAGTTTTATAAATCATGTGGCTTTCATTGTGAGAAAACACACAGTGATTCATAGTAGAGAAAAAAAATAAGTCAATTTTAATTTACTATAGAATTTTATGTTATAGTCAATATTTTTCTTTCTTCTGGCTTCAATAATAATGGGACAATATCCTGGATGTTTTCAAAGTTGGAGTTTCATTTTTCTGAATTAAGGTAGATTTTAACATAAATTACAGTAATGCCAAAGCAGGAATTAATGAAGAGCCTCTTGTGATATACTGAGCAAGTTGTCTAACTACAACTACTTAACTCCTTCTTCCCTAAATTTACATCCCCATTTCTAGCATTCACCACATTCATATTCACTTTATTTTCAGCTGCTACAAACTTCCTACACAGTCTTTTTTATATCCCCACCTTTATTTTCAGTACCGCACATGATGTCCATATTTAACATTCACATGACAATTTTCCATTTTGACAACACACGTAATGACTTTTATATTGATATAGATTACAAATAGACTTATGATTCTCTTTCTTTGATTATATAAGCATGTAATCTCAATCTTTTCATCAAACCAGTTGTTCATAGATTTCAAATTATTTCCATATCTCTAGAGTGGCTAACATATTGGTAACCATATAATTAGCTTAAATATTTTAAAAAATGTTGTTTTAGATGCAAATATGTTAAATACATATAAAAATGAAAAGGTTGTATCAAGGACACGCCACTTCATAAATTTTGAAACCAATACATTTAATTATTTCAAATTAAATGATCATGAAGTAGAAACTCCTATTTATTAACTTTATATTATGTGCTGGGCATGTTTTACATTCAATTTATATGTAATTCTCAAAATAATACTGTGTAAAAACTGCCATTATATTTTATTTTCGTTTGTGTATTCTAGGATGAAAGCAGCTCAGAATCTCAAAATCTTTTATGATTTCTAAGATTAAAAATCTTAGAAATATAGCTAGTAAGTGGCAGAAGACAGGTTTTCAAAAATAATTATTTCAGCATATTTTTCTCCCTGAAATTGTCAGTGGAAAAATAATATTTAAGTCACTAGCATATATCTCATTGAGTGATCCTAGTCTTTTAAAACAGGTAATTTCTAAGGAAAATGGTTTTACCATAAAGTATACAAACACCCATTTCCTGAGAAAGTTACTATTTTGCAGTAAAATCCCTAATATAGTATCTATATATGTGTATGCATATATGTATGTATATATTAAGTCCATAAATAAATTTTAAAATACCATGTTGAACAAGTTCGAGTGTTTTCCATTGATATGATTTTAAGTCACAGTGCAATCTGGCAATTTCTAAACTTAGGCTAAAACTAGAGATTTAAAATCTTTGGAAATTTACTTACATCATTTCCTCAACAGATGCTTGGCAGAAGAGATGGCTATGTATAGCTGAGAAAGAAAGTACTTTGAGGATAGTGAGAGATTTGTTGAGGTTTGAATTTCTCAAGCTTATTTCAACTACTTTATTATGTTATATTCATGAATGTTAATAAAAAAGCACCCCCTCGAAATATAAAGACAACATTTTAATGAAATAAACAGTAAAAAGAAGCAAAATAAGTATGATTTTAAAAGACAGTAATACTTAATATCCCAGGAAGTTCATTTGATATGAGACACTTGAGAATATGCATTTTTCTATATTTTGATTTTGTATCCTATTTTTGAAATCCCTGACCTGAACTATTTAATAGCAAGTTTATATAGTTATAGAATGTTCTTGAAAATAGGAGTGCAATGGAATCTGTCACTCTTCTATGTACTTATCTATCTACAATTTATATATTTTCATTTATTATATTGGGAATACTTTCATAGTTCACAAATAATTGAACTGTATAAAGCAAAGACATAAAAATGTTTATTTTTAACTTTCTACTTTACTGTATTAACAATATATTTATCCCTTTTACTTGAGGGATCAAAAATTGACAATATCTTTCTGCTAGCAATATAATGCTTAACTGAATTAAGGTGCTCATAGAATTTATAGTATAATATTAGCCTATCCAGATTGAACAAATAAAAACACAAAAAGTCAGCTCAATTTGAATTTCCAGTAAGCAGCAAGCTTTCATATATTGATTGAGGCATACATCTTTTGAAAATAAATATTTGAAATTCAAACTGAATAATGTGTCATATTATCTAGCAAACTTAAAAAGTAATTTGAATTTAAACTTTGTTTCCTTTCCTCAGAGAAAAATAAATTAAATCAAAGTGGTAAAGAAAGATATCCTAGATGTCTCAGATAGTTTTATTCCTCTATATAATATCATATAAATATTAAATGTTAGATATGTCAAAATGTCCTTGATGTCATGTCACATAGAATATTAAAGTTTTATCAGCACTGGGGAATAATAAAAACACGCTTCAGAAATCTGAATGAGGTATTTTTATGGAGAAGAACAGCAATTTGGTTTCAGTTTGTTTTCCTTGAAATTTGGCAATCACAGAGAACTGAAATTGCCCCCTTAGACATTTCCCTTTTCAATGTTCCAATAGTGCTTTTTCCACATCACAATCCAGTGAAAATGAATGTACATGTTTTTATTCTCTTGTCTGTTCTGGGTAAATAAACTTCGCCCTGTTCAACCTAAGGCATCCAACCTCTTAAGCAGAAATTGACTTACCAGAGGAACCTAGAGAAATGAGGTTACATTAAGCTTCTGACATGCAGAATAGGGCCATGTATCAAGAAAATAACTATACTGGAAATCATGCTGTAAATCATTACTCATTCATAGACTTCTTTTTAGTATACAGACTGTTTAAATAAACAAGCAAGTCAGCATCACATGGTGATAACAATAGGGGAGGACTTGGGAAAAGTAATGAAGAACTTCTCTTGCTTTTGCCAATAAACCAATGAAAGCTTTGTAAAAAGATAGGAAAAAAAAAAGTCAAGCATGTTAGTCAGTTTCTTATTTCTAGCTTTGCATCTGTGAAGGAAGTGAGTAGTCCAATCACTAGGAGAGAAAACACCAGCAGAGTTCTCTTGTCTCAACTCCTTTTTGACAGTTTTAGAAACCGAGCACTTCCTGGCTACCCCTTTAAAGGCAAATGTCACAGGAAGAGAACTCAAGGTTTTAACATAACTCACAGCCCTTAGCTCTTACCTGGTATAAATATAATGAAAAGATTACAGAGAATATGATTGACAAGTATAGTGGGAGAAATTTGGACCACAATCTGGCATTCCCTCAAAGTTTATCATGTGACTTCAGATTTTCAAGAGTAAGATTTTATTAATCCTTTTTACCTTTTAGACATTGCAAATACATCTCTCAATTTGTTAACTGTTAAAGTAACTTTCACTGAAAATAATATATAAACAAGTCTTTATTTTTGGTTAATACAGTTTTCATCATATAAATTTGGTTTGATAAAAGTTCCCACACACATTGTTCCTTTCTAATGTTAACTACCCACTCAAGACCTTTGTTCTTTATATTTTGTAATAATTCTATTGAGTTTTACAGCATATGCAATTTTATGCTACTGAAATCAATAGCATAATTTAGAAAGAGTGGATGTTATTTTGTCATTTCATAGCTAATAAAGCAAGGTATTTACAATTAACACATATTCTTTAATGTTTTCTGCTCAAAAGTTTCCTTTTCAAAAGGTATATGCTTTTATATACATTTAAGTTGATATATTTAAAAACATACATTTAAGTAAACACATATATACATTTAAGTATATACATTTAAACCAGATAAATTTTATTACTCTAATTATTATGGTTCTAATTTAATAATCTGTCTATACTTTTGTAAGCAAATGTCCAAGTGTATTTCTGATTTTATAATCTCTTAGAACTTTTGTAAGGTAATGTTCATGTGTATTATACACTAATCTTGTATCCTTTATGAATCTTTTTTTGAGTTCATAGTAAGTGCATTTGTTCATTCTATGTATTTTCTTGGTAAATAATGCATTTCTCTGTAGGTAAAATATTAACACTCTTCTTAAAATTCCAAAACATGATATCAGTAAGGCAAAGATGTCTCTGTGTATTTGTCACTAATTTCTTTATACAGACTTTTTTTTATGCAGACTATTACCTTTTACATCAAAAAATCTACTGATGCCAAACAAACTTTTTACACATTCAATTATTTAAAGATGGTACAGATAAAATGTATATTCTTTTAGAGCCTACCTGCTTTGTATAACCTGTGAAACTTTCTGAAGCTCATTGAAAAAAGAAAACCTTGTAATAAAAAGTAAGTCACTACTGTCTTCCACAGCTTTCTGACTAAGAGACCACTGCCAAGATACAACCTAAATGCACTTCCCTTTTCCATTCCTCCATCATTAGAAATCCCCGTGTGTATCAGCCTCTGTAGTTCCTAGTTTTTTTCTCTCATGGGTCCCCCAATTATTCAAACAGTGGTAAAAGGAAATTTTCCTTTTTGTTCTTTTCTTATTGAATTGACTATGACTTACAGTACAGTAATAAGTAGATTTAACCCATATACATCGTCATTGCTTATATTCTGATTCTTAACTCTTCTATTTTTAGCCCAGTCTTAATTTTCTCTTTACTTTTATTTGCCTTTGTTTCCTATCTTATTTTGGAAAACAACTTATCCATACTTAATGCAGCCTCTATTTTTTTTCTAATACAGTTGTCAGAATATGTTTCTAGTTGTCAACATCAAAATATATTCTTGTAGAATCCCTAAGAGAAATAGGTTAGTACATTCAAGTCTTCAATAACACAGATTATTTCCTCAGTACTTCAGTTCCATTTCTTAGTTTCAGTATTACTTGAAATCAATAAACTTATACAGTTATTCATTGTTTTCTATCATACATATCTTTTTTGGACAATACAAGGTTTGGCTAACTATATGTCTGTTGTATATTTTTCTTTCTCATAATCATTTAATTTTCTTTTGATATTGGAAGTTTTTTCTCTAGTTTGTCTTTGAAAGTTTTTTTTTTTTGCAATGTTAATTGAATTTAGTCTATTGTAATTCAAATTTAATTCTATTTTTGTTTGACCATGCATTCTCCCCCTCCTCAAATTCTATTGATTTGCAGTCATTACATAAGTATAAATTTTGGGGGCCCAACTTCCAGCCTTCAATGTGGTCATATGCCTTCCATGAATTCTAATATCATTCTTCTCCTTTTCCATTTCATTCTGCTTTTTAATCTCTTTTTTTTCTATCAATCTTTTTCACTTTTCATTTCACAGATGCTTTATGTTCTTGAATATCAAACTAGTTTTTTATTTATCCAGATACAATGTTTTCTCAATTTTGTGTTCTATTTCAGTAGTCAAGAAAATAGTTATTTTCTCTGTTTTCGTAGCACTTATTCACAATATCTTACTAATTTTTTTCAACCTTATATAAAGAAATAGAAATCATCACAATTCAGGTTATCTAGTTTTCAGACCCTGTGATTGCGTTAGCCATGCCCTATCTTTACTTAAATGATAGATGGATGTATTTCTCTGTCCCACAGCTGGGACACAAGATAAATTCCCAATCCAGTTACAGATTGTTACAGATCTAAAGAACTCAACACCATTGTGGTTGACTTTAGACTTCTCCCCAAATGAGCCAGATCATAATATAAGCCTAGAAAATAGATGGAAAACTAAATCTCACAGATCATATAGAGTTTTTTTTTGTGTTTTTTTTTTATGAGTGGTTATTTCTTAATTGATGGAGCAAGAATATGGAAAATAAAGTGTTGGTCAGAAATGAAACTTTGAGCTATTGAAATAATAACATCCGAGTATAGACTTTGTGCTACAGGGTGAAGGGACAAACTTTAGAAAATAAGTATGTGTTTTCTTGTCACCTTTTAGTTAATATAAATAGTCTTTTTATCCAGGTTACATTAAATATGTTATTAGTAGATACTCAACTTTGTGATCTCATTGTGTTATAAATTATAGTCTCATTTTCAATGTTCATGAGTACATTTGACAGGGCTAGAGAAGTATTTTAACACTCATTAAAACCTTTTAAAACACATGTTATAGTTTGCTATTTTATAGCCCACAAAATTTAACTACTGAATAAATGGTACAGTTAAGAAAAATGTTAAAATATTAACCCTGTCTAGCTATTCATCTGATCCTAACCAGCTGTATCAAACACTTCTTGGCTTCATGTAATTTCAAGGTTCTTGGTCGTATGTCTAAAGTTTCAATTAAAACACATATAATGTATATATATTTACATATATATTATATATAAAGCCAGGCACGGTGGCTCATGCCTGTAAACTTCAGCCTAGGAAGCGGCCAGGGCTAGGGATCATGGTTCCAGTCCCGCCTAGGGCCCGTAGCTAGACCTAGTTACAAAAACTAGCTGGGAAGCTGAGGCTGGGGATTGCTTGAGTCTGTGGTACCCCGGGCAATGAGAGCCTGCAGTTCCACGGGCAAAAATAGTGAGACACAGTTTCAAAAAACAAAAAAAATGGGTATATATATATAGATATCTATATATATCTATAAATATATATAGATATCTATATATATATAATCTTACATATATGTATGTTTGAATAATCTTTTCATTAGGTGGAGGTCAAAATATATGTAAGATTATTACATGACATTTTTTAAATTTTAATTATGATAACGTAGCATTCTTTCCATCTAGGATGACCAGGTCAGGGTACTCACCATCAAGTCATCCACAGTCCACCACCACAGTTCTCATGACAATTCATATGGTTATCTTTTTGGTAAATTATTAGACTCCAGAAAAGTTAAAAATTTGACTTACAGTTCAAAACAAATTTGATAGATAGTTCTTCTTCTGGTGTAAATATAAAAGAATCAAATTGCATTATGTGTATATAAAATCAACATTTTTAAAAGCATACAGTCTATATTTAAGATGTAATCTAAAGTAATCTTAAATATCCTCCATTCTTTGCTTTTTGTTTGTTTTTAACTTAATATTACTGCCTATTATTTTGCATTTGAACCACAAGTATTCTAAGGAAACAAGCTATTTTTTATAAATATTTCACCTGACATTTGTTTGTATGCATATAGGAGTATATATATACACATTTTGGTAATTATGGATAAAGCTCCTATAAACATTCATGTGTAGAATTGATTTTATTAGGATAACACATTTTTGTTTTCTATAATAAATATAAAAGGCTGGCATTGCTAAGTAATATACTAACTTTATAATTACCTTTATAAGAATTTGACAGTTTTCTAGAGAGGCTGTACTCTATCCCAGATTCCTTCCATTATGTTCTTAATACTTCACATTTTCACTAATGTTTGGCTGTAAGTTTTAATTAATTAATTCTAATAGGCATGCAGTGGTAACTAACTGTGGTACAAGATATTTTTTAAAAAAATATTAAATTTTATTCAAATCCTTGAAACTTGAGAAGGTGAGATGAGTTTCTTGATTTCAGGAGTAAATAAGGGGTGAAGGAAAGGGGAATTATGGTTACTAGAAATTAGCAGTGCATGTTGAGCTTTAGTTGATTTGAATTTTTATTGTCAATTATAAATAAGTCAAAAGACCTTCATATCAGGAGACATTTTAGACAAGATCTCAAAGTCTCCTCCCTGAAGACAAAGAGGGAAGGAAACTCTTGAGTCAGAGGGGTGTCTTTTAGGATAGTCTTGGTCCAGATGAAGTCACAGAGCAGCATAGCTAAGTCTCTATACCAGAGAATTCTAAAGGGCAGCAACTGTTCAGGATATGACAAAGTCCTAGTGAACATCATCATATCTGTGGCTAGCAAATGCAAACCACATACTGTTAATTGTATAATCAGGTCAACCCTATTTGCTAGTGATGCTTTTATTGGGGACAAATACAAAGCAATTGGTTATATAAAAATTTGAAGTTGGCACTAGTAAACTTTGGAGTTAATTGCCTTGCTTGCTGTGAAGAAGTAAATGGCAAGGAGTCAATGATCAAGAATATCATGGACTGATTTATATGGCAGAAGGACGTACAACAGTAGAAGATATTTGAGAAATCAATTGTATGGCTCACATTAATACACTGTATAGGAAAATCATGAAATTTTATGATTTCTGAAGAAGTTACACTTAGGAAAAAATAAGTTAAAAATGTCTTTCAGTAGGGTTTATTCTAGTATTCGATTTGGAAATAAACTTTCATGTGCTCATATACTTTTATTAACATTTAGTAATTTTTTTTTTTTTTTATCTAGAAGTGGTGTTGAACAGTTGATAAGAATTCCATGTGTGTGTTTGTTTACAATGAAAACACCAAGTTCATGGAATAATTTGTCAACCCTTTAAGAGCAAAATTATGTCTGTGAAAATTTGTCTGTGTCTTTGCTGCTGAGTATTAATACTGGTTTCTAGTCATTTACTGATCTAATAAAGTAAAAATATCACTAAGCCCCAGAACAAATTTTTGTTTTCCTGACTGAAGAAATTGTTAAAGTATGACTGTATACATTCAAACTAGCTTTTGACTCATGGTTAATGTGGAATGTTCCAAAAAGAACTAACATTTGTTCCATCATTTTTCCTTATCGTTAATATTAAAGTCATTTCTAATTGTCCTGGTAATAATGTAAAAATTTCCAGGTCAGATGAGATGAGTTAAGCACTATCACAATAATAGAGTTTTTTCTTACTTTATGTACCATATAGAGTATATCGGGGTGGGGGGGAATGATGATGGAATATCTAGTAAGAAAACCTGTCCAAATAAATAGTCTTTACTCACTTCATAATCACAATGCATTAGGTCCCATTTTTATTCTGCATATTAAAATATATAAATATTTGAAATATGGCAAATATAAATTTATATATTCTACATTCAAACTGTCTCTTTTGTTTGTTTTTTGGTCAATGCAGTTATTAAGTTAGGTACAAATTTGGAAGAAATGTGATTAGGGAGAAAAATTTTGAAGAACAGAAGTTTGGTAACCACCATAACACAATGATATTTCTTCTCTTGTTCTCCTTTTGTTATTTTAATCTCTCCTTCTCTTTTCCTTTCTCTTTCAAAAAAAAATAAATAAATAAGGTCCATGTGTAACCTCTGAAATTTGATTCATTACTAAAGAATTTCAGGAGCAATTCATTATAACACATTAATCCCTGAAACCAGTAATTTATCTATTATATAGTTGCTACAACATAACACAACTATTTTTGGATTTTTTAAATATTTGAAGTTTTTTTAAAAATTTGAATTCTTTGAGAGGATATAATATGAAGACTTTTTTGACTTACTTAACAAATACATTTTAAGTATCTACTATGTGTCAGGCACTTTTTTTGTAAAGAACTTTTATAGAAAGCAGTAAAATAATATTCATTTTACTGTTCTTATTAACCATATTGAAATATTTAAAATATCTCACAATTTTAAATATACATACATATTATCTTAATAGCTTGCATATCTTTACTATGGAATCTAATATCCTTGGTTCTTTAGCCATTTTGTTATACTTAAATGATTAAGTTTAAATTCAACCTGTTTACCTTGCCAAAATAATGTACAGTTAATGACTGTAATTACTTCAGATTAATATCACTGTCATTTTGTAATACCACTAAGAAAAACAACTCCTTCATCTTTTCTAAGTAGTAAAAATATTAATCGAATATCCCCCGTCTCTGTGACATATGCACAAGTACAACCTCTGCACTCTTTCATATATTGTTACAGATGGTCTTTCAAATCAGTAGGTGTGTCTTCCTCAATTAATTTTGGCAAAGTTTGCTTAACAGGAGTCATATTATCAAATCATGACAACTCTGTATATGATTCTATTATTGCAGAAAGTTTTTCTCTCTGTGTTAAAGAAAATATGAAAGCAATTTTTGAGAGCAAATCCTCTCAAATAGCAACCCTATTAAAATCTCATAAGTTTATCCAAAAATGTTTTTGTTAGATGATTTTACAGGTAAGTTTTTTTATCAATACAAAAATTAGATTTTTGTAAATAAATTTGAATTTATATACGTATTTAAACAATAAAAGTAGATATACCTTTTTTGCGCTAGTTAACTTTAATGTAGTTCTACCAATTGTTTTGAACTTGAAACTACAATTTCTCCTCAGTGCCTGATACACTATAATATTTTTATTTAGCTAAAATGATAAAATTATTTGTCACTAATAAACTTTTTTCAAGATTAATTCAAGATAAACACACATTTGTATTATGATTAAGTATAAAAGTATCCTTCTTCCTGGTTATTTCCTAAATTTTGAATATTTAAATTATCATATGCTTGATTAGATTATAAGATTCTAAATAAGAAACTTCATTTCTGAAAGATTTTTAACAAAACTGTATTTCTCTTCAACTTTAAGATGATAAGTGGGAATTGGGAAATTAACTCACTATTTCTGAAAATATTTATGAGTCTAATTCAGATCATCAACTATGGTTACTTTAAGGATTCTTGTCTTTTCATCATTTGAAAAAGTTTTCCATATGTACTATTCTCTGAGTTTAGGTAAGGAGTCAACTGTGAAGCAGGGTTTGCATGGGGAACAGAAATTTAGAACTGAGATTGAAACAAATGAATCTAGTCTTTGCCCTTGAGCAAGCATAGGGTGGTGAAGAAAGGTAAAAAATACAAGTATTTAAAAATAGGTAACCATGGAAGATGTGAAGTAAAATAGTATAGAAATTTGTGGTTAATATAACAAACTTTCATTAAAGTTTTTGTTTAAGTGTTAAGGTTTGCATTTTAGAATTATATAATGAGCAAAATTAGAGCTAATCTGCAGTTGAGAAGATTGCAATATATTTGACTATTACAATCTAAAGATGCAGACCCGAACTATGTTGTTGACATTTCGAGACATGTTAGCATCAATGTGATTTGCTGTTAAATGAGGTGAAGGATACAACAGAATTAAGATGCAGTGTTGCTCTCTTAGGTTAACCACTGAGATAATTGCATCGGTAACATAAATTTGAAGGTAGATAAAAATGATAAACCAATTTTACATTTGTGGAGCTTGAGATTAAGATCAGTTGATTGATATTTGAAGAGTTTCCGTTAACCACAGGTATCTAGATACTGTTAGAAAAAAGTATTGTGTTTAAGTTTGAATAGTCAATTTTCTAGAATAACTAAGGATAGTTTAGCCTTGCAGTTCCCCATAAATCATGATTGCTATCAAATTGAAAGTAAGTCCTGGAAAAGTGCCTACCAGTAATTAATAACTTTTATCCTTAAATAACATTTTGCATCTACACTATATTCTTTACCTGAAACGAGTCACAAAGACATACCTAACCTTCAGGAAATCAAGAGAGTAATATCTGTCCTCATGTGCTCAAAATGAGAAACCGAAAAATACTGGAAATGGGCGCTAATGATGTCTTTAATGACTTTGAAGTTATAAGGACTTGAATTTCAGAAAGTTCTGTAAATTGATTTACTTATACTGGAAAATATATATATATATATATATATATATATATGTATATATATTTTTGTTGTTATTGTTGAGACTAGGTCTCACTTTTTGCCTGTGGAACCACAGGCTCACATTGCCTGTGGTACCACAGACTCAAGCAATCCCCAGCCTCAGCTTCCCAGTTATCTAGGATTATAGACATGTGCCACCACGCCCAGCTGTTTTTGGAGACTAGGTCTTCCTATGCCCTGGGCAGAACTCAAACCATGATCCCGAGTTCCCACCATGACTCCATAAGCTGTCACTTACAAGGACGCCCCACCATGCCCAACTTTTGAAAATATTGTTGATGTCGATGATTTGAAACAATTAAAAATGCTCTGTAAACTTCCTATGTAATTATTCTGGGTGGGATGTAATTAGAATTATTTAACTATTTACATGCACTCTGTGTATATTCATGGACTTGGAACACTGTACCTATCCACACACACCAACATATTTCTTTGAAGATTTGTTCTTCATATTTTTTTTGTTTATATTAGAATAAAATACGAGTATGCCGATAATTAGAGAAGACCTGAATGAATACATGATCAAAGCCAGTTTATAAGAGTATAATTTTCCCTGTTTTTTTTTTTTTTGTTGTTGTTGTTTTTATTGTTGTTTCTTTTGTCTTATATGTTTTTGAAGACCTTGTAGGTCTTTTTTGAGACCTGACAGGCTTCAAAACCTTCATTAAAAGAAGGCCCCCATTTGGGTTGTCTGTCATTCAAGGAAATGCTTGTTTGTTAATATTGATTATTTTAGTACCCAGCAGACTAAGATTTTAGGATTATTAATATGAGATCTAGTGAGTGATATCTAGTTCATAGATGAGAAAGTTATTGCACTGACTTTGCAAACATAATCAATATCTTCGACCAGAATTTCAATTACTAAAGAGTCACTCCTTTAGTTGAAACATTGCACACATGGCTCCTCACTGCAACACTCTGCCCTAGAGCTTATTTAGTAGTGTCCATTACTCCACTTTTATTGTGCAAATCTTCCAAATGACATTTTGACTGTGGACAGATGTCACGTTCAATTATGCAATACTTCTCAGATATAAAGATTGAGAATGTCCAGTGAATTCAAGCAATTACATGTTATTATCTTGAGTGAGGTAATACATTGCAAACTGTAATGTAATTAATCTTTCCTAAGTGGTTTCCATAAACATCTCTGATAAACAATATGAAAATTAATTATTTCAAGTAGATAAATCTGGCACAATATTAGAACATCTGGTTAATTTAAAATTTTAATTTAACAAAAGTTATGATAGTTATTATTTCTGTTCATAACCAAAATTTTTTAATACAAACAAGATAGAATGTTTTCCATAAAAAAATGATCAATAAATTTTACATTTGGCAGCTTTATTTTAAAAAGGTTTATAATATTTTAAATGTTTAGTTGAATTAATAAATTAACCTTATTATATTTACTGAACCACAGATATTGATATAAATGTATAGCAGACATTATCTTATTTAATCAAATTGTATTACTAAATTATATTAAGGATTGCATACACACTATTAAAAATAGAATAGTAAAGCTTCTCTAGTTTTCTTTTTGTGAAAATTTTCAAGTTAGAAATCATTATTTCTCCTTTAAGATTTTATCACAATTAAAAATTAGCTTATATATTGTTATAAATAACAGTTATTTATTGAAAATGCATTTTGAATAAAATCCAAAATTATAGAAAAAATTAATTTAAATTGTTGATCATTATAAAGTTAGATATGCTAAAATATAAATTTTAAGTTAAAAAAAGTAAATTCAATAGCCATATTTAAGGAGTGCTAATCAGACATTACTATTGAAGCAGCAATTAAAAAGCACAGAACATCCCTTGCTCAAATGACTACATGACTGTTAATCTTACTGTCCATTATATAAAATAACTTTTATAAAATAACTTAATGACAAAACTAGGACTTTCGAGGCTAAAGTATGACAAAACTACGTAGTTCTAAAATCTGTGATTACTTATCACTTATTTAGTATTTACAGTGGAAGAGATCTCTTGGGAACTGTTGAAGTAATTACAGAGGTGTTAATTAGTGCATTTTAGTAGAGATAATAAGTACATAAATTATTTTAAATAAAATGTAATTAAAACAGTTATATTGTGTGTGTTTGTGTTGTGTACATACTAACAAATTAAAGATACTCTGTCATCCTCAAATGTGCAAACTGAGCTATTAACAAATACCAAAAACACAAGTCTTTATCTTTCTCTACTTTGAGCCAGAATTAAAAATTAGAATTTCCCTCCAACTTATATTAGACTCCAGGAAAAGTCTAGAGATCTAGAAATGTATAATATTTCTTAGGTGTTAAATGTGGAGATGTGTTGGCCATATCCCTCACGAAGGAGTGATGATGGCAGTCTGACTTAAGTAGGTAGCTCCTGAAAGATGTTCTCAGTTGAGGAATTAGCATTTTCCAAGATCACACTCCTTCCTTTGACAGGCCTCATACAACACCATCAGAGGAACAGGCAAAAATGTCCAGTCATTCTCATTCATAGCAGGTCAACAGTGATCTTTTTGAAAGCCAAATACCTCTGGGTGAGCATATATGCTGGTCACTCTGGGACACACCCTTATACCTCTCTCCACTGCTGCTCCCCTACTGCCTTCCACACTAAAGTCTGTCAACATCTTATTACCAGTGTATCCCATTGATAACATCTTTTAAATATAATTTGACTAGAAAATATATGGCATATGAAATTGAACTTATGGATAAGTCATATATATACATATATATTAATATTGTGAGGGTTTTAAAGTATATTTACTCATTTTATTTTTCATAATAAACTATGGTGCATAGACATAAAGGAATCTGCAGTGAATATTGTCAAATTTGTGCTAACTGTGGTGCCTTTGAAGGAGCTAATAGGCCATGATTATGATGACAGTAATCACACAAACCAGAAACCAATACAATGCTGGTTTGTTTTCAAACTGTGTAAGAATGGCATAATTAGACATGCACTGTGAAAATAAAATAAGTGTAAAATTTAGACACATATCCTGTTTTTCACACTTTCTTTAAAAGACAGCAGAGTCCTTAGCATCTTTTATTTTACACACTATTTTGAAAGCTGCCTATGATCACAGAATTTTGTGATGTGCTAAAGTGCTTATAATATTCAGCTTTTAAAATTTCAATTAGCAAGTGCTAATTAGTATCTAAAATGAGGAAGAGGTCCCAGAAAGGTTGTGAGAAAAATAAGGAAGATAAAAAGTTGAGAGGCCTAAATAAAGAAAATTATTTTAAAGAGGATAAATGAAGGAACAGAAGTAGAAGAAGAAAGGACCAAAAATAAATAAA
>PVHY01000087.1:0-5000 GCA_004024945.1 Uropsilus gracilis | reverse complement strand
TGAAATTGGTAAAATGATTTCAAAACTAAGCAAGCAGTTATTGCATATGTATGTTGTGAGGATCAAGAAGTTTATATAGCGCTATATGATCCTTTCTGGAACATCAACAGAACTCAATAACAGGTAACCAATAAATTACATCAGAGCTATACGTGTGCTACTAGCATGCATTTATTCTAGCTTTCATTTTACTCATAAAGTTTTAATGTTAAAAAAATCTAGATCTAGTAATAATTAAAAGTTCCTATAATTTTCTGTATTCAAAATATAGAAAAACCCCTTTACTCTGTTTCATAGGTTTCATGCATTTTGCTATAATGACATATTAGTTCTGTGTTGTGTCATAGGTGAATTTATATTTAGATCATATTTGCACAGGCTTATTTTTTAATCTTTTTTGAGGAATTCTATTCAGGGATATATCAAAATACAATCAAGAGCAATGCCTTGGCTTCTCATTGTCTTTTGTTAGTATGACTTATTATTTCCCTCTGGCTTTTTCAGCATTTTCCTAGTTAATAGTTTCTCAACTCTTAGGTGCCCGATATTGTGACTTGCTATTAATCACTGTGAAGTTAAGAGTTACCACACCTCTTAGTATTATCTTGAGTTTAACTCTATCTACATAGCAATACATCAAAGTCATGAAACAGAGGATTGTAACTCTTCAATAAAAACATTAGCAAAATTTATTATACAATTTTCAAAACCTCAAGCATCCTTTGTGTCTAGCAGTTTGTTTGAACTTAATATGTTTTAAAGATGCTATCTGAAAAACTTTTACTTAGTGAAAAGCATTATTATGTGTGATTTTTGAAAGCTATTTCTCTAAAGTTTTGCTATTATAAGTATCTCCTGATATTGATAATACTTTCTAGTACCTTGCCATATATTTAATAAAAGAACTTTAAATTTTATGTGTGATAAATCAGATGATCAGTTGGATTAGTAGACTGAAATTGAACAAGGTAATAGTGAAGCAACAAGAAAAGAATTTCATAATTATTTGAAAGATTTTGAGGTTGAAACTATGGTATTTAGAAAATGTAAAAGATTCCAAATGTCACTGCTTTAGTTCAAACTTTTATTCCTCCTAAGTTATGAGTACTATTTAAACTGCAAGACATTTATCTGAACTGTTTATATTGCAAGATACTGAAAGATATTATGTGAAAATTATTTAAATTTTTGTCATAAAATAATTTTGTCATAAAAGTATAAGAGCTAATAGTTTTGCACTTGAAGTAATTAATAAATTAATTTTTGTTAAAATTATCTTAAGGATATATGTCACAGTATAAGAATGCAATAGACAGAATTTAATTGAAAGAACCCAGAGATGGATGAATTTGAAACAATTTCTTGATATTTCTATATGGAGTCAATAATTTTATGAAATTTCATTTCTATTTTATGGTTGATTTATTAAAGCTACATCTTAGTGGATCTCATATTATAAATTCAAAATTTTGCTGTTTTTCAATAACAGATATATGTTTTCACATCAAGATAAACATTTCCCTATTCTAAGATTACTTCAAGTGGTTGTAAACTCAAACCAAGCAGGGAGCTATTAGATGCAAAGAGTTAGAATTAAAAGTTAAATAATGAAGCAAGTTAATTAGCAAGTTCAATAAAGAAAATAACAGGTAAATTGAATGTTACAGTCTTATAAAAATTAAAGTATAAAATCATATGTAACATTTTTCTCTCTTTACACATCTATGTAGAGCATCATATCTTAATTTTTTTTATATTTTTTATTTTATTTATTTATTTATTTATTTATTTATTTATTTATTTATTTATTTATTTATTTATTTATTTATTTATTTATTTATTTATTTATTTATTTATTTATTTATTTATTTATTTATTTTTTAGACTAGGTTGCGCTATTTTTGCCCGTGGAACCGCAGGCTCTCCTTGCTTGGGGTACCACAGACTCAAGCAATCCCCAGCCTCAGCTTCCCAGGTAGCTGGGATTACAGGCACACGCCACCACGCCCAGTTATTTTTTTGGCACTAAGTCTCACTACTGGCCCCAGGCGGACTCGAACCGCCATCCCTAGACCCGGCCGCTTCATAGGCTGAAGTTTACAGGCATGAACCACCATGCCCGGCCTATATCTTAATTGTTAAAGGTTAATGCAATTATGCATTCATAGTAAATTTACTTATACTATGAATTAGTGAAATCAATCCTAAACATTTTTCATGATTATTTTATAGAATTAATAAAATAATTGTTTCCATTAGGTCTGAAATGTCATGATCAGGGGAGTATCTGAATGGTAGAGCATTTGACTGCCAGAGAATATGACAAATGTATAAAATGGTAGCTAGGAAGGTGCATATATAGGTAGAGAGTGAGATGGATAGATGTATTTATGTATAGAGTAGTGACACAGGTTTTTAGCGGTTTATTCTGAGAAATGCTGAGCTAAAGGATCTTTAATGAGTGGGTAATTAAAATCTTTTAAAAAGCAAATTGCTTTCTTCAATGACTAAAAAGAAAACACGATGTTTTTAAGGAAAAATAAGTACATGAATCCATTATGTTTTAATTAAAAACATTAACAAAAGCAAATCAGCTTTGAGTGTGCAAACACTCTCATTTATCAATTCATTAATTTAACTTAGTATTTATGACTGCTGTCATATTTTTTGGCACTCGCAACAGGTGGAGAATTGGGGACTTAAATTTTCTTTTTTCCCCTCATTTATTTATTTAGTAATTTATTTATATATAAATTTCACATCTCTGTGATCTCTGGGGTTCACACCCCCCTCCCTGACTGTTCCCTCCGTCCCCCTCCCCCCTGGTTATGTACTTTAATTTGGTTGTTGGCTTGTTTTGACTTTTCTTCATGGATTTTTGTGTATCTTTCTAATGTCCCATATAGTAGTGAAACCATTTTGTTTCTGTTTTTTTTTTTCTTTTTGACTTGTATCTGCTAATATGAATTCTTCTAAATCCATCCATGTTATCAAAAAATCATCCAATTTGACATTTTTAATTGATGAGTAATATTCCATTGTGTATATATACCACATCTTTTCACCCAGTCACCTGTTTTTGGACATTTCGGTTGCTTCCATGTCTTTGCAATTATAAATAGTGCTGCTACTAATAGAAGCCCAATTGAATGGGGGAAAAAATTGCCCTCCACAAGAGTGATAAGGGTTTAATAAGGAAGATCCACAAGGAACTCACATAATTAAACAAAAACAAAAAAAGGAAGCCCAATCATAAAATGGGGTGAAGAACTAAAAAAAAAAAAAAAAAAAGTCTCCAAAGAGGAAATACAAAATGCAAATACCCAACAGGCACATGAAGACTTGTTCAATGTCACTAGCAATAAGGGAAATACAAATCAAAACCACAATGAGATACCACCTTACACCAGTAAGAATGGCCCATCTCCATAAAACAGGCAACAACAAGTGCTGGCGAGGAGGGACTTAAAATTTCAACATTGACAGAGCTGTAAGTCTCATGACTAAAATTTCTATTTCCCTACTAAAAAGAAATTTAAAAAAATGTATTCAATACAAGTTCTTACTGGGTGTATAAACAAAGAAACCAGATTTTCAGTTGGAAAAGAATAATATTTGAAAGCGAATCATGTCATGGCAGAAGTTTTGGGAGCTCCTTTCTGAAGAAATCACATTTCTGCAAGTAAGCAGAGTTATGAACTTGATCTATGACTTTTGCTTTGGTCTTGCTAGGCCATTCACAAATCTGCCTAAACTAAATTCAGGAAATTGTTTTTCTGAATGTCCTTGCAAAGGTCAATATTCATTTCCATGGGTCTCAGTGCCCTTCTGTCTAAAATAAGAGAATTTGGACTAGATACATATTTAGTTTCCTCCAACTTTACACTTCTGTTTTTAATGTTAATTTATCTTACTATATCTTATTTCATAGATACATTTAGATCCTATTAAGGAAAATGAAGGATATCATGACTATAATTTTGGTAACATAATCTTTTAAAATATACAGAAGCATAATTCACACGATTTTGATCTGTAGTTGTCTGCCAGCACATGGAACAGTTGAAGAAAAAATTACTTCAGTTCATTGCTGGAAATTCTTCAATGACTTTGTGTTTCCACCTCATGGAATTAAAGAGTTCTAAAGTAGTGTCTTTTTCTAGTACATATATAAAATAGTTTTGGTAAATATGTTCATGGACTTTATTGTCAAACAGCTATAACATATATAGTATCAACATACAGTGTGAAAATTTTAAATATAGAAGGTCCCTATAGCAATGTAAATATCAAAAGTGATATCAAAATCTAAAGAGAAGGGTTATGGGAAATGAGCAAATCATATAAAAATTAATATCATAAGCATTTTGCTTTTGCCCATACTAAACATTCGTTCATACTTATAAGTACAAATAAAATAATCATCAAAGTACACATATATTGCTGTTCCTTGGGTCAGAAAACATGAGAAATCACTTGTGATTTAATCAACTGACATAATTATTCTTTCAAAATCATATATTTAGTCACTACTATTTGATCAACCCTTTAACATTTTTACATTTTGTACTACTTTGACAAATAAAAACACTCCTTAAACTGTTGTCTGTCTACTTGGTGAAGCAAATAATTAAATTAATGTCATTATCTCTACAGAAGAAATTTTCAAAGATATTTTATGACACATTTCAAGCTACTTGTGGTGTAACAGAATATAGAGTATAAGCAGCTTTTCTAGCTTTATGGGTAAGCATTACAGAGATTTTTTTGAGAAGTCTGAATGGATTATCAGAAAATCTATACAATTGCACTTGTTCTGTTCTGTAAGTTAAAAGACATCGAAAGAATAAACACTCTGTAAGTCATATTTTCCAAGCTCTGTTTCCTAATTTTATTTTTCTTTGTATTACCATTGGCTCATCAGGCAGAGCAACAAACAGGAGATGATCCTATCTCATGGAGGTTATACTATAACAATCCTTCCTATTTTTTTTTTTTTT
>PVHY01000086.1:0-344417 GCA_004024945.1 Uropsilus gracilis | reverse complement strand
CCCCCCCCATTTCTGGTGAAGTGGCTTTCAGATCTGCGTGTTTAGAGTCAAGATGTCACTCCCTAGGTCCCCCGGGATGAGCTGCTAATAGATTATGCATTATTGGGCAGTAAACTCCCCTGGGAGGCGAAGGTAGTCCAAACATTTAAAACGTTCTCCAGTGGCTCCCGAGCATCCAACCCTGCTTTGTGAGTAGAAAAGACAACCCTTCTGCAGTGAATTTAACATTATTTGCGCTGAGATTTTGATTTGAAACCATGTAATTCAGAGGAGGCTGTTAGTGTGCTATAGCGATGAGGACAGATGTGTCTACTATTTGATTCATTTATGATTGTTCCGAGTTCCAAGCAGTTGGTCTCCATTCTGGTATTACACGATTTCTTTTTTCTCTCCAAGAGCATGGTAATACATGTAAGACTGAGGAAGGATGAATTGGAACAGCTAGCCCTGTTATCTATCACTCTGAATTTTATAGTTAATTTATTCATTTTCTCTAGTTTTTAAAACTACACTAGACCATTTTTACTCGAATTCTCGGGCTGTACATGAAAATTAGAGGGTTGTGATATATTTCTTCAAAATTGTGCTTAGTTATAGATGGCATATATATATATATATATTCACTAAGGAGAGTTTGGGTACATGTGTCTGAGTGTAAAATCTTATAGTCTCTTGGCATTTCAATCAACCATCACAACCTGGCATAATTCTAGCTTTTTGAAATGAGCTCAGGAGCAAAGGCCATCATGTATTGAAAATATTAAATGTTAAGTACAAAAAGATTAAGTTTACCATGCCCTGAGCAGAAAATGAATCTAAGTCTACCTGCATTGCTGAGTGATTGAGTGATTCACAGAGAAAGTGGAAGTTAATCATTACTCAGTTCTTCTGATTACATGGTTTGATTAAAAGAAGTAACTGTTTTCCGTAAGCCTGCAATTCTGCAGTTAGTCTTTCCAATCCTCTTAACATAAGCACAAATCGAGGGAAGTCAGTCTTTCAGGGAACTCCATCAGAGTTCCTACAGTGCTGGCGGGGTTAAGAAAAGTCCCCTTTAGATTCCCTCCTTCCCACAATCTGCTGCCTTCCCCCTTGAAAGTTTTTTCCTTCAGTCTTTTTCTATTTCCTCAGTAGGGTTTTATTTTGTGCAATCTTTCTCTTTCTAGTTAGGTATTACATATTTTCCAATATGAATGTTAGAACTGGTTTGCAATGACAGGTCAAATATGTACTCACAAAAGGTAGTTTGAGAACTCCATAGAGTGTTTGTAGACTTGCTGACTTTTTGCATGACTGGAGAACTTCCCTGAACCACTCTCGAAAGTCTTTATAGTTTATTTAACTTTTATTATTTCCTGCTGGTTATCCAGTGGCAGGGGTTACATGTTTTTTTACATTTCCATAGTAAATTAGGATTTTTTTAAATAATATGTATTATCCCATAGCTGTCATTAGAGAGATTACAGGTATAAATCTGAGTTTTTAGAACAGTTTTTCTCCATAAAACTTAATGTTTACATCTTTTGTGGGCAATACCAGTACAGATGCAAATATAACTGATAAATACTTCTGTGATACCATTTCCACTGTTTTTTAGCAAATTATAATAATGATTTATTTTTAGAACTCTCAAAATTTTTACACCAAGGAAATATTTCAAGAACTACCTTAAGTAACTGATTTCTTGTAAGCAAAACACAATTGGCATTAAGATTAGAAAATTAGAAACCACTTGTAAAATTAGAAACCACAAAAGTTCTGCAATATACTTTTGCTACATTTTAAAGTGCCTTGAAGTTTGATGTCTGTCTGCATGTTATTAGATTGTAAATAGGACATAGGATGTCTTAGTTATATTTAATTATTTGTAAATGGAATCACCCAAGTCCAGTCCATTAAACTTATTTTTCCCTTAAAAGACATGTTTAGTTCTTATGGACCTTTTATTAACAATGGCAAGTGATGCTTGACTTCTTAGAGGTTATATGCTAATGCCCAGAATACAGAGCCATTCAACTTTTTACACAATTTACTCCCAAGTTCACTTTTAAGATTAAAACACCAGCCACCTGGAACTTTTTTATTATTTACTCTTTATTCCATTCAAAAGGCAAGAGTCCTACTATTTTTTCTAGCACTGTGTGCCATTTTATGCTTCTCTGCTTTGCTTATGTAAATCTTTCTTCCCAACTCCCTACTCATCCCAACAGTAAGACAGGGGTTTCTGTTGCTTAGAGCAACCTTTACTCTTCCTGTATCCTTTCTCTGAGCTCATACAACAGATTATGACAGCAAGATTTGCTACCTTTCACATTTCCTGGTGCCTGATTTCCTCATGGCTACTAGGTTCCCAGAGGTCAAAACTATTCTTGATTATCATTTCACTCAGAATGCTTGACTTCATGTCTGAACATAAATTAGACCATCAATTAATAGTAAATATATTATTTATTACATTTGGCAATGAGGCAAGAGCAAACCTGGCTAACAGTCCATTAAGCAAATAAGGGTTTATTTAATTTACATTAAAAATCAGGAGGATACAGTTGCTTAAACATCTAGTGAAGGCATCAGGCTTCTTCTGGTACCTCTGGTACTTTCCTTTCGTGGTCATAAGATCACTGCTGTGCCTCTGGCATTATGTTTGCTTTCTGGGCCCAGAGAAAAAGCAGAAGAAAAAGAAAACAAAGTGTATTCTAGTTCAGTATTTTCAACTTTGTCACTATTGGCATTGGGTCAGATATGAGTCTTTGTCTTTGTTGTATGAGATAAGTATCATATATTTTGTATCAGATAAGTATTCGTTGTGAGGGTGTATCTTGTATATTGTAGGATGTTTAGCAGCATTCTTAGCTTTGACACACTAGATGACTGTCTGTAGTGGTTCTGACCTGTTACCCAGTTCTGACAACCAAGACTATCATCACACTTTGCCAGATGTTCCAACTCATCCTGGGTTGACACAGATTCTATGGAATCTGAAGGAAGGGAATCCCTTGTTTCTTACCCCCTATCCTTATTACAGTGGTCATGAGGATCTGTTTGATTTTTGTTCAACAAATGATGAAGAAATCTATGCACTTTTAAAAAACAAAAAACAAAACAGAAAGCAAACAGATGAGAGACAACTGCCAAATAAACCTCTTCTTGTGTAATTTTTCTTTTTGTGTGTGATATGCATGTTCTCCTCATATATTTTTATTTTCATATTACTGCCAGAATTATGTCAGATAGGCACTTCTAGGCACATGACTGACTGGGAAACATATTTTCAGTGTGGCATATTGCTACCTTGGAGAAAAGCAGAATGTGAAAATGGAGAGATGGATTTGGAGTTGGAAACTGAAATGTTTGCCATTATTGCAGAGTGACTATCTAAAATTCGCTAAAATACTTCAGAAAGAAGCAAAGTAAAGAAAAAAATAAACAGCCATAGATGATAAAATAACTACCATACTGTAATTTGTGTTTTAACTTCTGGATCATATTTTATCTGAGAAATAACTGGGCAGAATGAAAGTCCCTTGCACTTGCACTTTTTAATTTTTATTTTTCTTTGGTTACATTGAACTTCATCCTTCATCTTTTTACTAAAGCAATAAAGTTTGGTATCCACAAGTACCAGTCAAATAATGGTCAATCGTGAGAAATCAAGGGAGATAATATTCATTTCTAATGCTTGTGTATGGAAAGATAGCAAAATATTAGAATTACTTCAAGAAAAGAATAGTTTCTTGTGCAGATGGGTCTACATAGATAATAGTTAATTTAAATTAGGCTTCTCAATTACTTTGATATGATAAAAATTACTAATGGCTACGATTATGGGAAAAAATCTGGTTTGCAAAGATGTATCAGTATTTCTGTAATGCTCAATGATCTTGTGAGACTGATTACATATTTTTCTTATCCTTGACTTTCATTCTCTATAAGTATGCTGAGTGACCTTAACTCAGTTATGTGTAGAATACAGAAATGTAAAATATGCCATTTGTTAAACTTTTACCTGCAAAAAACAGAATACCTAATTAAAGAAGTAAAGAAAAAAAAAATCATTATCTTCCAGAACAAGACTTCTGGAAATAAGCTTGTCTAGGATTGGCTAACTCAGCTGTTTAAGGACTGGGGCAGCTTTGCTCTAATTCTCTTGGCATCCTATTTTGGGAACAAGATAAACAATGCTACTAACCACAGAGTGAAACATCACCTCTTCAAACATACCCCTTCAAAGAAAGAGAGAGAGGTAATCTCATGGAAATGTCTCTTTTTATAAAAGAACATTTTCTTTCTCAAAAGCTATTAACAGACTTCCTTTTTTGCCCCTTTACCTATATCTAAAGCCACAACCCATTCCAAAAGTAATCACTGGCTAAGAGAATGAATTGTATGATTTTGGTCAATTGTCTTACTTCTCTTGCTGTTGGAAGAAAGGTCTGCATTCCCTGTGGACATAGCAATGTCACACTTAAAACCAAAGCTCTTGATATTTGGAAGGAAGCAATAACTGTAACCAAGGAGTAGAGAATAGGGTGTGCCACAAATACACCCTAATCTCCTCAAATTTATCATAACATGGGATCCCTGTGGTAGAATCAAATACATATACAAACCCCCAAAATAAATGGTATGGCATTCATAGATCTAAATTGTATTTTTATATGTTCCAGGGATACTTTAAACACTACCTAGAGAATCAGAAGTTTTTTAAGAATGAGCCCTGGATAGCCCTGGATAGCTCTGGATATTACATTACTTGTCTAAATCCAAAATGGTATCTTTTAAACTTGTACCTATTTCATATAATACAAGTAATTGTTAAACCTGAGCATCTCTTTCTTACAAAGTAGATCATCTATGTTTGTCACCCGTTATACAATTTTTATTCAGGAATATTGTAAAAATGCCTAAACCCTTTTACTAATTATTCTTTGAATAAGTTGTCATCAGTTATGCTCAAATTAAAATTACCCTTGTACTTTGGATAAATATTTCGTTGGAGTTTCCAGCAGAGGGTTCTGAGTTTTAGCTCACAAACCAGTAATCATTTATGAACATTAGGTGTCTTTTTTTAAACAAGACAGATTTTATTTTCATTCTTTTGTCTGACTTCATAGAAGCTCAGTACTAATTTATGTTCAATTAAAAAAGGTGTCATTTAACTGTCTCTTTTTACCCTGCTTCTTTATTTGAGTACATTTTTTAAATTAAATTTGCTCCAAGATTTAATTGTATTAGGTTTTTTTTATTTAAACTGCTTCAAATTCCTTCTGGAGGTGGAAGAATATGTATGTACATGTGTATTTACATGTACAGAAAATAAACACTGTCATGTATCATTCAGTAAACATAAGTGAATGTATATGTGTTTAGTAATTAAAGAAAATTGTATGTAATAATTGGTGAACTTTGATCCCATCAACATAGGCGCTTTCCCTTCAGGAAAAGGAGATAACAGTAGTGCGTGTGTCATAGTGGTGGAGACATACATTGAAGTTTGCAGGAATATGTGAAACTAAGAGAGGTAGGTGGAGAAAGTAGAAGTGAGCTGAGCTCTCATACAGGGCTTGTTCTATGATTAGAGAGCAGTTACTATTCAACTTTTCCTTCTTCTCTGTCTTTAAAATGCTCACAACCTCATTCCTGTCATGTAACTTTCTCCCCACTGCTAGGAGGTAGATAAAACTTTAACACAAAGCTACAATGTGAAAGAATTAGAAAAGTTTAGATTGGTATTTCTTTGTCCAAAGATGCTCTCCTTGGTTTACTTTCAGCATTTTAGAATGTATTTTCAGTGTCTCATCTGTCCATTGCCAGCAATCTATTTTCAGTTCCATGCCTGAAGCTGTTTGTACCACAGTAACTACCTCTGACCTGGGCACTTTGCCTCCAGGGGAACTGATTTTTGAATCAGACTTAAAAAATGATAATAAGTAACTCCATCTGTGTTAAAGGTCAAAAAATTTTTTTTAATAAAAACTTTTGAAATGGCAACAGAGTGAAATTGGGTTTTAAGTGGATCCATATTTTAGTGGGCACTGTTTTGTCTGACCTTCTCTGTTCTGAACTTTGGTACTGTCTTGTCCTTCAACCAATCCTCTGTGAAATAATTGTGGTTTTCATGCATTGACCCTGAGGTGCAAGTTGCTGAAGCCTCTTTTGGGGAATAAAATATTTAATTTTATTTTATATACTACGTTTCTTTCATACTAAGGAACCAGTGATTATAGGGTGCAACCTAATTTACGTAAGCTTTAGAAAGAAGAAACCCCTTAATTAAATCATTGCAAAATAACTTTCTTATCATTTAGGATTTTATAATCTTCTAAGAAGCAGTTTTTGCTGAAGTAGGCAAAAGTTTTTACATAACTTGTACATATATAAAAATATAATATTAATAAATACATTGGTTCAGAATTCAAAAAATCTATATCTTACGCAGATCATCACACTTCTGAATAATTTATTTTGACTTAGACCCATTTATATTCTTGTTTTTCTTTTCCCCAGATAATAGTTTCTGTGTTTTTATGATACACCATTTTTAAAGAGTACTACATGATTGTCTTCAGCATTTTGTTACAAATAGCTGATCCCTTCTGAAAAGTTTGATGTTAGTGTTTTGTTGATATTAATAGAATGTGACAATAGAAGATTTTCATACAACTTTCTGATCTCATATTCCTTCTAGAAGTTGTCCTTGAATATTGGCAGTGTCTGACTATGGCAAGAATTTTATAACCTATTTTTTACCCAAAGACAGGGACTACTATGCTTTTACTACTACTTGCCTATGAGGAATTGTAAAATTCATCTGATGTCAAAAAGTAAAAGTTTAAAAAGAAATATGTCTAAGTCAATGAAATATGGCAGCTTAATGATACACGTATTCTCAATTTTCAAACAAGCTAATACAATAATGATAATTAGTTAACTAATTTATTTAATTAATTCCCAAACATTTGGATAAGAGCGATTACTATATAATGCCTAGTGGGTGTGACTAGATGCAATTCTATTTTTATTTCATTCTCTACACCTTCTAACAGTTTATAATATATAGAAAATGTAGGTAGTTCACCAAATGGATAATGGGAGAATGAGAAAAGTACTAAATAGAAATGTTGAGATCTGTGTTGTAGAGTAGATGCTTCTAAAAACTACCTGTATCTCTTGTAATTCACTTTTTCTCTTGTACCTATGGCTCCCATGCTTTAAAATGCTTGAACTAATTGAAGTCAATATGTCTCTTTTGACTCTCAGAACTGTTTATATATATATATATATATATATAATATGAATATATAATATATATTTAGGCTGACATCATATAAGTGTATAATAGCAGCGGTATTTCTTTAAACTCATAAGCTTATGATAAATAAATAAATATAAATCAATTGTATAACAGATTTATTTTTTAATAGATTTAAGACTTGGAGGTTTACAAACACAGATATTACTTTTTTCTTAAAAGCAAGCTTTGAGCAATGTACCTATATCAACAGTATGGAGGTACTTTTAGGACCCTTCTCCTCAAATATTTTGAGTGGGAATGATTACTGAATAGAAGAAAGCCAAATAAAGGAGACAAAAGTGGGAAGAGGAGAGGAGAAAATACATTCTCCACCAAGAAAACTTCCACAAGGAATAAATATCACTATATATAAAGGTTTAGTTTATAAAGAAAGCCATGAGTAAAAAGCAAGAGAAAATGGCAGGTAACAATGAAATATTTTTTCCATTTTATCATTATGCAACTACATACTGCTAATTAAAAAAAAAAAAAAAACAGAATAAAAGGAAGAGGAGTTCTTTTTGCATCAGTCAGATGCTACTACTTGTGCATCTGTCTTGACAGTTCTTAACTGTGCTATTCCACAGACAACAGTGTTTCTTCTCTGTATTGTATTTGAAAATTTTCACTGCTCTTAAGTGGTCAGAAAGCTGGGTACTTACTTTCTGATGAGTAACAAGCTCTCCAGAGGTGAGCCTCTCTCCTTTCTTTCATCCTAACTGTAGTCACCACAGAGAAAGCACTGTTGATTCTGACTTACCTGTTTTGTCATGAAATGAGTTGATTTATGGACAAAAAGAAAACCCTTAGCCCCACCCCTGGCTTTTACTTTTACTAGATATATTTGGAGTTACCTTCTAATACAATTAAAGTATAGATAAAAGACAGTGATATGATATTGTGATATTGTTATTCAGCTATTTATTTGAATTGTTTACCTAGATTACTTTATGCATAACAACAATATTTAAGATATTGATTTTTAAGATGTGAATATTATTTACAGGTTCAGAGCCTTACACCATTAAATAAAAGCAGGGATTACATTGGCATTGCCATCACTTTTTTCTGAGTAAAGAGGAAAATATATCAGTAAAAAATAAACCTGAGATATTCTTTGAAACATTATAATAATTCAATAAAGCAATGAAATGATTCATTTTAGAAACTTTTAGTAAGTTTCCAGTGCTATGCCAGTTGAACTTTAAAAAGTCATAATTTGACTTTAAAAAAACATACTTTTTTAAAGACAGTTACAGACCAAGCTCCTCAGGTTATAGGTAACAATAAAACCTGGGATAAATTATTTGTTCATTTTTTAAAATGATAGAGTCTGAACATAAACTTTCAGTTTTATATACAGGATAGCAATACGCACATCAGTGCCACATAATTTTGTATGCATCTATATATACACACATACATATACACATAGTAGGTGTATATTATGTATATATAAAACATAGATGTATATTATATACATGTGATTATAGAACTAATTCATGTAGACAGTAATAACCAGTAGCTATAAAAAGAGAGTAACCTCTTTAGGGAGTCAGTGAATAAGGTATTACTTGAAGGAGATTGGAATATATATAAATGGAGAAAGTTTGAGCAAAAATTTTCTTAAAGGAAATTAATAAAAATTAAGAATAATGTGTTAGCAGAAGTAATTGGTTATTCTACAAGTTTCTTGGAAGCTAAAACAAAATAGCGACTAACTATTATAGAAAAGAATCGTGCTTATGAGAAGACATTTCTAATTCTATATTCAGTTAGTTTAACTTATGACCTGTGCAGGTCAGAAATATCAACTACATATTAAC
The DNA here is from genome assembly GCA_004024945.1 of Uropsilus gracilis. Taxonomy (NCBI): domain Eukaryota; kingdom Metazoa; phylum Chordata; class Mammalia; order Eulipotyphla; family Talpidae; genus Uropsilus; species Uropsilus gracilis. The sequence goes on along the minus strand of PVHY01000086.1, from coordinate 335,297 downwards.
TCTGAGATAAATAGATCTTTGGAAAATATGGTTCCTATTACTCTTATAAGAAGAAATATTAGATCATAAATTATATAAATAGAAAATTTAACTTTCTGAGCATATAACTGGTTGATGGCAAATGAATATGAGATCATTTGTTTATTATCAAAGGGGATTATTCTTATTATTACTGGCCGAGATACTGTTTTATAATCTAGACACTTTTTCCCCAAGAAGTACTGGAAACACTGTCTCCCAAAATATATCTTCTTTTCCATCTTCTCGAAAGAGAAGTCTATTGAAAAATAGACTTTCCAATCAGTCCTTTCAGGTCTGCTGAGCTGATTACAGGATATTTATAATCAAAATGGCTATTTTCTGAGAATCAAAGAAAGAGAGAGAAAGAGAGAGAGAGAAAGAGAGAGGACTACTTGGTGCAAAGCTATAGTTTAACAAACCCATTGGTGTTCATCTTCATCACCACATTAAAAACACAACATTTTTAAGGTCTATGAGGTGTAATTTTAAGTGTCATATATTCTTTTGTTTCTACTAAATTGCACATGAAATCAACATGTCCCTTCTGACTCTCAAATTTACTGTCTGTAAAAACAATAACTTATTTTGGAGTCAGTGAGTAGGATAACTAGCACTTATGCTGTTGGTCAGAACAGCATAAGTATGTTTTCTCTAGAACCCCACATACCTGACCATATGTTTTCTTTAGAACCCCACATATCTGACCACATATTTGATCTTATCATACATTTCTTACAAGCATAATGACTATGTTAGCCAGATATAAAGTAGGAATAGTACTGGTATTCACTTTTGAAAGTTAGTTCCTCACAATCTTCTCTAAAACTCCACAGAAGTAGGAGGCTTCACACAACCACCTCTTCACATGGGACACTGTCTCTACCATCACAGGGTGAGGTGATGCTATAGTGCAGAAAGGCGCAGTCACTCAGAATGGGAGTCTATTGTGGAGGTTAGAGTAAAAAGAGCCTCTTTAAATCTGTAAGATCCTGTCATTCTTTTGCTTCACTCAAGCTTGCAAAAATAGTATGATATGTATATGTCTATCTGTCTGATTTAGTTGAAAATTAAAAGTGAGTACCTGATAGGAGAAAACATGACAAGAAGTGAATACTGTTCCTAGAGAACTTATTCATATTCCATACACTTTTTATATGAGAGAGGAGAAAGACTCTATGAAATGAATATTTGGCCACAAGGAAAATAAATCCAGCATCCATCTATTAGTCCATTTTTTAATCCTTGTGACTATTATTTCCTTTCATCCATGCCCATGCATCCAGATGCTTGCAATATCATCCATTATTACCTTTCTATAGACAAAACCAGTGCCAGATGCAAAATTTTCAGTTGCATTATTGGAAAGTCTCTTAAAGTCAGCAACACACTTTATAAAAATGCGTTTCTCTAAATGTACACCTCAACCTTCCCATGCCCTCCACCACCATGATGCTCAGCTAAAAAGATTGGTTTAAACCAGTACCATTGCCATTGTAATGAGGCTTAGGTTTGTACAGTACAAATCAGAAGGATGATTTGGGACTGTGCAAGAGGCTAAAAGTTTTCCCTGGTAAGAGGATGGCATTGAGGAACCCGGGCAAGCGACTAGCAAAAATTAACAAGACTGAGGGAAACAAAATACTGTTCCACCTCCAAGGTGGCTTTTTGGTGGGGAGGGGTTAAGACAATATTAAAATGCATGATTCTTTGTAGTTCTGAACTTTCTTGGATGCAATTTATGTATCTGTCCAATAGAGTTGATGATGTCAACGTCATAGGGCTGTTATGGAGTTAAGAAGGTAAGACAGCACTTTTCCTGACACATAGAAATGTCCAGAAATATTCTCTTTGTTGTTATACTGTCTACCCATATACAGAAGCACTTTTTATTGACAATTTACCATGCACATTTTATGTCGTAGGCCAGATGTGGTGCTAGGCACAGTGGAGAAAGATCAAAAGATTCTGGGAGGCTTCTTTTTTTTTGTCTGGCGCTTTTGAAAGTAAGATACAGAGTTTTCTACATCTCTGTTTTGACTAATGCATGAACTTTTTATTTTACTAGCACATGGAAGAATGGATAAAGAATTTAGAAATGGTGAAATTGGCAACTTCAAAATTTCAAGGACTCTATCAGCATTCGAATGTGAAAACATTTGAGTCATAGGTTTGCTAGGGAGTGAGTGTTTAATAGGCGCCTTTGTAAGATCTTCAAATTAAGCTGTATCATTTTCTATACATGCTTAAATCTCTTAATTACAAAGCAACTTTAATTATACATAAAGTATGCCTCTTCAATCATGTTTTAATCACACATGAAAAAAATTAAATTTATCCCAAAGTTATTTTCTGCATTTCAATTCTGATTTTTAAATTCTGGCATATTCTCTACCAAAAAAAATTGCATTAAACTAATGTTTATGCTTGCACATAATCCCACACTTTCAAGGCAACACTTAAAATATTCAGAAGAGCTTCACAAGAGGGAGTAGTTTAATTCTGTTATTGACTCAGAGCCATTGTTCTTCACAGTTACAGCTCCACTGGCATAGGCTACATATGGTCACTTGTTTTCTCAGTGTACAGAGTGATAATGCATTAACATTCTGGCTGGTGGTGGAGGCTATGCTGTGCTGTAGAGAAATAGATTAAGGAGGATGTGTTGATTCTTGTGCCGAAACAAGGCCAAGATCAACACGTGAGAGCCTAGAGATTCCCTTAGAGTAATCACTGTGACTTTTCACTGTGGTGGCTGACCTAGGAGCCTAGATTTCAAAATTGGCCGCTTGTCGATAGGACTCTCTTGAAAGAGCAACATCAGAGATGAATATAGATCACCACCACAGAAGGAGACTTTGCCAGTTTCGTGTCCACTGCCATTCAGAGAAGCTGTCCCGTGGCCTTAAGTTGCTACTTGGAACACTTTATGACACCTCTTTTGTTCTAATTACTGCTATTTAGGACACAGGTCAGAGTGCAGTCTAGGACTGGTGATTGATCACTGTATGGCATTCCATTAGAAGTAAGTAGTGTTAGCATTTTCAGTAATAAGAATAGGGAACTCTAGCCAGAGTTAGTGATCATGACTTTCACTTTACCTTTTGTAGCCTTTTGCATAAATAAAATGAAGAATAAAGGCCACGGATGAAATCATGTCTATTTTCCTCTCAGAAAAGGTATCTTTCTTCAAGGAATTATAGACCAGGTGGAATTGTATCCCAAGATACCTTTCTAGTACTGCAGACCCTGAGGGCTTCTTACCTTGCCCAGATAATCTGGTTTACATCTGCTGTTGTAAATGAAGAAACTAATGCCAGTAGCAGCACCAGAGGGAGCCACTTACACAATTTTGTCTCAAGCATCAGCAAAGCTGACAATAGGGCTTGAAATGCAGAAATACTAAGATTTTATTGTACTGTCTAAAAATCAATGGCAGGAAAGTTGGTGATATGCAAAATCTGCTAGTAGCAATTCCAAATTATGGGGCTAGTAGCAACCATTTCATTTCCCCTACTTGAAATATTTACCGATGGTAGTTGCCTGGCTGCAATCCAGAAAGTAAATCATATTTCAAAATGTAAAATTGTATTTGCAACAAGAAGTTTTCTCTCTGATCCTGCCCTTGTCCTTTTGCAGAATACTATAACAAGTTTGTATGCTAGAAAGTTATGCCAGTTTACTGTTTTTATAATGTAAATCATGCTACTAGTAATAAAGGTGAAGACAAAAATGTTTTAGATGTACATGCTAGTACGCAAATTCATTTTCTTACTTTTCCCTCTCACCCCACACAAACATCTCAATACATATTTGCTCTGGTAAGTTTTGTTTTAAGATATAGAATGGTTTTTAAGTAAGGATATGGGGTAAGCTTGTTTTTGAATGCCACATAAGGGAAGAGAAAAATCAGTATTCCCCACCCCCACCCCCCCAAAAAAAGGAAGCATCTCTCTTCGTTAGCTCACTGACCTTTTCCATAAAATATCAGTCTTGAGGATACTCTCAATTACTATGTAGACAAAGTATTACAAAACTATGTATTGATTCCAATTGTCTGTTTTGAAGGGGAAGTTTCTAGTTCTTCTGTTTCGTCCTCTCCACTTCTCAATCCAAATTATAAAAACTTAGGAAGGTAACAATTGCTGCAATTCTTCTTTGAACAATAGAGCTTTATTTGTAATACTTCTTTGCTCCCCAGCTTTGAGGTAAATCCCATTATGTGCAATCACCAGAAAGAAGGATTCTATAAAATAAAATGATCTTGACTGGATCATGTAATGGCAATTTGTCAGCCTGATTACAGCAAAGTCTGTGGTGAATAATGTGACAACAAATGCTTTCTATGTGATAGTCATTCTCTTTGAGAAAATACTTGATAATTTGTGGTTTGTGCTATGTATGGAAAGGTGATGAAAGTAAAGATTAGTTGCAGGTGACTTCTGGTAGTATTTATCCTTCTTTCTTTATAGCAGTCTTTCATCTCTTCCTGTGCTGTTTTCCCAGTCAATATGCTCCCATCATACACTGTTCCTATCTGACCTGTGTGTGAAGGGAGTGGTTGAGTGGGTGGTTGGGTCATGAGCTATGCTCATGGGACTGTGGGTATACAAATCTAACTATGAGGCAAGAAATCTCAATATTATAAATAAAATAGGTGACTTACTTCTTGGTTGTATTTATCTATCTCCATTCATTTATCTTATTTTTGAAACATAAATCTTCAGTCTAAAAAGGGGGGGGGAGCTCTTTACTCAGGAAAAAATCCACAGGAATTTTCTCAGCTGCAAGGCATTTATGTGCACTTCAACTGGGACACTTGTTCCCAGATGTGTAGATCTCTAGAGAAGTTCTGGGGTTGACTGGGAAATTCTGGTTTTGAAGACCTCTGGTGATAAGTTCTCCCATTAGACAGAAAAGGAGAAAAAGACCTCTTCTTTCGGGGAAGAGGATGAGGGAAAAATCAGTATTGGTAGAGAAGTGAGTGGTGATGGAAATACTTGACAACTGTTTTGAGTGTGAAAGGAGATATTTATTATTAGTATGTCTCAATATTGTTTATGCTAACTTTCCTATAGGACAGTGGTCCTTTATCAGTAATCCTTCCCGAATTACCACTGTGTTTTGTTTAGTAGAGGGTGCATGGAGACTTCCGCCTGCCATTTTCAAAGGAAAATCAGTTTTTTTTGTTTGTTTGTTTGCTTTTTTTTAAATAAGAAAGTAAAATGACATTTTGTATTTTATAACTTCTTTATGGTCAGTCCTGGCTTGTCTTTATTTCTCTCGTGATTAACAGTAAAACTCTTGACAATAAAAGTATCTGCTTTACTTCTGTGTCTGGGTAGAGCAGGCAAAGAGGATTTTTGGATAGTAACAGCTCACTTTGAAACCATATTGTTGGAACCAGACCACATGGGGTACAGTGATTGTGTTAGTAGTACTGAAGGTATAGGGCCTAAAAAGATACCTAAAGGGAAACATGAAGTCTGACATGTAGTGAGGTTCCTGGAACATGGTTGTAGGAGGCCTTAGGACATTCCCATGTGAAAATTCCATTAGAGAAGTCCACCTGGCCCCTTCAACACCTTCAATTCTAAGAAAAATCACAGGAGATGCATCAGGAGACTGTAGTCCCCAAGGATGGAAGTGAAAGACCATTGTTCCTTGGTCTTGGGTTTAGTGTTTATCAAGTAAAATCAGAACATTTGGAGTATTTTGAAAAAACACATTTGCTTTTCAAGTTATTTGTGATTAAAGGGTAATTTCAAATACTTAGATTTAACATTCCTTCAAATAATTTATTAAAAGGTATATGGTTAAATTCTGGACCTTCTAGCAGTGCTTTCAGCAAAAATTTCTTTTGTCAAGTACAAAATAGGCAAATATATAGGTCCTTATTAAATGGGCATTGCTGTTGAAATCTACTAAGATAGCAGAAGGTGGGAGAGGGTAATAACTTAAGACAGTTGACAAATATATTTCCTTCCTGGACTCTTATTTTTCAGTTCAAGTATGACGATAACTCTTGCTTGTTCCAAGAAGTATAATGAAAAAGAGCTTGATGTTATGGATAGTGCATTTTGCTTGAAGTTGGGTAATGTCTACATAAGTTCTAATGTTTCCATGTGTTAATGATTGATAGAAGCTGCCTGATCTGGCAGATGCCTGTTATTATCAATAAGATGCGAGAAACCAACCTATTTTTGTCTGTTTCATGGCATAACTGTAAGGATGAAAGGAATCAGAGTCTGAAAAGTTCTTATCAAATACAGGATGTTGCTGAGTAAAAGACCAGCACTACTACACACAGCATACTAGAGTCAGAAAGTGAAGTGATTCAAGCAGAGGGGTTTATATATGACGTCCAGCTCCAACTTATTAAGTTATTAGCCTAAGTCTGTTCTTCTGCATGCATGCTTGTGTATGTGTTTCTATATGGATGGTTTTAATGTTGGAGCATTGTGGAGTGTAAAGGAGAGTGTATATAAAGTGCTCTGTGCAGAGTCTGACATATGGGTGCATAAATAAAATAAATATTAGCTATTACTAGGTGTAATTATTGTGGTTGTCTCTACTGAGTTTAATTATCTTGCAAATAATAATAAACACAGGAACTTCAGAGAAAGAAATATCAAAATCCAATCACTTTCAGTGAACATTCACATCAGTTTATCGAAGTGTATAATTTGAATTGTTGAAGGACTAAAATTTGTATCTTTGATAGCTGATTATGGAGAGGAAATGCATTGTTTTCACTTGGGGAAATTTGATAACAGAATTTCACATTGCATCATTGGCATCATTTTTGTGTCTGCTTCTGTCTGTCTACTTAATTTAGTGGTTTGTATATTCTTCAGTGTTCATTTGTGATCACATTTTTTTGTTGCATATTGGGTGAATGAACACCATGCTGAATGGACAGAGCTGTTTGGCTGTGGTGAATGAATCCTAAAAACACTTTCACTTTTTGTTGCTTCAATCATCTTTATTAAAATTATGTCAGCATAGTACAGTGGTTTGCAGATGGTTTATAAAAGAGAAAGCAGAGATATTTCTTTTTTCTCTTTCGCCCTCTTTTCTATTATTTCAGATTTTCTGTTCTTATTTTTCTTTTAACTCCTTAAACTTCTCCTTTAACTTCTTATTTTATTTTAACTACTCTGTTTTAATACCTTATTCTTCCCATCCCCTTCCTTTCCCATCCCCCTTTTTTCTCTTTTCAGTGAAAAATAATTTCTTTTAAGAAACATAGTGAATATTATTTATATCTTTTGATTACTTATGCTCTTTTGCCAATTGGTTGGTTTTCTTCTTACATGATAAGATTTGGCAAGTTTGTAAATAAGTTCTTATCTGCATAATCAGAACACAAGTTTATTATTTTATCCTGTTTTTATTGGCCTTTTTTAATTCTCACCCCCCAGATTTCTTCCCAAAAGCTAACATTATTGGAACAGTAACCATGTTTTGGATCATACCTTACTTCTTGAAAGCATTATGCTCTAGCATACATATTTAAAGAACTCTGGAATTTGGGGCTCTTGGTAATTTGACTTCTGAAGCCCCATTCTTATTTTGTTGTTTTCCAGATGGTGAATATATATCTTCTGGTCTTCCCAGTAAACAGATACTTTTGGCAGGGGAATTGACTCCAGCACCTTACCTGAAAGGTTGAGATTCTGTTACTTGTTCTCAGCCAGCTCCCCTCAAGCTAACTTGTGACAGCATGTAATTTTAGCCTTTTTATCACCATGTTTTTTTATCATCAGATAGTTTCTTGCTTGACTCCTTCCCTGCTCTTTCATATCAAATACAGCACTCTCGAATGTTCTTGTGTGCTAGCATGGAGCATTATCTTGTGTTTCCTTTAGCATCTAAACTATGAAATGGAGGTGTTATGGTTTAAAACTTTGTGCCCCCCTAAAACTTATCTATTGAAATCCCAATGTGGCATGAAGTTTGGGAGGTGAGTAGGTCATTCAGTCCAAGTCTAGGTTTGGGTTTAATATTTTTATAAAAATTGCTCCAGAGAACACTTGTCCTTCTGCCATGTGAGGATACAAAGAAATTTTTGAGATGGAAAAGGGTCCTCATGCTACTGGTTGGTAAATGGGCACTGAAACTTAACAAAGAAAGTGCCCCATATCTAAACCTGTCACTATCTGAGCTTTTCATCAGCTCATATAGTTGCAAGACCACTCTGGTTCAGGAAACATTAATAATGAGGTTTATTTAACAAATAAGGAAAGAAAGTCACTGAGGCCACACTTACTCCAGTTTTTTTTTTTTTACAGTGTTTCAAATTCCTATACAAAATGGCATCTTTCTGCCACTTAAGACCTGAAATGAATATTCCAGACAAAAGATCATAGGGTCAACATGGTGTCTTCCATGTTCCAGACAAATGGCCAAGATGGTGTCTCAACAGCTTTCACCTCTCCCTGTCTCTGGGAGGTTCAGATTCCACTTTCCAGCAGCATTTACCTCTAGTCAAATCCTAGGGTATTCAAGCCTGAGGATGGTTGAAGCCTGGAATGCCTGCACTCCAAGGGAAGTGACACCCTGGAATTGCCATGCTCCACTGCCCCGTCAGCAGTTTCTTATATCCTTATCTCCACTCACATTGATTTTTTTCTTGCTCTCAATGTATGTCTCATCTGGTGCTATTTCTCCTCACCTGTTCCCTCTCCAGGTGGGTGCCACTTGCAATATACTTTGGCATCAGTCTTGCCTTTCAGCTCCCAGTTACACTAACTTAACTATTCTGGCACCCTGAGCTCAGACTGCCAGACTCCAGGCTGTTAGAAGTTAATTTCTACTATTGATAAGCCACCTGGTTTGTGATATTTTGTATAACTGCCCAAACAGACAAAGACAGAAAGATTTGTGATTTTAGCTAAATATTCTTCATATTATGAAGACTGAGAGTTTAAGATGCCTGTGTTCTCTGTGAATGAGCCAGTTTGATGACTCCCCTAGTTGTCAATTGCCAGGCTGCCTTTCTCTCCATCTCTGGGATAGGTTTGCATAGTCAGAGTAGTAAACATTTTGTGGTGTGACCAGTAATTCTGTAAAGAAGAGGGGTAACTAAATTTAATCTCTAAACATGTGGTGTTTACCAGTTATTGGGGTTCTGACTGGGTGATTCAATTAAATAAAGACATGCCTTCTCCTGGACCTGTGGTATTGTGTTATGACAATCCTCTTATTTATTTTTGCCCCAGTTGTCTTTGAGATCTATCTTAGAAATGTTTATTTTGATAGACAGCAGACAAAAGGTATTTCTTCCCAAGTTGCATGAGTGAACTTAAGGATCAGAATTGAGTTCTAATCCAATCTCTATTTCTAGCCATTTCACGATCTCAGTTAAATTAACTAACCTCCTTGAGCATCACTATGTTGTTAAGTGTCCAATATGTTGATGTGGAATGAGCTCAATAAAGGTTCGTTGCCTTTCATTCTTAACTCAGCTTTTTCTCGACAGATATTGACTTGCTTTCTCAGAAAGTTTGTAATACCTTTCACCAGCAGCTTGATATTCTAAATATTTTAGGTGACTTCTACCCTTTATCCATTATTCTCATCCCTCCTCTAGTGAAAAAAAAAAAAACACAAAAACTTTTTTATTCAGTTTTTGAAACATTAATTTCCATGTCATAAGCATGAATCTTTGTTTATGTGCTTTTTAAATTACTTTTTTCTTTCTCGCTTGTGTTTAGATTTATCTTTCATGCTGCTGTTTTTTTTTGTTTGTTTGTTTTTAAATCAGATTCCTTGATACTTCATCATTTTCTCTGGTCATTATCTCCTGAGAATAATGTTAGATTGAAGAAGTTAGATATCAAGATAGGGATCTCTGGAAAAATGACTGTTTAACATCAGCAGTGGATGAACATTTCCATTTTATTATTCAGGCAGGCTAACACATGACATTTTGTGAAGATTCTGCTGGCACTAAGCAATCACATGCTGCAGAATTTGTGGTAATCAATCCAGAATTTAACTGAGAGTGAAATCTTCCTTCATGAGAGACAAAGAGGTAAATGTGTGGCAAGATTGGGTTAATAGTGAAAATTGACTAGAATCTAAAATTAAAATGGTTCATTCATTTCTTCAGAAATACTTATTTTCTGTGCCTAACCTCAGGCTTTTTCTCTTGCACTGTAACAGTAAACTACCTAGACAGAAATTTCTTTGCCTTTGGAACTCACATCCTCTTGTGGAGTTGATGGAATATAAACAAAGTAAACATATGATAAGAGTCATGTTGGGAAAAATTAAGCAGAAAAGAGATATGAGGTTTGTTGGGGAGGGAAAGTATCATTTCTCTTTTCTTTAGAAAGGAATGTCAGAATAATTCTCATTAAGACCACAATCATAGGAACAGATTGATTGGGGCTAAAGAAGTAAGTCGTGTGTATCTGAGAGAAGAACTCATCTAGTGGGGTGAACAGAGGAAATTTTCTATAGTGGGAACACTTCTTGTGTGACATGAAGGGAACTGCTAAGGGGTGGAGTCAGGGGAGTGATCTGGAGGTGAGGTCCTAGAAGCAAGAGAGGCTGGTATAGATCATCTAGGACCTTACAGGCTGTTGTGAAGATTTTGGCTTTAACTCTGATTAAAATGAGTCCATTGAAGGATTGTGATCAGATGAGTGATGTGATATAACATTTAAAAGATAAGTACAGTTATTGGATCAGTAATAAAATGTATGAAAAACAAGCCTTACGATGGAGGGGACAAGTTCCAATACTACCATAATATTGTAGGTTAACAAGGTACTCTTTTACAAGAATGGTAACGTTGTAAAAAGTGGTTGGATTCTAGAAATACTTTGAAATTGCTTATATACTGAAGGTAGATTCTAGAGGAGTTAAATCCTTCATGAAGCCAAAGCTTTTGTCAAGCAAATGGAATGATAAAGCTGCTGTTATCTGTGAAGGAGAAGGCTGAAGGTAGAACAGGTTTTGAGAGGTTAATATCAGCAATTTGGTTTGAGACATATGAAATTGAGTAGTTTTTTAGGAATCCAAGTAGAAATTTCTTGTAGGCAATTGGACAGAAGAATCTGGAGTCCTGGAAGAGGTCTAAATGCTTCTATTTATATATGAGCTGTTGCCATTATACAGATGGTATTTAAGTCATGAGGTTGGCTCCAATCACCAAGGCAGTAGAAAAAAATAAAAACCAAGTTATACATTCTACCCCACCAATCTTGACTATTTAAGTTCCTGGTCTCTGAGCCTGTTTCTTCATCTGTAAAATGGAAACATTGGTATCTTCCAGATAGTAGGAGTACATGAAATAGTGTTATGTAGAATACATATCTTGTGGGATTTATTTTATTCTGTTTTTTTTCAATGATAACCCAACCTTCAGAGATGGCATCAAAGCAGAAAAGGGAAAAAAAGGTTCCAGGAGCAATTTCTTTCTCATGAGCTTTGCTGCAGAATTATTTTTTACTTCACATTTATTTTGCTTTCTCAACTTCTAAATGAGCTATTAACTTAAAAGTGTTGCCTTTGACCACACAGTAGACCCTGTCAGGTATAATTCTGAGATTTTTCCTAATAAAAATCATGTCAAAATTCATATGCAAACAGTATTTTTATTTTTTACTTAGATATTATTCCAGAACTGGTGTGCAACAAGAATAGGAAGAAATGAGAGGCTAGAGCTTATATGGTTGCAAATAATTATTGTATAACTTGGAATATAACATAGATGCAGTCATAGTTTAAGCACAAAATTTATATAATTTTAAATTATATAATTTGAATAAAATTGACAAAGTTATATGAAAACCCAAGTGTCCACTTTGAAGTCTTCTATAAATATATACTTGGAATTTCTTATAGAATAAGTCCTTCACCGCTCTGTTTTAATTAAAACTTTATGTCCAAAAATATTAATATATTCTTTTATAATTATAATATTGAAACATTTTGTGAATACAAATGGGTGAGCTTGAGAATTCCTTGATACTAGTACTTTCTATTATTTGCGTAAAGAATATGACCTACTTTTGTGTTTTAGGTAATGCATTGGCATATTCTTCGATGTCACAAGATAATCCCTGTGGCCTCAAAAATTACACTTATATTAGTATTTCATGTTATAGAATTGAAATATCTCATAAATGTCCAAGATAACTTGTGACAGTAGGATTAAGTTAAGAATATTTTTTTCATTTAAAATGTTTATTTTTCTATTTTAAGGCTATAGAACTAGACAACCATTTAAAATTCTACTAAAATTATTTAAAATGGCTGTTGATGTCTTAGTTAAGTCATTTTTCTAAACAGTCTACTCTAATCAAAAAGTGCTTTTGTATTCTGCTTCTTTATCTCAATCATATATGCCTTTTTAATTTCATGAAAATAATTGTTCTCATTATATCTCATATTTGATCATTTTGTGAATTTCAATTCTCCCCTAGAAAATAAGTTATCACTGCTGGTTCTTTTGGGTTGTTTAGTTGTATATTGTACATTAAAAAGGAATGTAAACATCCATGATAGATGTTTGCAATGCTGACTTGCAACTTTACAGATCTGATATTGGATCTCTCCCAATTAACATCTCTTTTGTAACAGAATAATTTTGTTACATGTAAATTGAATAGCTAATACTGTAATAAAATATGGAGAATGTACCATATGAAAAGTTAACTATTCTTAAGGTGTTTATTATTTTTAACTGAACTTCTTTATTGCTAAACTTTTTAATAATTTTTTCTTTTTACTGATTCTTACATAACTTTCTATAATTTTTATTTGTTTTTATTCAATAAGAAATACATTTTAATTTTCTAATGATTAAAAAGTAACATTTTGCAGATAGGAAATTTGAGCACCAATCATCCTAAAATAGCTTCCTTTTATCCACCCATTACCTTTCTTTGAGTTTTTTATTTCTGATTTTCTCTATATATCTATAGTATTTGTACAAAAATGATCTTTTAATACTCTGCCTAACATTTTCCCCTCATATTTATATGTAAAGTATTAGGTAGCATAATTATTGGTTCATATACTACCTTAATACTTGATTTTCATTTTTGTTAACTGACGCCCACCATGAATAAATGATATTCATATACATTGCTCATTTTTTTGATTACTTCAATCAAATTTGATTATTTTGTTTGAATATTTCAATCAAATTTGTTTGATTAGTTCAAACAAATGTGCAGTGTATATTAATATCTTTGTTTGGCTATTTCTTGATGGGTAATATTTTGGGTGAGGGATATACACATTTTCAATACTTAACAATAAATATACCCAGTATGCCCTCTTGAGTGACAATGACAGTATATTCCTCTGGCAGAGATTTGAAGTGTCCTCTTCAATATTTAGCACTTAAATTCTTTTTACTATTTACCAGCCCTATTAGGTATGATCATTCTCTGCCTAAATTGGCAAAACTTTGACTGCAAATGACATAAACATGTGAAAGTAAAAATTTTGCCAAATCAGTTCCATCATTGAGGCTTATATATTTTTCTAATGTATCTTTATTCTGTTTTGGGAAACAAATTTTTAATTTTTTATTGTTTCTTTCTTTGATAGTGAAACAGATTCTATGATACCAAATTACATGCTTAATAAGTATATAATTTTCTTTAGATACTTTTATATTTTGACTATTTTTACAATTAAAATATTAATACATCTAGAATTTTTTGTTGTAAGGTGTAAAATAAGGACTAACTAGTAGAGTTTAACATTGCAACTTTTTATGCTTGTGTCAAATGTGTCCTTTAATATGTACATAATTTTTATTTGTAGTTGCATCTTATGAAATTTATTTTCAGTTACTTCACACTGTTTATGGGATAAAATGCAACATTATTTTAATTTTAATACTTATATAGTTCTTTTATAATATAAATTAATAGAAATCCAAGTAGAGTTCTTTTCTTTCAAACATTTACTTTATATCTTGTCATTCTTCTAGGTGGATTGTAGAATAAGTGCCGTTAAAAATAATACTCCCAAAAATATTTTGCACTTAAGCAAGTAAACTTTAAATAATAATTATGGTATTGAATTTTAAAAATCAAGAATATAGTTTATCAATTTTTTTTACCATTTATTATACTTTTAGTTTTGAAACAATCTTAACGTTACAGAAAAGTTGCAAGTAAAGTAAAAATGCTTATTTTTTTCCTGCACCATCTTCCCTTCAAATCCTTCCGTGTGCATTTTTAAAAAGTAAGGACATTATCCTTCCTAGTCATAATACAGCAATAAAAGTCAGAAATTAATACTGATATATTACTACATATAATTCTCACACCCTAGTAGTTTTTCTGAAGCCTTGCACTAATGCTCTTTATAATCAAAGGATTCAGTTTGGATTGATGTGTTTTATTTTAGTTACCCTGTGTCTTTAGTTACCCTGTGTCTTTAGCTTCCTTCAATCTGATAAAGTCTCTCTGACTTTATAACATCAACACTTCTAAGCATTTATAAGGTAGTTGTCAATTAGTTTAGGTTTGTTTTATAGTCTTTATGGTTTATTCTTTATGGTTATTATTCAAGCTTACATTTTTGGGAGATAGAACGCAGAAATTAAATTACACCCATCTTATTAAGTACTATTGGGATACTTGATTAAAGTGAATCTTTCTCTGTAAAATTATTCTTTTCCCTTTGTAATTAATAACTATTATGAAGGTAGTGTCTTAACATTAGGTAATATCACATTCTCAGCTAACTTAATTAATTTGTATCAGAATGCACTCATGATATTCAGCTTTTTAGTGTGTTATAATAACCTAATGGCATTTTCTTGTCTTTGTGTTAAAATTTCTCTAAGTTTGACAAATAGAAGTACTTCAAGGTACATCCTGTGATTTTTTGACATGTCTGTATTATTCTTGGAGTCATATCTTGCTTTGTCACAATCAGAGGCTCGCACTCTCGTCTTTCATTTCTGTAATCTTACAAACTTTATCCCAAGGAACCCTGTCTTCTATTTTTTTCATTTACTTTTTCTATGGGAAAGAATAGTTTGAGGTAAGTAGGAAGTCAATATCTGCTTTTATATGCTAGACTCTTTTTCAAATATAGCAAGTATACATATAAATTATACATTTTATTTGCATGGCATGTTCAGTGACACATCTGATTAAATCATTTTCTATAAACAGTTTTCCACATTGGTGGACAATTTTTGCATGAATGGTGGAATTTTTGCATGATTTTTTATATGTATATAGACATTAATTTTTAGAACAGCTTTAGTTCCAAAACAAATAGAGTGGAAGGTATAGAGATTTCCCAAATACCTCCTGGTTTAAGATTCATTGTTGATGTTGCACATTCTGTGGGTTTTGATAAATATATAATGACATATTCACCTACATAGTATCATAAAGAATAATTTTCCTACCAAAGTATCTTCTATGTCCTGTCTTTTAATCTTTTCTCCCCAGCTCCCTGGAAACCACTGTTTTGTTTTGTTTTTTTCTCCCCATAGTTTTCTTTTTTTCTGGAATGTTGTAGAATTGAAATCATAGAATAGGTAGCATTTTTAGATTCACTTTTTCACTTACTATATACACGCATATATTTGTTTCCTATACATATTCATGACTTTTTAGTTAATATTATGTTGAATAATATTCTGTTTTCTGCATGTGGCACAGTTTATTCATTGACTGAAGGTTATTTTGGTTGCTTTCATGTTATGGTATTGTGAATAAAACTCTTATAAATATCCACATGCAGAATTTTGTGCAGCCATATTTTCAAGGCCTTTGGATAAACTATAAAAAACCTCAATCATTGTAATTTTTGTTAAAAGTGTTTTTAGTTTGTAAGAACTACCAGGCTATCTTCCATATTTTCTGTGATATTTTGCATCATGCTAGCAGTGAAAGTTTCTGTTACTGCATATCTTTCCAAGGATTTGAGGTTGATAGTGCTCTGATTTTAACAAATATGTGCTCATATTTTAACAAATATGTAGAGATATTTTAGTGTGGTTTTAATTTGTTTTTGTCTAATGACATATGATGTGTAGTATTTTATATGTTTATTTGTATTCATATATCATAGATGAAGTGTATGTTTAGGTCTTTGCACCATTTTTTAAAATCAAATTGTGTTTTCTTATTGACTTTTAATAGTTCCTTGTATAGGAAGTTGAAACAATAATCAAAATTCTCTGAAAAAAAATGAATACAAGGGCGTAGATAGTTTCACTAAAATCAATCCAAAGACAAAATAATACTTGTCAAAACAATTGAGAGAGGGAATGCTTCCAATCACAAACTATGTGGCCAGCATCACTTCAATACCAATATCAGATAAATACATTACAACAAACTAAAATTATATACCAATAACCCTGATGAATATGGGTGCAGAAATCCTCAGTGAAATTTTAGCAAACTGAATTCATTGTTATATTAACAGGATCTATATTGTGATCAAATGGGATTTATTACAAGGGTGCAAAGATGTCTTAACATCTGAAACATCAATCAGTATAATTCATCACATCAACCAAAGGAAAGGAAATGTATGATCATGTTGCAGAGCAAACATTTTATAAGATTCACATTCTATTTATGAAAAAAACCCTAAGAAATGGGTATATAAGGAATATGCTTAAGCATAATAGAAACATGTATAACAAGCACACAGCTAATATATGCTAAATGGTGAAAAACTGTAAGCTTTTCTCTAAGATCAGGTATAAGACAAAAATGTATACTTTCATCACAACTACTCAACATAGCTTTAGAATCATAGAGCAGTTAGGCAAAAAAGAGATATAAAAAGGTATCTGAATGGAGAAAGAAGTAAAACTATTGCCATTTGTAAATACATATATGTGTATGTATATGTGTATATATATTTACATATATTTATATATGTATGTGTGTATATGTATATATGACTCTAAAGACTCCAGTAAAAACTAATAGAAATAATACTGAAATAATGTCAACATAGTAAAGTGGCAGGTTGCAAAATCAATTTATAAAAATCAATTGTGTTCCTGTATGCAAATACCAGAGAATAAAGAAATGTAGAAAATAATCTCATTTATAATTGCATTAAAAAGAATGGAATACTTAAGATTAGCCTTAATGCAAATGAAAGATATATACAATGAAATTTTAAAACATTGTTAAAGAAATAAGACAAAATAATTTATGCTCATGAATTAGAAGAATTAACATTATTAAAATGGCTTTCTTACCCAAATTTGATGCAATTCCTATCAACAGGTCAATGGCTTTCTTTAAAGAAATAGAATAAGCATTAATAAAATCTACATGAGTCCCAAAAATACACTGAATAAGCATAGTGATCCTCATGACAAAGAGTAAGAACTGTGGTGTTATACTCCCAAACTTCAAACTATATTATCAAGGGGTAGTCAAAAGAATACGGTACTGAAACAAAACACACACACACACAGATGAATTGAACTGAATTAGAAGTCCATCAATAAACTGGAATATATAATATGTAGTTAATATAAAATAGAAAAGTCAAGGATATGCACTGGAGAAAGGAAAATCTTACACCATTGGTATTGGGAAAACTGGACAGCTACATAGAAAAAAATGTAACTAGGCCACATCTCACATTTTACACAAAAATTAACTTAGTGTATTTAAGACATGGAAGCAAAACATGAAATCCTATGATCCATTGGGGCAAACAAATGGAAGGCACTCCACTACACTGGCTTGAGTGATGTCCGTATGGATTTCTTTCTAACACCAAGAGAAATGAAAGTAAATATAAATAAGTGTGATTACCTCAGTCTCAAAAGCTTCTGGCCAGTGGTGGTAGGGTTGGATGGGAGTGGAAACTTATCTTAAAACGATGACATGTGAAAGAATATTTGTGTATTATTCACGGATAAGGGACTGATATTCAGGATATATAAAGAATACATACAACTGAACAAAAAGAAAACAGATAATCCAGTTACAAAAATGGACAGAAGAGCAAAATAGCTTGTTCTTCAAGGAAGATAGACAGATAGTTAACAGGCACTGGTAAAAAATGCTCATTATCACTTATCAAGGAAATGCAAGTCAAAAGTACAATGAGATTCTACCTGATACCTAAGAGAAAGACTCATGTCAAAAACTGCTTGTGAGGTTATGGATAAAAAGGAGTCCTCTGCCGGGCACGGTGGCTCGTGCCTGTAAGCTTCAGCCGATGAAGCGGCCGGGGCTAGGGATTGTGGTTTGAGTCCCGCCTGGGGCCCGTAGCAAGACCTAGTTCCAAAAAAATAGCTGGGCGTGGTGGCGTGCACCTGTAATCCCAGCTACCTGGGAAGCTGAGGCTGGGGATTGCTTGAGATTGTGGTGTCCCAGGCAACATAGGCCTGTGGTTCCACAGACAAAAATAGCGAGACTTAGTATCAAAAAAAAAAAAAAAAAAAAAAGAGTCCTCTGACAGTGGGAATGTACACTGCTTCAGCTCAACCCCTATGAGGAAAAAAATGAAGATGCCTCAACATATTAAATAGTAGATCTACCATATGATCTAGCAATTCCTCTTCTAGATATCTGTCCAAAAATTTTCATAAGAATAATCCAAAAGGTTATATGCATCCCTGTGTTCACTGCAGCACAATTTACAATAGCCAACTTATGGACACAACTTTTAAGTGTCCAAGGACTGATGATAGAACTAAAAAGATATATAAATACACAGTGAAATACTACTCAGCTATAAAAAGGCAATGTAATTTTGAATGGTGTCACTTACAAATGTAACATGGAGAAATCAAACAATGGGTGAGGCAAAGAAAAGATTTTAAGCCAACCCTTCATAGATGACCATAGAACTGAAACTTCTATGGGCTAGGATGGGACTAAAAACAAGGTTTGGGACTAAAGCAAAATTGACTATGGGTGCTTTGGCAGTGGATGAGTTTTGCTCCAAATGGAGACACCATATTGAAGTAATATTTTCTATTGAGGATATCATAGTTCAGGAAAGGGAGGATATTGTATAGTTGGATTTAGCTATACACTACTGATTAATTCTCTAACAGGCTTTCAGTGTTTATCATCATTTTAGACCAAGAGTTAAATTCTTATTATTCCTTAGACTTTTAGAAAAATGACACACTCTTAGTTAGAAGGAGTTGCAAATTCACTGTATGTTTTAGTTATTTATCTGATTTTCAGTGGTTAAATAAGTTTCTTTCAGGCAAGAATATGTCCGAATTATCTGTGAATGTCTACAAAAAGTGGTTGTTGCTTGGAGGCTTCTAAGTATAGCACATGTTTTGGAGGAAATTATTTGGTCATTTGGTCTAATGTAAAACTTAAAAGGTAGCCTGAAGTTCGCCCAACAATTTAAAATATATTGGTGCTCACTTGGGCGTAACTAATGCTTGACTTTCTCTGTTGGGCCCTTTGCTTTCTGTCACTTGTGAGGACCAGAGCTGTGGCGCTTGAGGCCACTCAGGTTCCAAATTTATGACAAATCCCCCAGGGTTCACTGGAGTGGCAGTAAGTTCTCGCAGTTTGATTTCCTTTCAACCATTGACTGTTAGAAAAGTAGTAACAAAGGCTCCCACAGAAAACAGCAATTCTGTTTCCTGATTCTCTGCCATAGTCTGGACTTACCTCTTTTGTTCCTTTCAATTTTTTTGTTGAATAATTTTAATACTTTTCTACATATAAGGCATAGTTTTCATGAGCTGCCATATCCTTTAACTATTTTTCTTAACATAGCCACTATTTCTCATTCATTCTCCTGTCCTCATCGTCTGCCATAGAATAAACTGATTTTATTTTTAAAGATTTCCTGACAGTGATTTTCACTTTCAGTATATGAAGTTTTAAGTTATAAAGTGTGAGTCTCTTTCAATAATTTAAATATGTATTAAAATTTCCTTCATTCACTGAAAGATTATTTGTGGTTTTTTTTTTTTTTTGGCATCAGTGAAATAAAATAAGTATTACCAATTTTTAGAGAAAATGTAGTATAGTTTACTTTGCATATTAAAGACCAGTATCAAACTGTTTCTCTGTGACTGTATCCAGAAGCGAAGTAACTGATCAGCAGCACAATTAAAATCTGGTAATTCATGATCTCCATTACTAATACTATTGTTCTTATTTTTGAGTTAGTATAAAATTCCATTTTTTCATTAACATATCAAGCACTGTGTTAATCAGAGGCAGAAATGTACATCTCTTAAGACATTAAGAAATTAGGTTCAAATGACCTGTATTAAAGAAAAACAATTTTTCATTGTCACTATTCAAGAATGTGAAAGAAACAACTAGAATATATTTTCTAATATCCATTTTGTTCAAACTATTTAGATACAAAGAAAAGACTACTCTTCATTACACATTCTCTGATTGCTCTGGTTAGTAGCTCCATTCTTTGACAAATAATGAATGCTACCCTTAGGAATTTGAAACATATTTTAATGATTCTGAATTTCCTGCTAATCATGACCCATTTTTCTTAGTTTGAGGCTCTCATGTTATGGGGAAACAAATGGAGAAGATTCTGTATCTGTGGCCAAGAGAGTTGTTTTTTACTTTTGTCCTAGGCCAGGAAGTGACTACTTTCAGTTGTTCTCTGAGAGTTCGCTTGACTTTGCCATCTCTAAGCTATCCGTTATTAAAATACCTTGACTTGAATTCTGGTTCCTCCATGACTGACACAGCATGCAGTAACAGTAAGATGCACTACAGAATACGCTTAATTGCCAAATTCCCATACTTTGGACGCAGAAACAAAATAAAATTTAATTTTTTTTCTTGAAACATATCTCTAGAAAGTACTTATATTTGAAATAGCTTGACTTATTTTCTACTGCTGCTCAACTCCTGCTTTCTTAGTTACTTAGACCAGCTCCTCAGCTATTTTATTTTTAGTGGCTCCCAGTAGCTGAGTGTATGCCAAGAACTGTTAGTGTGCCAGAGGGAGAGATCTCAGTCAGCACCTAGATTCAGGCTGATTGGAAGCAAGATCTTCAGGCAGCAGCTTTCAAGTACAGAAATCTATACAGTTGTCTGTACAAGTATAAATTCCACTGGTCACTAGAGTCATACATTCTAGAATGTAACCTGTCTCAAAAATCAGGACTGTAGGTGTGGTACAAGTAAGTTCCTTTCTGAAAGATGACAATGAGCTGAAGCAAGGCAGAGACAGAGAACATTGATGATATTCATGGGCCTCCATTCCCTGAGAGCTTCATCATAGACCACTAGAGGTGCACTAAACTTGAAACCAGTCCCTCAAGCCATAGTTTCAGGAGGGAGAATTTTAATAGAAATTATGGGTGTGTCTTAGTCTTCTGTCTATGCAATACTTAGGGACCATAACCAACCAAGAATTGTCACAAGGTGGACCAAGAAACACATGTTCCCCTGCCTATCATAATCAGTTGATTGAGGGACATCCTCTAGTGACATCTGCCAAAACCAAAGCACTGGACATAAAATTTGGGGTATAAGATATAGGTAAAAGCTCATCTCCAGGAATTACAGGTACTCTGAAACATGGCAGAGGAAAAACACCAAAGATGATGTCCTTCTATCTCTGAATACTCTAGCAGGCCCATAGTTCTGTGTGAAATTAGATACCTGCCTCAGGTTGTCACTTTAGGAGAGCTAATAAACCTCTTTTTTAGAATGTCTAACTCCTCTTAATGGGTCCCTTTGAGCAGGGCAAAGAATTGGATGAACTTAATCTCCCAATTCCTTTAAGAACTGTGAATTTTTCCTTTATTTGTCAAACTACAGCAGTCCATAAGTGTTAGGAACCACGTGTTGGGCATGAAGAAGAGCTAATGGAAGAGATTGAGATGATCCAAGACAGAGACAAACTTGAGTCGTAAGACTGGGACTTGGTGAACATAAGCCAAGCCGTTTATGATGGGTTTTGGGTCCCCTTATATACCTTGGCAAAGGAATGATTACAATGTAGCAGTAAAGAAAGAAAAACCCAGGATCCTATGTCAGGGTAAATATCTTTATATTTTAGAGACATTCCTAGGTGGTTAAGGGTCTGCTGTCACAGATTAGAGATTTGCTAGAAACCATCTTTAGTGTGCCAGATGGACAAGAATAGAGAAAGGTGTTCCTTTATCTAAAGCATATCTCCTGTTTATTATTGGTGCCCGACATTTCCCCCTTTTTTTATTTAGTAAAATCCAAGAGACATTGAATACCCCCCCCCTTTAAAAAGATTAAGCCAGGACAATTCAAGAACATTTAAAGGGAGGGGAACGGTCTCAAAGTAATTTAAAATCTGGGTCTTGGTTCTTCATCTCTGCCCTTGAGTTTTCTTCATTTCTACTCTTGGTGTTTCTTTCTCTCACGGCCTCTGGTTGATCTTTATCTGTTTCATCCATTCTTGGACTTAGGTAAGGTTTTATCCCTAAGAAGAGGGAGCCACTGTTCTTTATTATCTGTAGTGAGATAAATAAGACCTCTCTCCTGCCTTGTAACTTGGGCTGAACCGGATCACTATTTGGTTAGGGGGGGTCCTTTCATTTTGCCATAGGGGCTGGCTTGTGGAGTAGGAGGATGGAGGATTCATTCCCTAACTGGAAAAATACCTGTGGGGTTAAACACCTTTATCTTGCAGGGACATATCTCTTCTGTGGGGCATTCATAGGAGGTTAGGGGGCTGCTGTCACAGATAAGAGACTTGCCAGTAACCATCTACTGTGTGCCAGAGGTGGACAGAATAGATAAAAGCACTCCTTATATCTAAGACATATCTCTTTATCTATTATTGGTGCCCAGCACAGGAGTTAGGTTTTTCCCCCAAAGGAAATAATTTCTTGTATAGATGTATATTTGATCTGTCAATGAGGACAAAGATTTACCTATGTCATCATCTTGAATTTGACCCAGAGTTGTAATTTTTAAGAAAGATATAGAGAACTTTCAATGGGGGTGAATCCACCTCTGGATAGCTTACGGGAATTCAGATTAATCAATGGAGAGAAAATATGAAGATACAATTGCCTTCAGGTGGTTAATGGGCGTTGACATTCTGTTTTCCTCCTTGAATGTAAAACAGGGGATAGCAGCATATATTAGTAAGAAGAGTACAAAAAAGTTTTTATGTGGACATTTTTTAGAATTCTTTTTTCTGAAACTCAAAAATAGTTGTAGTTGGAAATTTTTTTCCAGCAATTACGAAATAAAATTCAATAGGAAAACAGGTTTTTGCTTTTTTTTTTAAGAGATATTCATTTTTATAAGATTTCCATGCTCACAGTTGCTTGGGAGGAAATGTATATTAAATCAATCCTCTATTGGATTGTTATTAACAATACTTTTTACCATATTGTAGGCTCCAAGGAGTTCTAGAAAGAAAGGAACTTGTTAAAGTATGTTTAATGCTTAGGCAACAAAGTTTGTTTGCACCAGGGAAGAATTTTTTCCTCATAGCACACATCACATGCTTTAGTTTCCTCTTAACACCTGTTTAGCTTGTTTAGGAGGGATTGTTTTAAAGCCTGGAAAATGAATTTCCAAAGCTGCTGAGACTCATTGTTGACTTTTAAGATTAATTTTAGAAATGGTCATAAACTTGTGTGATTTAATCTAAGGGATGAATGGGAATTAAATAAGAAATATGCAGAAAACTATATGGAACAATTACTTTGAGCATGAGTAAATGCTTTATGCTTCCGTTCCCATGAAATATGTGTCCTAGGATAGAGAATACAAGGGTGAATATGCTGGTTCCACTTTTGGACAAGTGAAGCTTATTTCACATTGTTAAAAGCACTTATCCTGCTCCTGTAAAATAATGTGTAGTAAGTGTATGTTAAATCTTTGAAACCACCAGGCCATGCATCATGTAAATGCCTGGATGCCTTCTCTATTAATCTTATTTTAACATTTTGGAATAAACCTCAAGAAAATTTATTTTAGAAAGTCAAGTTATATGCTAGACATTTTAACTTAATCATGATACTTGTATTCAAATTATGTAAAATATGTGTAAACAGCAATTGGCAATTCATTGCTGGGGAAATGAAAGTGTCCTTGTAGGATGGAAACATTCCAATGAATTTTAGAAGCTTAATTCTGTTACCCAGTTTCCCCCATGCAATGATTTGTGCTGATACTTTGTCAACTTACTCTATATTTTGAAATTATTAAATATTGAAAATTATAATGCAATGAAAAACTAGAAGGGATTTTACATATGTTAAGGATATTAGGCTATCATAGTGTATCAAAATGTGTTTTTCCCTTTTGAAATACTAATTTCACTTATAATATTCTCTGATTATGTTCATTCTAGGTAAACTTGATTTACTTCCTCTTTTTAATAAAGTAGATCAAGTTTTTCTTATATCAGGCTAAGAATTATGTATAGCACTCAGAGTGTGTAATATTCTCTAAGGAAAGAGAAAGTCCTACAGACTAAATTTTGTAATTCCAGACTACTATAAGAATGTCCGTGCTTAAGGTTTTAAATTTCAATATAATATTTTGGTATATTTTAAAGTACACTGAATCTTAGCATTAGACTCAAAATAGCTACATAATATTTTCATCATTATATTAACACAGAAAAATTACATTACTTTGGGGGGGTGCTTCATTTATTCTATTAATCAAAATTTCACAAGTATCATGATGAGCATTACAGGATGCAATATAACATATGGTTCCAGAATCTAAGGATATTAATAATTTGACTGCTGGCAGTAGTAGTTATGAATCTTTAAAATTTATACTTCTGCCTGATTAATTGTAATGACTTTTTAGTCAAACTACTAAGGTAGTACATATTATATTTGTTATTTTACATGTATAACATATCACTAATTAACATGTCAGCCTTTGATATTGATGGAACATAATATCGTTGAACTCCATACGAAAGACTAGGGAAATGACAGATTCATTTTTTAAAATATACTGTACTTCCACTACTGCTTTATACACATGAACATTTATGATTTCTGATGCTTTGATATTTTTCTAATAATTGTATCTTAAATTTGAAAGCATGTATTAGTGAGGGATAAATGAGAAAAAATTAGTTTTTTTTCACTTTATTATATTTTTAAAATTAATTTGTCAATATTTATATATTTTTATAATTATGGGGATACATTTTCATATCTCACTCTGTACATATTTACTCTCTGATAAGGATGGTATGTATTTGTGGTATTGATAGGATTTGACCTCAAATCAAAGGTAGACCCATTATGTGTTTGATTATCCACAGCAGATCTCTTAAATTTACTTTCAGACTTGGTTTGGTTTTGTAATTCCCAACTTTCAGCATTTTTTTTTCTGGCATTTCATGAATTTCCCTTATTTTAGGAGGAAAAAGTATAAACATGACTGTTAATCTAGAACTATTTCCTAGAGAACAATTTCATTGTATTTTCTCACTAGAAACACTATTTTTGTGCATGTTAAAGGCATGAGCAAAGCTGGGCGTGGTGGCACGTGCCTGTAACCTTCAGCCTATGAAGCAGCTGGGGCTGGGGATCACAGTTCAAGTCCTGCTCAGGGCAACATATTGAGACCTAGTCCCCAAAAATAGCTGGGCATGGTGGCACGTGCCTGTAATCCTAGCTACCTGGAAAGCTGAGGCTGGGACTTGAGTCTGTGGTACCCTGAGCAACGTGAGCCTGTGGTTCCACAGGCAAAAATAATGAGACCTAGTCTCAAAAAAAGCATAAATATTAAGTGTATTTTCATGTTATTAAAAAAAAAGAAGGGATCATTTTTTACAAGATAACACAATATTAAATAAAATAAGTAATTTATGACAACTCATATTTATTTACTGAAATTACATCATTCTGTAAATTACTCACTTAACTGACCAGTGAACATACTTTCCTTAATAATTAGTTATTTATGATTATGTTGATTCTTGGTGTTTATTTTTTCATAATTTGGGTCCCACTTTATTTTGGTGATATTTATATAATTTTTTTAACTTGAAAATCTGGAAAAATTGTAGTTTGAAAAATACTTAATCACATACTAGATACCTTTCAATATATCTTGGCAAATTTACCAGAATGTAATACTAGTATTATAAACATTTAAAACTGTGATTTGTTTAAGAAATTCTGACTCAAAACATCTCTTCAGAAAGGTCAATGTCTGCTTTTTAAAATTGATTCCATACTTAGGTAGAAGGATTGATAAGTTTCTGTGTCTGCCCATCTATATAGTAGAAGAGCAGGTAATATTGCTCATCAGAATGGATAGGCTCTAATACCCATAAAATGGAAGATAAAACAGGTTTCTGCTTGCATTAAATGAGCCAATGATGTAATTTCATGCAGATCTGGTATATATTTATTCCACCTCTGCTTCTGCCATTTTCTTCTTCTAATCCTGACAAGGTAACTTTTGCATAGTTGATTTATGATCTAGATAATACAGTTGTTAGTTTAAGTACAAATTGTGTAAATTTGTAACTTTAAAAAGAGACTTACCTCTGATTTTTATCATCCAGTAAAAGTAAATATAGAAAAAGAGATATATTTATTTTACTTAAAATTAATTTTCTTGAAGAAAATGGAAAATATTCAAAAAGGTTAAAATTATAATATTCATTTATGTTTTATATTCTCTAACCCTAAACGCTAGATATTTGTGACTAATCTACAGGATCTTATTGAAATAATTGACTCATTTTTCATATATGTTATTTTGAAGCTTATAAAATGCTTTCTTTGTTATTTTGATATGTTGCTTCCGAAATGCAAAATGTAAGGAAGTATATAAAAATTTACTCATATGAAGATCCATCATGGTTTTCTGCCAATCAGCGCCTTTTACTTTATCTGACATTATAGTGGAATGAATTATTCCATAAGTATTACACTTCCAGGTAAATAAAATTTTAATTCCCAGACACAAAATAAATTTTTACGGAAGACATAGATTAAATTATGACAAAGACAATAAGTAGCTGACCTAACTCCATCTGTGAGTTTGTTGCTTTCCCCATAAAGTGGGTCCAGTACTTACCTTCTGTACTGAAACAATAGTGCTTTCAGAAGTTACTCAGGTGTAGTGGAGAATTTTCTTCCACACCAGATGTCTTCAGGTTTTTAAACCAATGGAACCGTTGTGCTCTTAATAGGTAAGTAACTTTCTTCCCCATTCTTCCGTTGCCTAATTACGGTGTGGTTTTTCTCTATGCTTGTGTTAGGGCAGTTGAACACTATTGAAGGAAATTGGAAACCAGTAAAGTCCAGGAGCACTTTTAATTCTTGCTAACAGCCTTGTTTGAGTTGTGAGCACCTCTAGCAAATTTACTGTCCCTTTCCAGTCTTCTGCTCTGTGCTATGAAGATTTCAAAGCTTTTACCAAACACTGATCTATCCATCCTCCTTTGCCTTGCCCCCTTTTCAGCTTTTTTTTTTTGAAAATAAAAGCTATCAGATATAAATGATTGGATCTCACATTTAAATAATTCTTAATGCTGCAAAAAATCATATTTTGCTTAATTGTTACAATATGTGAACTTCATGTTAGTGATTGTATATAAACAAGATAGTTTCCTGGTCTCATGGAGCTATCATTCTGTAGTAGGGACAGATAGTTAACTCATAAATTAGATACAAATGATTAGAGGGTAGTTCTAGGAAGAGAATGAAATGGGTAATATGAATTGGTGATGGGTAGGAGAAGGCAGCATTTACTACAGTGAAGCAAGGAAAAAGTAATTTAGCAGTAATTTAGCTCAGTGATTAAGAGCGCAGACTGAGATTCAGCTGTCACCATTTATTGACTGGATAACCTTGAGCAAATTTCTTAAAACACTGTTTCTGAGTTGCCTTCTGTAAAGTTGAAACCTTAACAAGACCTTTATAGTAGGGTTAATGTGCACATTAAATATATGTACTGTGTTTAGATTAATGCTTAAATTATAGAAATATTCAATGATCATAGCTATTGTATCTGTCAAAAGATCCATTAGCACATTGAAAAGAGTTTCACTGAAGAAATTTTACTACAAGGTCCGTCTACAGAGCTGTGGGATTAGCTAGGGAACCATTTGGAGGATGACAGATCACCCAGGTGATAGCTAGAACTGGAAGCCATTACCACCTGAAGGGACAAAGAGTAGTGGTGTTATTTACCAGAGCCTGTCAGGACAGCACTGTGGTTGTGGTAGAACATCCCAACCCCAACAAGAAGTGTGGTTGTAGAGAAACTCTGTTGCTCTCTGAGAATGGCTTGCCAGGGAGGTGACTGAGGAAGAGGGCAGAAGGTCAGGTAATATCTTCCCTCTTTCCAGCTTTATATCTTCCAGCGGTGCTTTCTGTCAGGGCTACTAACCAGAATTCAGGGGTGGGGAAGTCTGAGTGGAACAGTTGGTGTAGGTATTACACTAGGGCCAGAGCAAGGAAAAGATGGCAAGAGAATGAATTGGGAGATAGTAGGCAGTCAGCTATTATCATCAACAACAATATTGTTGTCAATCCTATTATATGATAAAATGATTTTTGGTGAGAGGTTCAACATTTCAGAGATCAAGGGGAATTGTGCAAGGGGAACTGTGAAAGGCAAATACTTTGATGTAGAGTTCTTGCACGTGGTTAGCTGATTTTTGTGGGGGCAGAGGTTAGATGAGAAAGATACTCAGAAACGTGTGATTTGAACAAAATAAATAAAGGAAATTGAGAGAGATGCAACTGGAGAGAGAAAGACAGGGGTGAGGTCTGCTAAGTTTTTGTAGTTATGCCGAGAGTTTAAACCTTGATGATAAGATAAGCCCAGGAGACATAGTAGAAAGGATAGGGACTGGGACCCCATGAAACAAAAGATCTGGGGGAGATATTTAAGTAAGAAAAGTTGATAACCAGGAACACTATTGCTGGTCAATTTGTGAGGACATCAGACAGAATTGACCAATCAAGAAACTGCAGGACCACCACGGCTCATCCCCTAGACCCAAAGTAGTAGAATCCCCAAAGTTGTCTTCACTTAGAGACAACCCATCCGTACACTTCGCATGTGTGAGGGAACTTGTCTTTGCTTTTCAATTGTCCTTGCATGGAAACTCAGACCTGCTTGTTACCCTCTTTCTTTAACCCTTATGACTTTACTTGTAGGAGCTGGCCAATGTCTTTAAATAAACGTCCTTGGCTTAATGCTGTGTGGGAGTGGTCTTTCAATTTTTGTTACCCTGACTGGCCTGATTCCAGGTTCCTCATACTATGTTGCATCACATATTGGGGGGCTTGTCACAGTGCTAAGAAGCTTAAATTTTATTTTGCATGTGTTGGGAAGGTTCTTAAGATTTTTAAATAACTATTTGGCTTAATTTGATATGTATTTCTATAATTCAACTTTGGGTGCTACCTAGAGATTGAATTATGTGTAGGCAAGTGTAGAAGCAGGAGAGTTGTCACATTAGTCTCACTGTGAAATGATGATAGTCTGGACTAGAGTGGGGGAAGGTGGAGAGAGGTGGACTGATGCAGAAAGCCAGTAAACTTCTTGATTAATTGAATCGGGGTGGGGGTGGGTATGATTAAAAAAGTGGACTCACGGATGATTGCTGTATTTTGATTTAAGCAAGTAGGTAAATGAGATTCACATTTACCATGCATAAAAGACTGGAAGTAGAAGGGAAATATGTGTTTTTCATGTATGTGTATATCAAGGGGAGTGTTTGAGGGGTGGAAAGTTTTAATTACAGCTCAGGAGTGCTGATATGTCTCTGCATCATGTGAGTAGAGATATTAAGGAGTCCCTTGGGAGTAAGCTATGGTCAAATATATAAGTAGGTGTCATCAACTTTTTGATGACATTTAAATCTATGGATACTATAGTTAAAAAAAGATGATTGAGGGTTGAGCTCTTAGGTCTTTCTTGAAATGCTGAGAGATACAGCAAAAGTGTGGACATGCTAGGAGAGTGCAGAGAAGCTAGCAGTGAGGGTTGCCAGATTATCACTTTCTTTTTTTTTTATTTTTAATTCTTTAGATAACAAACTCAGTAAATGGTTTTGGGATATCTCCCCCATCTCCCTTCTTCATACCCCCTCCACTCTTCCACACCCCACTCTTTGTGGCTTGCTAGTCTGTGCTAAGTCCATTAGTCTCTTTCTTTCCTGTGACAGTGTTCTCTCATTGGGTGAGGGACTGTGTTCTTGGAACCAGGCGAGCCTTGCTGGTAGGTTTTCAGTCTTAAGTTTGCATTGGGCGGCCAGTCTATTTTTATTTGTGGTCTTTCCATGCTTTCTTCTTGGAGGCTGTCTTCTCCAACACCATCTCTGTTGTTTTGCTGCTTTACCTTAAGGTTCTGGCATCAGGTTTAGGGGATCTCACCCCCTGCCATTGCCAGTGAAGAAGTTTCTCTATGGATATAGGCAATTGTGATTGGCCGTTGTAGATGATCTCCTCTGTCTCAGTTTGCAGCTTTGCTCTGGGGCCGATGCCCCCAGTCTTTGGCCTTCCTTCTCTCTCCCATAAATGGGGAGGGGTGCCTTGCTCTCCCAGAAGCCATCTCCGAAATGAGGTCTTGGTTCTTCCAGACCTGGTGAGCACATAGGTGCACTTCATGATATCGTGTTTCTACAGATGTTTCTCCTGCCTCACCTGGATTTGTCCTTTTAATTGTCCATTGTTGTGTCTAGTTCAGGCTTGTGGGATGGATCTTTACCTGGTCACTTACCTGTTTTACAATAGCGTCTGTTATATATGTTCTTGTTCCTCCTGAAGATTAGCTGGAGAGTGATGAAATGGAGGGGACACCCCCCCCCCCTGTCCATCCCCCTTGCCGGCCCACATGCTGGTACCTCCGTGAGTGGGGGCGGGCCCCAGATGTCCATGTATGTGCCATCCAAATCCCTCTTTGGGCTGGGCCTGGGGCAAATGCCTCAGCCAATCTGGGCTCCAGATGGCTGCCATGCAGCAACCATCCACTGATGGATGAGGCTACAACCCCATCCATCCCCCCTCCTGGGCTCTCCAGACTTGGGGGGGCGGACTTGCCCTGAGGTCTTCTCCACCCTTGCTCTCCACTGGCTAGGTGTGAAAGGGTGGCACATGGAGCCACATGGAGGCATCTGAGTCGAGCCTCCGAGCCACATGGAGGCATTTGGGTCGACCTGGCTACCCCCGGTGGTGTGCAGTAGACCTGCAAGTCCCTGTATCCTCTGTCTGAGGCCTCCTTTCCAGGCATGGCAGATTATCACTTTCTTTTTTTTATTTTTATATTTTATATATCTATATTTTATTTTTTTAATTAATTAATTTATTTATATATAAATTTCACATCATTGTAATCCCAGGGAGATTATCACTATGTAAAGCATTCTATACCTCCTTTTCATTCCTTGTTCACCCACTTGATTTCTAATGCATGTAGCTGCATTGCAGTTCTTTTGGTAGCAAGTTTTTGAATCACAGTTAAAAGTCACTTTAAATGAGGAATAATTTTTTTCTATGTAAATTGAAGGTTATTCGTAAGTATTTCAAGGTTGTCAAATTCAACAATTCAAGGATGTTGATGCCCTGTGAACCTTTTGATATTCCTTTCATGGTTGTAAGACAACTGCAGCAATTCTGAGAATTATGTGTGCACATAAAACATGTTTTTTTTTTCCTTTGGCGTCTCACTATTTATTTCATTAAGGAAGAAAAAAATCTTTCAAGCAGTCACCAGCAGTGATCACTCAGATTCTACTAGTCAATGCTATAATACAGTGTGTAAGTATAAGAGAGGCTGGTAGTATCAGTATTTGGCTTCTTGACCTCCAAGAGTGGGAGACAAATTTCTGTCAATAAGAAAGAGGGCAGTTCCTGCTGCATAGACAATTTAATAATACGCAGTATTGTTTCCATCAGATTTCTCCACTGCAAGAGCTCACATACTGATTAGAGCTAACCGCTCTCTCTCTTTCTCTCTTTCTTTTTTTCTCTCTCTTTCTCTTTCTCTTTAGTTTCTATTTCACTCTACTTCCACAATTTAGAATTCAGGGATAGATACCACATACTTATGTGGATTCCTTCTCCATATATCTACATTTTAGTGACTTCAGTGTTCTTAGCATCGGCCAAATTCCCTATCCTACATGCCAGTCAATAACGTTTATTTTTTACATTTTTTTGCCAGTCTAGCAACTACTTTACCCCATGATACCTGCCTTTCAGTCATATCAATATGACTTAAAATATTTGAAATTTGCTCCTACATGTTGTTCAGTTTTTTCCTTGGAGTTTGTTCCATCTCTTTATGTAGTATATGCCTATCTTCTGATTGAGTATTTATCAGATTCCAATCAATGCATATCTCCTGTAGCACTGTATATTTTATTCATCATTTTACTTATTGTTTCATTCAATTAGTTAAAATATATTTGTTTAATGAGTACAAGTATGAAATGTAATTTATTTTTTCTGTTAGTCATACCTACAGTTCAGATTTCCTGTTTCCACTTTTCAGGGCATTAAATAAGTTCATTCAGGTGTATAAGAATGTGTGTGTGTGTGTGTGTGTGTGTGTGTATCATAGCAAAAAGCTTTGGCAAGAATGACAGACAAGTCACTCATAACTAATGCACAAACTGTGATATTTATTTGGTTAATTGGGAATCTTGCATGCTAATTTTCTGGTTCTTGGATTTGATATGGTAAATGGACAAGTAGGCAGCTTCTAGATTGATAAGCTACAGGTTAATTTTTTTGTGCAGAATAAGATCATAGATATTATTGCAGATATTTATATGCTCACATTTTAATATCATCTATGATAATATGAAGGAAATTGTCTGCACTTAAAGATGAAAATAAACCTATTATTATATTTATATTAATTTTATGTTATAATGGTACACTCTACACAGATGCCTGTCAAGATCGTTCTGATAGTAGGTTTCAATGAGAGGTGAGTTCTAAATAATCTGGAGTTAAACACTTTCCTTAAGAGTGTCTGTCACATACATATTTTTAGTTTACTTAAAAGGAAATGATGAGTGGGGAGCAAAGGGGGGTCAAGGTTCCTGGGTAAGCCCTCTGAGCCGGGTGAGCCCTTGGAGAGGGCATAGAGTGGGGGTTATGTGGTCCCACCCACCAGCAGGTGGCTGCTGCACAGGGCAGCCATCTGCAGCCTGGATCAGCACAACCATGTTGCCCTCTGCTCCTAGTCCAAGGGGAGCATGGAAGGGCACAGGCTTAGCCATTCAGGGCTGCTCCGCTCAGGGAGATAGCAGCCTGCCGGCAAGCAGGGGTTTGGGGGAGATGTAAAGGGTGTGGGGGATGGTTGGAGCCCCTTCCATTTTCCTCTCACTCCAGCTAAACTTCAGAGGATCAAGAACTCATGCAACACAAAACACATTATAGAACGGGTGAGGGAGCACGCAAAAATCCAGCCCACAAGCCTGAGATGGACACAGCAGATGGACAACTGATAGAACCAGTGCATGCGAGACAAGAGAAACAACTGCAGAGACATGATGTCATCATCATGCACACTTATGCGCTCATGGGGCCGGGAAGACCTAAGACCTCATTCTGGAGATGCCTTCAAGGAGAGCAATGCACCCACACTATGGAAGAGGAGAGGAAAACCAAAGAAAATCTGCCCCACATCAAAACTGCAAACTGAGGCAGAGGAGATGATCTTCAAAGGCCATTCACAGATGCCTATATTCACAGAGAAACTTCTATACCAACCCTGACTGGCGGTGAGACCCCCTAAATTTGCCACCATAGCCATAAGGTAAAGCAGCAAAGCAGCAGAGATGAGATTGGAGAAGACGGCCTGCAGCAAGAAAACATGGACAGATCACAAATGAATACAGCCTGGCCACCCAATGCAAACTTAAGACTGAAAACCTACCAGCAAGGCTCGCCTGATTGAACAACACAGTCCCTCACCGAGTGAAAGAACACTGCCACAGGAAAGAAAGAGACTAATGGACTTAGCACAACTAGTAAACAACAAAGAGTGGGGTTTGAGAGAATGGAAGGGGCACCAGAGGGAGGAGGGAGGGATAGGTATCCCAAAAAAACACTAACAGAGGTTGTGATCTAAAGAACAAATAAATAATATTAAACAAAGATAAAAGGAAATTATGAACAGAGGTCTCTTTATAAGATTGTTATTGGGAATTTAAACTGGTATTTAAAATAAAAATATTATACCAGAAGCAATTATTTATCTTGAATATATGGGTAAAAGTTGCCAATTCAAATTATATTATGCTATGAGAATTTTTAGATATATAACCTAAACAATAATTTTTCAAATGAATGTTTATTAATTAACATTAATTAAAACATACTCAGATAACTACTAATGGAGGCTAAGGACTTGCAGATATCAGGGTTAGAGTATGTATTTTTATAAATTAGGCAGGGATTTTTATGTGTTGTAATAACATCTTGGGCTTTCATCAGAGTATTATAGGAATTCTTAGTTATCAAATTCTCTTAAGATGGCAAGGATTTGGATAAAGGAAAGAAACAATACTAAATTTAAAAAGCTAACTTTTTATAAATAAGATAATATGGTCTTTAGGAAATTATAATTCTTGTGAGATTTAGTGACTATTCAGGAAAGCAAACATGCATAAAATGATAAAAAATTAGAATAGTGAAAAGAAGCAATTCTCTGTTCTTTTTTTTTTTTGAATAATGGCATTCTGCAGTTTTTAATATTTTAACCAGAGAAGATAACACATTAAGATGTTGGATTCTGTGATCCAAATATCTCTGAATTCAAGAACTCACTCAAGGAACGTTTTCTTGATCTTTCTTGGAAAGCAGTCAGGATAGAAATACTCATCAGTAGTCAGAAGTTGATTGTTTTGATTTTTTTGGTTTTATATTGATTTACAAAAAGTTGTATGTGGTTGTATTTAAAATTCCATATTTTTGACACAGACAAAAGTTGGATCTACAATAGCTAAAGAAGTTTGTAATTGATTGATCAGTATTGTTGAGTCTATATTGTGAAAGAGGTTCTTCATAACAAGCATATGAAGAGTTGTGAACCTAGTTTTGAAATCATATAGAATGCTATGAACATTGTTACTTCAATAAAAACAATACAATAAGAAAATAAAATAACAATAAGGGGAAAAAGAGGTTTTCGTGGCTAAGCTGTCTGTGGGGGTCCAGGACATTGGTCCTGGTTGATTTTGGTGTTCCTACATTATAAAACACCATTGATGCAATTCTCTCTCTCTACTCCTAATTCACAGTGCTGTCTGTTCTGTGACATTTTTACAGAGTTGAATTTGAGAGGGACTTGGGCCATTTCTGTCTCTTGATATCTGTACAGCATCACACTCAAGGATGAATCTGAGAGAAAGACCAGAGTATGGAGAGACAGGCGTTTACTCTAGAAATTATTGTGTGCTAGGGAGGTCTATTATTAGCAAGTCATATGCATCTACCAGTCAGCTCCAGGAAATTAACACCTATATGGGTTTTGATGTAAGAAAATAAATAGATTTAACTATCTATGCATGACTGAAATCCTTGATTCTGAATTTAAAAAATGGTAAAGTACCAAATTCAGCTAATGCTTTCACCAAGTACTTGAGAATTTTATATTCTAGCTAACCATATGATTACTCAAGTTTCTTGGAAAAATATAGGCTCTTGAGTACATTGGCCCCCTTGCCCCCTCATTTATTTCTATTTTCATTTTTTGAGCCCTGCATTAGTCAGAGCATGTGCAGAATTTTATGTTCTCAAATAAGAAAGATTCTTATTTGTTAACATGAATATATATAAATGTGGAAATGGAAAAATAGAAAGGTTATTAACTTAATTTCATTCATTAGAATATCACCAAACCCTACTGCCCTCCTATCAGCATAGTGCCATATCATACATGTAATGAACATGCAACACATATTTGAAGAAAAATATAATAACTCACAATTTGAGGTTAGTACCATTTTTTAAATTTTAGAGTTGGTGTTGGCATTGTCTAAATATATACTTGTGATTTTGTCCACTGTTTTTGAGGCATGTACCTGGCACCCACAAAAGAAATGAACAGGCTTTTCTCCCAAAATGTCTTTATACCCTGAAAAAATACTCCAGTATACTATGAACAATCTTTCTCCTTTCCTTGCTGTTCCTTCCTTCTCATCAACCATTGTTTAATATTGGCTAAATTTCTTGTCATCTGATTGTTTGGATTTACTTACTGCCTCAAATCTTCATCTGCAAAATGGGCATATACTGTATGAGTATACTCATAACTGTGAGTAATAATCATTTAAAGTATGTGAATTTGTGCTTCTAAGACTTCCTGTGGTGACAGATAGTCTTCCTTTAGGAAGGAACATGTCTTACATTTTTTAAATGAAGAATTACAATGAATTTTTGCAGTTAGATTTAGGAGCTGATGTTATTATATCAAATTACTATAAAACTTTCTCAAAACTTATTCCCATTTCTGTACTGGTTTCATTACAAATTGATAGTAAATAACTAATAGTACACTAGTCCTGTTTTGCATAACACTGATGTACAGACTCTGAAAGAGTGCTCTTTATATACTAAATAGTATGTATTTGTATTTCCATTGAAAACAAGCAAGTTGTACCTTTATTGCCCTTTTAACTATGTAATCTAGACCTTTTATGTTTTTACTACTTAATATCTTTAGTTCTTGTATTACAACTCTATTGCTATTGTTACCCTGCTTACATGAAATCTTACATTGGATACATTCAGTTCCACATTACATCCTTAATCACATATGTTACCTAGCTTAGAATATTCTCTTACAGTTTTTCTGCCATATTATTTTATTAATGACATCATCATGTTCATCACCATTGAACTGATATGACTTACTTCTGCTGAGAATTACTTGTACTTCAGAAAAGTAATTTCCAGTATGACCTGAGAATCCATCAGGATTACTGATATCTTTTCATCTATATATTTGTTAATAACTGGGATTTCCTCTAAGAACTCAAACAAAACAACATCTAAAAGTGAATTGAAATGTAGAAGCAGATAGTAAAATTAAACAGTTTTTTTTAATTAAGTCCAGTATTAAAAATATTTGCAAAACTGTCAACAAACCAATGCCATTTTCCTAACTGGGTAGTTTTGCTTTTGAAAATATTTTTATTTAGATAATACATTGCATATATGACTATGCAGATGTTAAAGAAGTGACAGATGTTTTAATTTTTTCCAAAATTTAATTTAATTTGTTCTAAGTACCTATAGCTATGTCTTAAATATTGGGGAAATTGAAATATTCTATAATTTAAGTCTGAAAAAGAAACTTGGAAACCAAAAAGCTTGAGATTATTGTTTTAGGCATTAAGGTAAACAGACATTTTACAGTTAATAGTTATAAATATCAATTATTAAGATTTATTATCAGCAGGCATGTGATATTTCTCTAATTATCTCTAATTTGTACAGTAAGCCAGAAAATTTGCTTTGTTAGTTTAACTTACAATGAGGAAATGAAGATAAGATAAATTAAGGAATTAGTCTAGTTTTTCCAAAATGAAGTGGTAGAAGCATACTGTTGCTTAATTCTGTCTTTGATAGTTCTTACTATATATATGTGTGTGTGTGTGTGTGTGTGTGTGTGTGTGTTATATATGTGTGTGTGTATACACACATATATATTATTTTTCATAATTATCTTGCATTATTTCTAAAAACATTTTTTGTGGTATCAGTTCAAAATTTGATAAACAATGGGTTAATGAGCAAAATGATTATTGAACAGGTATGGATAACCCATTATTCAGAAGCCCTAATGGCAAAGGTTATCTTCAACTGACCTACTTATCTTTAGAATTATTTTTTTATCTAGGTTGTTTTTAGTGCTGGTTTGCCTCCTGTAGACTGTAAGATGTTGGTTTTATAAATCAATAGGTCTTAAAGACTGGACACAATTCATTCAACTATTTAAGGTAAGCTTTTGAAGCTTAATTCTGTATTAATTCACCTTATGCTTAACCTTGTCTGGAAGCCTTTCATAATTCCATTTCCTGATAATATGCTTAGTCATTTCTTCAGAGAGGAATTAAGATTTTCAGTTATCAGTGCATAATTAAGCACTGTTCACTTGGCTGGCCTGCTGCTATGTTCACTGGGTGATGTGTCTTGCAACTCTGGAAACTTACACAGTATCACAGAGGATTCAGCTTTTGTAGACATTGAAGAAAATTCTTGGGAAAAAGAAAAGAAAAAAAAAACAAATTTATTTGTTCCTAAGAACTTCTTGGAAAAAGTAGCTTCAAAGAACAAATGGCTATTCCTGTATCAACCTTATATAAGTCTTGTACTGGGAAAATTTTTGTTAGATGAGACCAAGTAGGGAACAGGGGAGAAGAGAAATATCTTACCAACCACGTAAAAGCATAGAAAGTATCATTGAAAAAAAAATGTGTAAGAACAATAGTAAATTTGCTTTTATTCAAATTTGATGTAAGGACTGTATTTTCTAATGGAAATGTCAAGTAGTCAGAAGTCTAACTGAGCTTAAGGAAAGAACAGGATGGAATTCATGGAAGTTAATGTTTTAGATTAAAGATAGAAGATTTAAAGGAAATCAGAAGTAAGTAAGTTTAAAGAGATGATTTCAATGCCTTGTATAAATCTTATGTTACCTGATATGATTCAGTGAAGGACAAAGTAAAAGTGGCAAAATAAATGTGCTGCATCATGCAAATAGAATATGCAAGTGAATTCAAGGTTTTATCAAAGAAGTTTCAGGAAATTATATTCCACCAACAGTATAAAATGTTCCAGAGAAGGTGGAATAAAGAGAGGAAAAGAATATTATACTTATCAACAAGGAAGTCATTGTTGTTTTATGAATTGTTGGTGTATAAATTAAATCATATGTCAGTAAACATAAACATAGGAATAAGACGAAGGCTTAAAGAAGTAATGAAAAGACAACACCGGTTAGTAAAGAGGTCAAATAAATAAAAGAGATTCTGGAGAAGGAGAAGGCTGAATGATGAAGGTAGTATCAGGAATAGATGGCTTGAGAGAAAAGTTTTATCACTTTCTAATTGTTTAGTGAACTCATGAAAAATATTTATTGAGCACTGATGGTATACAGGCACTGTTCTTAGTGCTTGGGGCACAACAGTAAACAGTTTAAATCAAGATTTAAATTCTGTGTAGCCATACGTTTGTTTTGAATACTTAACATGCTGCAGGCCCTGTACTAATTAACACCATTTAAAGAATTGTATCATTGGGTAAATGTGGTGGTGGTGTGCTAATAAATTGACTCACTGGATTTAAAAAAAAAATCAAATAATTAAAAATCCTTGATGTAGTATTTAAAGATTTCCAAAGTGTAAATATTTACAAAATATCTAATTTCTAGTTATATGATACCACTAATATAGAGTTGGGAAAGGTGTGCATAATGGAGTCATGAAAGCTGATAAAATCTTCCAGTAGTACTAAAGCTAGCCTGTTTTGTTCTGTGTCCTATGTATATTAATATGACTTTTCCTTTGCACAATCTATCTGTAAAATGGGAGGAATATCTTTTAATTATTATGATGAAGGAATTTATTTTGGAGTGATTTTGACGGAACCAAAAACAGAGACATGATAGCTATAAAAAACTCATCATAGACTACAGTTAGATTTTATATATATGAAAGCAATATTAAATTTTGCTTTCATAAACCACAGATGATTAAAAACTAAACTCACAGATGGTGAAAACTTTTAGAAATACTCTAATAGCACCTCGCTTATCTACATCATCAGGGAGGGAGTTGTTTCACATAAGTCAGTTTTCCTATTAAATAGAACTTTACAGATTTAATCACCAATACAATTTTAAATAGGTTTATGTGGAAACTTTTCTAATAGATTTAGAAATTTCCTTGTTTTCTTCATTTTAGAACATATTTTAGATTAAAAATTAATGCTTTATAATTATAGTTTAAAAATACATAAAGGAGAAAATAAAAATCTATTTTTAATGCCATCATTTAGGAATAATTAATATTAATATATTGGTTTATTTTTTCATCTTATTTGCATACATAGTTTCAAAATATTTTGTATCTAGCATTTATTATATTAATTTATTTGTTACCATTTCACATCATTAAGCATTCATTATTAATGGTTGTATAATATTTCTCCAACTTGAATTATTATAGTTATTTTGAATATATGCACATGGTTATTTTAAGGTTTTATTTTCAATTTTTCAAATAATTATGATGTGCTCCAATGGATACCCTCATTTAATCTGTGTATACCTATGAATTTTTGGATATTGAAGTCCTGACAGTGAAAATAGTAGGTCAAAACATCTTTATGATTTTAGACTTTTAGTGCAGTTGTTCAGATTTTAATAGAAATCTTATGAGTATGATAATTATGACAATAATGAAGGTATCCATTTATTTTTACCATCAACCAATATTGCAATTATTTTATTGCTTTTAAACCATATGTTGCTTATAATAATTACTCAATGCCATCATTGTGTATTAACTGGGATTAATAAGATTGTGTGAAAGAAAACACCTAGCATACTCCATGTCACACAGTGCCTATGTAAACAGCTGCATAGGTCCAAATGTAAGTTAAGATGATAAAGGTTTATTTTTCATTCCCATTTCAGCATGAATCAGTGAGGGAATCTGATTCATACAATCATTCAGAGATTCAGATTTCTTCTATCAGTTGGTTCTACCATTACAAAGGCATTCCTTTTCCCTCCTTCCTTTTCCAGTTAAAACACTTGTGATTGACACATAACATTGCTTACGATGGAAGAATACATTATTATTTGATACCTGTATAAATTGTGATAGGATTACCACATAGCTACGCATTCTTAGGTATATGTATGTGGTAAGATTTAAAAATCTAGCCTCAGAAATTTTCAAGTATGTGTAACAGTATGGTTAGTTATAATCATCATGTTGTGTAACACCTATAATAAATGAGTTTAATCAATGCAATTTTATATTACGGTTGAACAAACTGAAAATAAAATTGGTTCTGAGTGTTGCCTACTGCAATTGAATTAAAACGATGCATAACAGAGAAATTCACTATGCGTTCTGGAATTGAGGAACTCATCTGATTTGGTGTATAACTAAGTATAGTTGAAAGAACCATTTCTGATTCCACTGGTATTAAAAATATGGTTTTTATCTCAAAAATGTTTTATGATATCTGTTTTCTTTCCATTTTAAGGTCCTCTGTATTATCAAAATTGAAAATAATACTACATCAAATAAGATACTATATATACTTTTCTAAGACCTCAGTTTTCAATAGTTAATTTTTCTGTTACTGCTTTTTAAAAGATATACTATGCAGTACTTCAACAATGCTTTCTTGATCCTACAATAGATAAACCTTTTAAATAGTTACTAAAATATCTCTTCAAAGAGAGCAACTTTGTCAATTTTC
Source organism: Uropsilus gracilis (assembly GCA_004024945.1). NCBI lineage: Eukaryota > Metazoa > Chordata > Mammalia > Eulipotyphla > Talpidae > Uropsilus > Uropsilus gracilis. The sequence goes on along the minus strand of PVHY01000086.1, from coordinate 293,881 downwards.
AACTAGGTCTTTGACTGTAAGTAGGCCACTTAAACACAGATTGTCAATTAGTTCTCCAACTCCCACTTACACTGATGGTTGCCTTCTCTATTCTAATGGTTCTTAGGGTAGTAGTATGATTATATATGCTGCTGCATATTTAGTTGGCAATTAATAATTATGTCATATCAAAGTGCTTCTTGGTTTCTAGCATTTCTATCTGTAACCTTTGAAGATTCAGGAAACTATTCCTAGGATAGTTGGATTGTAACTGGCATTTAGGGGATGAGTACGATGCAGAATTAAGTCCTCAAACTGTTGGCATATATGTGTATATGTGTGTATGTGTATTTTTACCCATAGCACTTTACTATTTTTAATAAAGAATTCAGTGCCATTAAATACATCACAATTTTGCAAACACCACCTCTGTCTCATTACAAAATATTTTCTTCACTCCAAATTAGAACTCCTTGCCCATTAATTATTTCTCTCCATTTTTCCCTTTCCCCATATTCTGGAAACCATAATCTGAATTTTGTGCTTTTTAAAACTTTTTATTTGGTTCACCTATTGTTAAAATTTTACACATTTTGCCTTTTCTTTGAGATATAATTATGCATTAGTTATATATATACTATATAAAGTTATTTACATGTTAGTAATTATAATTATTTTCTGACCCAGTTTGAGGATAACCCCCATTTAACTCTGTGCTTTGAACAGATGCAACTTTACAAACTGACTTGCACTCTATAAGTCACCAAACCTACAGCTAAAATATAGGTATGACTGTCTGTATATTATCAAAATCCAATGATGACACCTATCTTCCTATGAGGTATTGTAAACCAGGCTTATAGGACATGCAATATTCTCCACACTCTCACTCTACCTTCAAGCCGCTATTCTGCCTCCTCTGCTCATACTGTTTTATTCTCAATCATGATTTTTACCTATGACAAACTTCTAAATGCCTGCATTTGTTACTACTTTTCTGGGGATTATACCAATATACCAATTGGTGTACAAATATACCAATTCTTTACCTTCCTGTCAACTTCATGCATGGTGGAGTTTAAATTCATATTTTTTGTTTGCCTTCCCTCATCCCCTACAATAAACATGCATAACACTTGCAACATAGGACGTAAAAGTATGACTGTGGGTTGAATCCTTGTTATGTAACTTTTTAACTTTGTGATTCGATCAGTTTCCTTGTTTTCTTTCTGCTTGCTGATCTGTAAAGTAATAATAATAAATAGCTCCTACTTTTGGAAGCTGTTAAAGATTAATGAGCTAACACCTCTAAATACCTAAAAATGTTTATGGAAGAGAGTAAGTGCTTGATAACATGTTACCTACAGTTGCTGCAGTACACAGTTCATTATACAATGATTTATTGTTTATATATCAGCTTTCTTGAAAATATTCTGAATTTTTTATTAATTGATAAACTTTATCTTTCTACTTCATACTTAGAATTCAGAAGAATTTGCTCTTGAATCATAACTACTAATTCTAGAAGTAATTAACTTTAAATAACTAGATGGAGTAGATTACAAGAAGCATCTCAAAATGACATAACCTAAAGTATAGGTGAACTTTTTCTCAGCAGTCTTTGGTTTGTGTGGTGTGTTTATTAATGTGTAGTGAGCAAATAAGAATTCTAATTTTTTCTAGGAAATAAATCAAATGTAAGATGAATTGATCTCCTGAAAAATAATACAATAAAAATCCTTGTTCTTTCAGCAATTTATTGAATAAGACATTACCTTTGGAATATATGTGGTTTCCATTAGCCTCAAGGAAATAAAGGGGGTTTCTAGGATATACTCTAGGGCAGAGAAGGTGGTGGAAAAGGAAAGGGATAAGACTACAAAGAAGCATATCCATTTAAAAAATGCAAAGTTACTGTGGTCAAAATTTATTAATATTTATTAATGATATGTTAGTTTCTGCAGATTAACTAATTTAAACAACAGGGAAGTATTGTTTCATAATTCTGGCAGTTAGAAGTCTGAGATCAAGGTGTTAAAACTGTGAGGGAGAATCTGTTTCATGCTTGTCTTCTGGCTTCAGGGGATTTCCTGGCAGTCTTTGCTGAAGCTTGATTGTAGTAGCACAGCATTGCCTGGGTCTCTGCCTTCATGTTCACAAGACTTTATTCCTGTGACTCTTCAAGAATCTCTTCTGCTTGTAGGGACACAAGTAATAGTGGGCCAAGGACTCAACCTATCTTATCTGACTTCATTTTACCTAGTTATAGTTGAAGAAACCCTATTTCCAAATAACAGAACCTCCAGAGGCACTGAGGTATTTATATACAGTTAATATGCAAACTTTAGAACAACTTCATCAACCTTTAGCAACAGATGTTAGAGAATATATTTGAAGTTCACTGAAAGTAGATATTCTGTGTATGTAATTTTGTTCCTCCTCTGGGCCTTCAACAACTTGGTGTTGCTCATAGTTTTCAGAACTTATGTGCTAAGAGTAAATACGTTAATGTTTTTGCTTTTGTTCATGATACTTGATATTCCTGTGCACTAGAGAAATTCCTATCCAAATAGATAAGTTTATGATTGCTTAGAGATCATGAAGCTGAACTTTGCTGAAGCAGGCAGGTTTGCGAATTTTAGCAGCATTGACATTCTAAGAAAAGAAGGTAATGGATTCTAGCTTTCAGAAATTCAAATTTGATTGTTAATGCAAAAGTGTTTGGGGTTAATATAAAACTGACTAGAAGGAAAATATTTGGAGTAATTATGGAGGTATCATAGAATTTAGGGACTTAAGGACCATGAAATCCTTCTCTTAAGAAAAGGAAATTATGTTCAAAATAAAGAACACAGTATCTAATCTCTTATTTCATTCTTACTCATAATGTCTTTATGGATGATTTCATTGTTTTATCTCTCAAATATTGCCCTATATAGAAATTTCAAGTGTGACCCATATAGGAAATATGGTTCTTTGCCCAAAAAAGATATTTCAAGAGTAAATTTTTCAGTTAGGAATTATATTTAATAGTCAAAATAGAGAAGAGCAAATTGTATTTGAATTAACCTTGAGAAACTCTCTGTGTAAAACACTGTGCCTTAGGGTAGCAGAAATTTATAAATATATTCAACCCCTTTAGATTTATTAAAATAATGCTCTGTTGAAAATTTTTGACTGAAAATAGTACTTTGGTCTTTCACTATTACTAAGAAAGGAATAAACGTATCTGGATTGCAGATACATTAAAAATGTCATGCAGACACAAGTTCTTGGGGGATTTAATTAATAAGGCTATAGTATCTTGTTTTTAATGTTTTTCTAAATCATCTAAAAATTGTTGTTTAACAACATTAGGTATTTTTGTTCAACTCTGAGTTTTTGACTCAGATGAGATAGGGCATTGTTTTTACTTTCATCTCAAGAATCTTTTGAGTTGATGGATAACTCTGATTATGAATAATTGAACAGTTTCGATTGTAAATTCTACCCAAAGAGTAGTCACTCAGAGAATAGTATTTATTTCATAAATGGCAGGTACAACGAGGGAGCAATTCTATGTAAAATTTACTTTCAAGAGTGTAGCATGAAGGATTTGTCATGTAACGAGAAGTCAAAATATTTGACAAAGAGTGAGGTGAGTACATGACAGAAATCCATGAAGGTTTAGTATCTTTCCTCCTATTAATGTTCCTATGAGAAATTTAAATGCCTCTAACTTTGCAAATTTACACTATTACAAATAAAGAAATATAAAAAATGTTGTATTGACAGTTTCTGCAAATTGCGATTTTGTACTGTCCTATTAAGTGTACCTGGGCTACCTAGAATCATTAAACAAGACTTCAAAGAAAATATCATTTTTGCAATATTGGCCATTGGATTAAATGTAGGAGTTAATTTCCTACTGGAGAAAAGGAGCAATGAAATAATATAACTGTTGCTTTTCAGAAAAGATGTTTAGAATAATTCAACTTTCTCTGATTTGATCTTTAAAAACGGACCTTGTATTTGAATGTATTAGCATTAAAAGTATATATACACATTAAACTCTAGTGAAATTATTGCCACCTCAGTTGCATTTGAGTATCAGTCCTCTCAGATTATGACATAATTTATTCTTTTGCAAAATTGAAATTATTTCTCTCTCTTTTTCTCTCCCACCTTTCCTCTTTCCCTACTTTCAATGGTCTGTCTGTTAATAAGAATATTATATAATAAAATAATGTATTTCACTTTGCAGCTGGCAGTACATAGTCTACTTTAAAGTGTCTTTTCTCTTTCAGTTCACAAAGAAATATTCTTAAGTCAGCTTCTCAGTATCCTTTTATTGGTAAGGGGATAAGCCTGCTGTGTGCTCTATAGCTACTGAGTTGCCAGCAAGCTAATAACACAACATTTGCTTTAACAAGGTGGGGGATTTCCTACTTCTGAAAATTAAGAGTGCTGATCTCTGTAGTGACTTGGCACAGGCTTGCCCATTCCTTATAAAATTTCTTCTAGTAACAATTGAAATTATTTCAGTTAGCCTCAACCTAGAAGTAAAATATTTCAACCTAGATCAGATCTTTAGTGAAGTTTTGTCCGCTTATGTAATTTTTTTTAACTTTTCCTTTCCCACTTCTTTTCAACTTCTTCTTTTGAAGCTTAATTTGTTTCTTTGTTGACTAATATAAAATTTCTTTCTTTGATTGGAAACAAGCAGAGAAAAATCCTCATTCAATATGTTATTTCCCAAATAGTTCTGGAATCCTTATATTGAATAACTGCCACATATTTTGTGGAATGTTGCACCCTAAAAATTCCAATTAACTTTCTCAAAAATATCTGTATCTGTATTCATATAGGTAAAGATATAGATGATCTACCTATCTAATCAACTATCCTCTCTGTCTGTCTGTCTGTCTGTCTGTCTGTCTCTCTGTCCACTCAGATATCTCCTAACATGCAAAATTGAGTATTTAAACAAGATATTGTTATTTATTTGTAGAACATATCCTTAAGAATCATTTACCCAATATAATGTTTTAGAAGCTATTCAGACAAAGTTAGATTAAAATATTTAAACTGTTAGTTTTCCTGGGTTGCTTTCAAATTATTTATTGCAGGACTTCACAAAATGCCAAAAGTTATGCATAGCAAGTTAACATGTCTCTGATACTGATATAGTATGTGATCTAAAAATAATTTTCACATTTCCTTAAAAGCAGAATCAAATTTTAGTCACTCTCTGATTGCTAGATTTTCAAAAAAGAATAGAAACTATTTTGTTTCTTGTTTAGAAACAAATAGAATTTGTAATTTTAAATTATTGCTGCAATGATTATTATTTGTGAAAAATAGACTACAGTTACAAAAGTAATATAATTGCAAGACTAGTGTAATGTTTATTTATGAATAATTCACATGTTTACAGTGCCTTAAACTTTTTCTTAGGAAAGTCATTTTCTTGTTTTCTATTTAAGCTCTTATATGAGATGACTATACGTAAAATTTGCCTGTATGAACGTATGGAAATGCATATATATTTGCATATCTATCTTCATTACTTGCACCTAATTGCTCAACTCGCTTATATACCATCTAAAATATATCGAGGTGTCCACTATTATTTTTTTTTCAAATCTCCAATAGTATATAGGAACTAGTGGATCTAAAGCAAAAGAAGGCTAATTTTTGCTTGCAAATCTGAATGCATATTAAAAAAGAGCCTTTTTGGAAATGATTGCTGGAGGTCATCTGCCACTGAATTCCCAGGTCCTTTATATGGTGACTGATAAATGTCAAGAGTTCAGCAAATTTTTGTAGTATGTGTTTAATGAATGATTGATTTACTTAATGACCAAAAGCTATCACTAATTACTCCTAAGCATATTGCTCTTAGCAAGAGTTATAAAATTTTAGAAGTGATAGAAACACTTTAAACTTTGCATCTGAAATAGTTTCTTTAAGAAATCACTTTAAATGTTTAGAGTCAGTTAATTGGGTTCATTTATTAAATAAATAAGCTTTGTGATGTAAAAAATTGGCATTCAGTCCAGTTAATGGGATGAAAGGAAGAGAGGGAGTCATTTTATTCTCTGTAAAATTAGTGAAGTCGACATGGTGTTATGATATTTTATGACTATAGTTCTCTGCCTACAGAGGCTCATAAATATTGATTACTTGAGAGTAAAGTGAGATAAGCTGAAGAATTACCTAAGAAGAAGGCCAAGAAGAGAACAAAACTCCATGTGACTGGAAGATATAGTTTAACCTAGAAGCAAGCTTATGTCCCTCTTTGACCAGCACAACACAGTCTGAACGGAGACTGTCTACTAGTCTACTAGAGGTGGTAAGGACAGAAATGAAAATAAATGTCATCCAGGGAGGTGTTAGAAAAAAATTAAAAATTGTACTAGCTATAAAAAAATGATGTTTTCTTCTATTAATAAAAAGCATGGCTAAACTTAATTTATTGTAGTTTTTGGTGTTAAAACAATTAGTCAAGATAATGACATAAAATGATAAATTCATTTATCGTCTATTAGAAACATTACTGTAAATATCTGTGAGCTTTTTAGTGCATGTTGAGTCTTGTTAGTACGGAAATGAGGGTTCTAGGAAGAATCAACATTCTGGTAGAGCCTTGGAGGCATAAGAAGTATAGCTAATTGGAGACCAGTGTAATGTCATAGGAGATAGAGAACAAACTAAAGAAGTTTGACAGTCCAGAAGATCCCCTGAGCTAAGGCAAAGAACGTTTATGCTATCATTAAAGCAAAATGGAATATTTCAGAGTTTAGAGTAGAGTTGTCTTCTGAAAGATTATTCTAACATTTCTGTGGAAGGTGAATTGATGTTTTTTACTATTGATAGCAAGACCAGTTATTGAAGATACCAATATGCTACAAGGAGAGGAAGCTTTACTTGCTTTCCTAAGTATTGATTATAGGTTGATTATGAGTTAGAAAAAGCAAATTTTAGGTATTACCTGAGTCAGGGTATTGTGGGAGCAACTGAATGGATGAAGCTGATACTAAGTTTGGGAAGGGTTAAAGGTTAAGTTGGGCAAGTGTGTGATAAATTCCTCTGTGTAACATATAGGTAAGATGAACTTTGGTACTAGTTGGAAATATTTAAATCTCAGGATTCAGAATAGAGATGTATATAAGAAATGTGAACATAGATGTCTTTTACATATAGATGATAGGGGAGCCTATAAAGGCAATAGGAGTACAAAAATACACAAATGAAACACTAAGTGATGATTTATCATATCCCCTCAGAGCGCCCTTCAGGGATCTGAGATTAAATAAGGAAATAGTAAAACCATAAAAGAATGTAAATGTCAAATGTAAGTTTCAAGGGGTTAATAATCGACAATGTCATATGTTGGAGTAAAGCTAAGTAAATCAAGGGCAAAACCCCTGTAAATTAGAATTGAAAAATAAGGTGTCGATTTTGACTGTCACATGAGACGTTTCAGTAAGAAAACAGTTGGAAACAGTTCAGTAAGTGAAGGAAGCAAACTGTATATTATACTTTAAAGAATTTTATTTGTAAATTTGAAAGAGGAGGTAAATAAAACTTACCATATCATGGAAGATGTCTGTATTTTTTTCATTTCACTTTTTAATATACATTTTATTTTTATTGATTGCACACACATCATTGCATATTACATCATTGTCTAATGCCGAGGTTCACTCATCACCTTGTCACCCGTGAACCATCTTTATCTCTTGTGCTCTCCCTGCCCCAGTTTTACTCTCCTCCCCCTCTGTTTCTCTATGCTTCCATTCTGTTGAATTGAAGAATCCAGTTCTGTTAGCAGTTTTAAATTTTTCTTGTCCATTTGTTTGTTTTCCCTGTCTCTCTCATATAAGTGAGCTCATCCCATATTTTGTGTATTATATAAAAAAGATATTTTGTTTGTATACACCAAAAAATATTTAATAAGAGGCTTCTTTTGAAAATAAAGGCTATGATGGAAAGATTTGGTGAAGCAAATTTTCTAAGGAGAAAGATTTGAGACTCAGATATAAGGATGTATGTGTATGCATGCACGCACATGTGTGTGTTCTTATCTACATGCCTTGGATAAGAATAAGAATTAAGTAAAAAAAAAGCAAAACAAAGCAAAAGATGCAAGACAGGGAAGGGAAGAGAGGGAGAATATGGACCTTTTACACATTATACAAACCCAACCCAAAATATTATAAGCACAATCGGGAGTCTGTTGGTGTGCTCGGGTAGCTGAGGTGTATACATAGAGGCTAGAGCCAAATGACCAAATTAATCAGTGCTCACGATCTTGATCCTTCATGGTGCTGGCTTAGCTCTGTACACAGGCTCTCTTCCTATCATTCATTTAGTGGGTACCATGAAGTGTAAATTTCACTCCTATATCTTAACAACCTCAAGGGGAAATGTACCCAGTGTTGAAAGTTATCTGCTTGTTCTCCCCCAGATTTTAGGCAAAAGCAGGGGTGGTGAACCATGAGTGACTGCATGGTGTTGGGGTAGAAGAGGAACCATTACAATTTTCTGGGACAGAAAAACAAATTGCTCCCTTTTTTTTTTAAGAAAAAAAAAGTAGAAGAATTTGAGAGAGGAATTAAAACTGAGGGAGTACCCCACTATCATCTTTATTTTTATTCTTTGTTATTTAGGGTCTTTTGTGAAGTAGAATGAAAAGTTGTAAAAAAATGAAACAATTGGGATTTAGTAGGGGACATGCAGAAGATGATGGAAAGTTGCAAATTTCTGTCAACTGGAAGGAAGGTTGACCCTTATATGTAAAGTGATAGACAAGTTGTATGATGTTTATTGTATCAGATACTTGCAAAAGACACTTGAAATGATAACTGTATTTAGTCAGAAGCATTTAAGTGTGATACTGCTACATTATTTCTGTGAGTTTAGGCACCCCCTCTGTCCCTCTAATTATTTTTGCCATTTTTTTAGTGTTTACTGTTTTTTAGTGTCAATAGTGTTCATTCATGAATAGTAGAATTGTGGCTTTTTTATTTTATGCATTTGTATGGTACATAGTCATTTTTCTAACTTTTTGATTACATATATGTGTGTGTATGTATACATCACTTTATACCCCAAGGTTCTCCTACCACCTATCACCCATGAAGTTACAAGTAAAAATTGAAAAGCATGTGAATTCAAGAGTTGGTCAGAATCTAGCTGTTGTGTTGCAGATTTTCAGATTCTGCTGAATAGCATTAAAATGCTATAAAAGGTGAACACATTATTTATTTCTTGGAAAGAGAATGAAAAATAAGTGTCTATTTGTGAAATTAGTATCTTTCACTAAAAATTGCAAAATAAATGAAAGTTGACTTTTGCTTCTCTAGTTTTGAGGTATAGTTAACATGAACCTCTGTATAGGTGATGTAGTGAATACATGCACTTAGATTTGAGCAAACCACAACAGAATATGAAAAGAGGAATAGAACTAAGATGTTCTTTGTAGATCTAGATAGATACTAAGCATTTATAGTAGTTAGTTTTTGTACCTAATTATGTAATTACTCAGCCAAGTAATCAAAATGATTTAGTCTGATTAAATTGGTAGTACTAATTTTTCAAATATTAGTAGAAAACCTCTGGACAACTTTGCTAGGTGATAGTTCTTGCTTTCTAATTATTTTACATAGCTAGTAAATCACCTGTCTATATCTTTCAGTTCTTTTGATAAATGCTGCTTGAACTTAGTAGCTATGAGATCTTTGAAACTACCTAGACTACAGCCAAACACCAAACTGTTTAATTCACTTGCTCATTGCAAGGGATGTAAGCTCAATTGGATAGTAATATTTCAGGTGCACAAAGGTTTCGTGTGTGTGTGTGTGTGTGTGTGTGTGTAACACATACTCATGTTCCACTTAATTATCTGTCAAAGACTACTTTAAACTCTTCACATATGTTCATTAATACTATTATTAGCCTAATGTTAGTGTGATTTTCCAGATTAAGAATTTCAGGTATAGAAAGTTGACATTCATTTCAAGGCAGACTTGTTCCAGAATTTATGCTCCTAATGATGGAATAATTACTCTCTAAATATATGCTATTTTAGCATGTTTGATATATGAAATTTTTTTTCAAATTGAATAGATTTGGCAATAATTAAAAACAAGAATTATATTTATAGCAAAATACTTCCTATTTTTAAGTGAACAATATATTTCTGAGTATAAAATTAATGAGTCTTTGTGGTAAAGATAAAAATAATGAAAGATAAAATATAAATATAAAATTATAAAGATAAAAATAGAAGATGATTACATATGAACTATCATTTTTAGCTAATAACTCAGTAATACATATTTGGTTGCTTTGCACTCTTTTTATAAAGGTAGCAATACCATTCAAAATTTACATCAAATTTTAAATAAATTTTTATATTTGACTATTTTCATTTAAGATGACAGAGACCATATATATTCCTGTATTTCTAAATATTCTTCAAATGTGCTTTTCGATGTCACATTTTCATTTGGGTCTATCATGATATATTAACTCTTTTTTTATTGTTGGATGCCCTGTGATGCAATTTATTACCTTAATAATCTGATAATCATTGTTATATATTTTTAAAAAAGTTAGAGAGTTAATTAGATATTGAATTGTTCAGTGAAAATAAATGAACAGTATATGTCTTTTTGAAAGAATCTCCAAAATTACTCTCCAGGAATATTATTAGGTCAGTGTACATTCTCACCAGCAGTGTGTGAAAGTACCTATCTCATAAAATTCTAACTAGCGTTAGTATTTTCACTTTAAAAGTCTTTGGCACTTTGATAAGTGACAAAATTTCATTACATCGGTATGTTAATTTTCATTCCTTTGATATAAGATGAAACACTTTTTATGTTTGTTAGTCATTTTTATTTCTTATGAATTGCTGAGGTCCTTTATCATTTATTTCTTCTCATTAATCTGCAGTAGAGATTTTGTTTTGCACATCCTTCTCAACTCTCTTTAAATTGCCAATAGTCTCTCTATTTTTGGTAATATTTAACAATATCTTACTTGTATAAAAAAGCATGAAGTGATCCTTAATGTGTTATTTTTATTTTTGAGTGCAGGTTTGGGAATGGTTTTCTATTGTATTATGCTAAGTTGTATTTTTTTGCATTATGCTTTTGTTTCTTATAGTAAGACTTTAATACACTTGAACTTTTTTTTTTTTCACGTAGGATGTAAGGAGAAGTAGCACAGCACTTTCCCCCCCTGAATTCTACCATTGCACTTACTAATTTAACATGCAGTATAATGGTTTCATTATACTTGATTCTATTTCCACATGGACTTACCTGTCTGTTGTAGTTTTGGTGGTTAGTCACTTAAATTCCTAACCAGTATTTCTGTATCTCTGATATGCCATAAAAAGTTCTTGGAATTTGCATAGATTTTTCTGTTTAAGTGAATTATGGAAATGTTTCTCGATTTCCTCAAATTATCACTTTGATATTTCAGTTAATAAGTGGTTTTGATATTTAAATGGGATCTAATATTTTTAATCTTTCTCTTTAAGGGTATTTGGATAAAGTGATCAGGGAAGGGTCACACTGAGGTAGTGACAATTGAATAGAGAACTGAATGATGTCAAACAAAGAACCAGAACTATAAATGTCTATGGGAAAGGAGTGTTATGGTCAGTTAGGTTAAGGAAACTGTTCAATCTGATACCGGTGTTAATTTGCTGGACACTTAAAATCATGGATGACAAAGTTGCCAGTCATACAGCTATTATATAAACAGAATTCTAAAATACTTAAACATTTTAGTAAAAATAAAAAAGGTATCAAATTAAGTCCAGTTTTATTTTGTAAATGTTTTTCATGTTGTTCTATCCTTTCCGATCTTCCATTTGATGATTGGTAGTTTGTATTCTATTTTCACTTTTTCAGTATTAAGTTTAAATGCATTTGATATTCTTATTTGCCAATACAGTATCTAACATTAATTATACCTTTTTTTCTATTGATATAAGAATCTTAGAATATCTTTCTATCTTTACCACTATATTTTACCATTATATATTATTATTTCAGGTTGTTTAGAATTTTAAGTCATGTGTGGTACAAATGTTCTTATAAATCAGTGCAGGTTTTTGTTTTTACTGTTTTTGCTTTGTTTTTTTTTTTTTTTTTTTTTTTTTTTTTTTTTTTTTTTTTTTTTTTTTTTTTTTTTTTTTTTTTTTTTTTTTTTTTTTTTTTTTTTTTTTTTTTTTTTTTTTTTTTTTTTTTTTTTTTTTTTTTTTTTTTTTTTTTTGCTCTTCCCTGCCCTCCTGTCTAGGGTGCCAGTGAAACTGTGTTTGAATGCAGAAAGAGAAGAAAATTATAAATTATAAAGTCGGACATAGTGTCGCACACCTGTAATTCCAGATACCTGGGAGGCTAAAGCTAGGGATCACTTGAGACCGCGAATTCAGGACTACCCAGGGCAACATAGCAAGACCTAGTCTCAAAAAAAAGAAAGTGATAGTGTTTGTTTCCTTAAGATTTCCTATGTATTTAGATGTTTCTAGGCAAGGTTAAAGGTATACATGTATGTATATATGTAGTTAATATTACTATTAAAATTATTAAATTATAGATTACTAACCTGAATTAATTATAATTACATAGAATTAAAATTGGCAGAAGAAAATTTTTAGCCATGTTAAATCAAAGTTTGTAGCAAATATGGTTGACAAGAACAGAGGGACAAAAGAGAAATAGAATAGGTTGGAAGAATATTTAAGGGGGTAAAAGGAATCTGTGTCCTTTGACTAAATTATTTAATATACATTATTGAAGAACATGTACCAGGAGTAAATCAAGATTAGTATTTTTCCACATTCACTGCTGGTAGAAACTGAACTTTTCAGTATGGACACAATCTTCATTTTTAAATTCTGGAGAGGCAAATAAGTCACCTAAGAAAATGATGTCAAATCAAAACAATAAAATATTCAAACAGTATAAGTTCAAACTGCATATTTCTAAACATAATTCATCCATCCTCCTCAAGAAAATTTTAAAGTTTGCATATTTCAATGTATTTCTTTGCCAATTATTTAAGTGATTGTTATGATTTTTGCAAAGTAATCAAAATACAGATAAACACCTTGTATCTGGAAATTTAATTGTGCTTTGGACTTAAAATTTGGAATACTGACATGCTAACAAATGTGAATATCATCACAAAGTACTGGTAGAACTAACGTTCTGGGCCTTTGAATTTATTTTCCAGTTGCAGGTCACTATCAGCAGTCCGAGACATTTTATTATATAGTCATATTTTTTTTTAACCAGCTAATAAAAAAAATGAGTTCTACTTACTATGTTTATGTTAAATGCTATACTCTACACTAAAGCTTTAGTAAATTTACAAATTATTTCTTAGTATATACCTATGGGTATTATCAACTTCATTTTACAAATGAGGAAATTGAAGTTCAGCAACATTAAATATCATGCCCCAAGTCACACAGCTGTTGAGTCACTTGTCTGAGAATTCAATCTAGGCATGTTTATGAGGTATGAACCACTGTTTCTGCATTTGGATATGTGCTCATATTTTGTCTAAGTAATAAAGGGATTCCTTTTTACATGCTCCCTGGTCCAAAGAACATCAAATGGCATAATTTTAGCATGCATATAATTACAAATTGCCATCAGTGTTAATCAATTGAACCAGCTAGTAAAAATGGGGATTTGTTATTCTACAGGTTCAATGTGTAATTTTATCTGTTGCAAATATAAGTTAAATGGGTGAAGTACATGAATTAATATACCTAAGTACAAAATAATATTATACTTATAAATGCTTTACATGTATAAATACTTTCAGTGCTTACAATAACCACTGGAAATACTATTCTTGCTAGTCATAGTCTACAGGTGAGGAAATTGAGCTACAGTATGGTTAATTATCTTGTCTAGGTCTATGCAGACACTAAGTGAAAAAACTTGTATTAAAATTTAGTGATGTACAGGAATTTAAATACGCAACCATTATTCCATAAAATAAATTTATACATACTGAAAAAGATTTAGTGCATGTATAGTGAATGATTTAATTGAAATATATTTAAATTACTTTGTCCTTGAGGTTTATATTCTTACTTTAAAGCTTTTTTTTTTTTTTGGAAATTTTAAAAGATTTTTAAAAGTTGAAAGAAAACTGTAATATACTTCCATATAGTTACTACCCAGGTTCAGTAATTACAGAAATTGGTAATTTTGCTCTGTGAAATGTTCTACAACCCAGATTCTTCTCTCTGTTCCATTATGTTCTTAAAAAATATCTGTCCTGTTTTTCCAGGACATCTGCATTTTTGCCAGTATTCACTGGAGTGTGTATGTGTATGCGTCTGTGTGTGTGAATTTTTGTTCTAGTCATTCAAGGCAGCATCTGGTTACAGTGGTATTTTACCATTTTAATTTTTTTGGACTGGTGATAGTAAGCAATTTTCATGTGCTTATTAACCATTTTTGTATCTTCTTTTTGTTTGTTTGTTTGATTGGTTTTTTTGAGACTAGGTCTAACTATTTTTTGCCTGTGGAACCACAGACTCATGTTGCCCAGGGTACCACAAACTCAAGCAATCCCCAGCTTCAGCTTTCCATGTAGCTGGGATTACAGGTGTGGGCCACCACGCCCAAGCTATATTTTTTTGGAACTAAATCTCGCTACCTGCCCCTGGTGGGAACCGAACCATGATCCCTGGCCCCAGCTGTGGCTTCCTAGGCTGCTTCTTAGGGGTATGCGCCACTATGCCCGGCCTTGTAGCTTCTGTTATGAAGTGTTTTTTTTTTTCCAATTTCATTGACCTTTTGTTTTATTGTTTGCCATTTATTGTTGAATTCTGAGTGTTCTGTAACCTGCCTGGATATTAATCCTTTTCAAATATAAAATTCACAAATATTTCTTTCATTCATCTCAACATACTGTTAAATGTTTATATTTTCACAACAATCTTCTTTAATGATTAGAGCTATTTCCCTTTGAAGTCTAATATATTTTCTTCTTTCTCTTGGTTTGCCTTCTGTGACTTACCTATGAAACTTCTGACAACTCTCATATTATTCAGGCCTTGTGTGTTTCAGTGTAGCTTTTACATGAGATTTTATGTTGAAATGTATAGCTTGAATTATTGTCATCTATATATGAAATAGGAGCTCATTATTTTCCTTATGGACATCGAGTTATTTTGTCATTATTTCTGAGAAGGTTTTCTTTTCCTTTTACCATTGAATCATTATTCTTCTTTGTAACAATACCAGATATCTATATTAGTGAAAATCAATATCTGGATTTGGTATTTTGTTTCATTGATCTAGCCTTTATTTCTTATCACAGGATCATATGATTTTGTTTAATATAGTGTTATACTAACTCTTATAGCACGTATGAGTCCTGTAATGTTATTCTTTTACTAAAATTGGTTTGTTCTAGATGCTTTGCATTTTAATATATTTTACCAATAGTTTGATAATTGTTTGCTCATACAAAGTTCTTTATGTATGTATATAAATTTTGTAATCTACCTGGCAATTTCTACAGAAAAGGGTACAATATTTTATTACTGAATATACTGAATCTGGGTATTAAATTAGGAGATTAGGTATTTTTCAATTCATGAGTGTGGAATATTTTCCCATGTATTTGGAATTTAATTTCTATCTCAAATTGTATGACTTTCATCATTTTTTGTGGCCATTCCACTTTTTTGGTTAAATATAATCTCTTGGTATTTCATGTAATGATGCTATCATATTCTAATTATTTAAAAACTTTTTTCAATCTAGTGGCTTGTTTATAAGATACACAATTATATTCAATTAATCAGGTAATCATGTTGTCCATGAATAGTATGCATGAATAATATATTTATAATTTTTCTCTCCTGTGTGTTAGTAGTACAAATTTTTTCTTACCTTAAAATACTCAAACTTTCAGTACAAACTTGCATAAACATGGTGAAAGCATAAATTCTTCGTTTATTCCTAATCTTAGAGGAAAGCATAGAAATATTTTATAGTTTTGTAGGATACTAACCGCACTTTTAAAAAAGTGAATTCATAAATTATGAGTTCATTTTTTTTTTTTTTTTACTTAAGACTATGGAGGCATAATTCTATTTGTACTTGTTTAACTAATTGACTGTGTATATGTAGCAGTTTCCTTTCACCAGTATTGAATGCTCAACATTCATTTTCATATTAATTATCTCATAAAGATAGAGATATCAGTAAATATTCACTTTGTATAGTTATTTTTAGCCAAAGGTTTTTAAAAAATGATATTTTTTATCAGTTTTAGGAAGTCCCCCTCTATTACAAAATCATAAAAGGCATTTATTTTTAATGACCCTATACTTAGCTTGACTAGAGTGATTGATTGAATCATAGTAATTAAACCGAGCTTCTATTCTTTAGATAAACCCTACTTGATAAAGATGCATTATCATATATATATATACTTATATATATATGGTTATCATATATGTGTGCAATATGTATTGATTATTTCAATAAGTGAATATTTTGCTAGAGATATTTTGCCTGTAGCTTCACAAAGGGTATTGTTCTATAGATATTTTTAATTTAATATTTCTCATTTTATTTTTACAGTAAAGATCACATTATAAATTTTAAAGTTTCTCACTTTATTTTTCTCAAAGAGTTTCTTTGTAGAATTAATATTTCTTTTGTAATATTTAATTGAATTCAAAGGGTTTATATCTTGACTGGATTCTTATATGTAGGACAATTTTTAATTTTGTTCAATTTTAGCTTATTATTGAATGACCTTTGATGAATTATATCTTTGAAGATTTTCTTCATTTCATCTACATTTTCAAGTGTGTTTTTCACATTAGTAAAGTTGTATATATTATTCCTTTATTACAGTTCAATGCTTATATTTCCTCTTGTTTTCTTCATATTAATAATTTGTGCTTTTTCTCCATATTGCCACATCATGCAAGTTTTATGTTTATTGTTTATGTTGATGTTTTCAAAGAACCAGCTTTTTGTTTTCTGATTTTCTCAAATACTTTACTCTTTCTTACACAATTGATTTTTGTTTTTACTTTTATGATTTCCTTCTACTCACTTTCATTTTTCCTAATTTCTTGAGTTTGATATTAGGTACTTGGTTTGAAAATTTATCTCTCTTTGTAAAGTCAGACATTAAAGATGTAGCTATCCCCCAAGGGATATCTTTTATAATTTTTTTTTTACTTAATATCTTGTGTCTTCTTGTTGAATTTAAAGTATTTTCAAATATTCCATGCAATTCCTTTTTTTAGACTTACTAGTTAGGTGTAAATGGCTTTAATTTGTAAATAGTTTGTTATTTAGTTTGTAAATTTTGTATTTTTAAAAATCCATAACTATTTAGACAAATTTTATTATTGCACACAATTTTCTCTGTATTATTTAAAAAGCTTAAAAATGGCCAAGCATGTATTCTACCTTGTTCACAGATTATTTGTCAATAATAAAAATTCTGTAATTGTGGCATGCTTTGTTCAGAATATTAATTATGTGTCAAGTTACCAGTATTGTTAAGCCTACCTATGACCTTACCTAATTTCTAGTTTTTCTCCATATTCTGAGGAAAGGTCCTGAGTTCATTTTAATTTATTGTGATTATTATATTTAAACTTTATGCATGACTTTATTAATTTTCTGTTTGTCTCCGTACTTTTAAAGACCCATTTCCACTTTCTTACCTCCTTTAAGATTATTTTTTTAAGAAAATTTACTTAATTGAGTTTTGATTATACATTTTTCATTTCACATATTTGCTCAGGAAATTACCACATACCTCCTTATTATCTGCTTAGAGTTAATATTGTGTGATTTAAAAGAGCAAAATGATCTTTTAATTAAGTTCATCTCCTCTGACCTTACCATCCTTCAGATACAGCTATAATTTATATCATATATAAATATATGATACATTTTCCAGAATGTTTTTCCTTTAAATAGTTATGCATATCTTAAAAGAATTAGAATGTCAAAATGCTGTATATATTTTCCTAGATACTTCCAAATGTAATATTTCCATCCTTTCCTTAAAATCCAAATTTCCTTTTCATACCCAAGTTGAAAAACTTTAATATTTCTTTCATGGTAGATTAACTGACAGGGAATTCTTCTTGTTTCACCTTTACACTTGAAGAATATTTTCAAATGATATATATATATATATATATATATATATATATCTTCGTTGATAGTTTACTTTTAAATAAATTTAAAGTTCTTAAAGGTATTTTTTCACTTTTCAGTCTTCTATAGACTCTAATTAAAGTATTCAGTGATCAATTGAATTGTGTTATATCCATACATACCCTTCTATTCTATTCTATTTAATGGCATGCTTGTCATTAAAAGATCAGTGTCCATTTGTCTCTGTATAATGATGGTGTACTTTCATCATTTACCTATCTTACCCTGCCCCAACTTTGAATGAAAACAGCAAAGAATTTCCTTGATTAGTACTCAGGTTGTCAACTGGCAATTGAAAAAGTCAGGCAATCATCTGAACAACTCTTTTATATTTGTCATTGGTGAAACTCAGTTTAGTTCATTTTCTAATTACCTAGCCAGAAATGGTCAAGAGCCACATATTGAGACTGCCACAGTCTTTGTATCTGAAGTAGATGGAACCTAAGATTGTGCTGTTTTCTGAGATTCTGCTGATAAATTGATGGTTCAAAACAATTTCGATATCCTTTCACATGACTACTCTTGAGCATACAAATATAGTTTGATTGCATAGGCATTACATGATAATCAGAATCAAAGCTAATTTCATTCAAACTTTGTTAGCCGAGTGTTCTTGGACATGAGAAAATGATTGTTACAGCTCCTAAAAATAAAGCAAACAAAACCATTCTTAGATGGTTGATTATATTTTACCTGCTCTTTAACTTAAGTATGTAACTTTAATATCTCTGCATAGTAACTGATATTTTTTTTATTCATCTTTTCTGTACCATTTACATAATCTGGTGCATTTACTCTTACTCTGATTTCTAAATGTCTTTCCGTGCCACTAACCAATGTTGGTCTTGTTCATTCCATTTTTCTCTTCACTATATTTCCCCTCATATTTCCAACTAAGTCAATTAAGACTTAATTTTATTGCATATTTATTATCTTTATGATATTCTGTTATTTTCTTATATTGCAAAATCTGGCTGAAGACAAATTGCTTCGTACTACTTCTACAAATCTGTAATTTTAAAGTCTGTTGGTGTTAATATCACCACAAAGCTAACCTCTCATGTCTGTAATCATATCCTCTAAATGTCTATGGACTTTGTGCTGTCAATTTTACTTGCCTTTTCATTTCTTCATGCCCTTTATTTTGTTTTTCTATAGTCAGATTTTATTTCTTCTTCATCACTGTAAACCTAGAGATCATGCCTATAATCAGTAATTTTTTTAGTGTTTATGTTATACCTGAAATATTCGGTATATCTATGATACAAGGCTGAATAAAATGTAGCTTTTGTAAAATATACGTCTTTTATCCTTAATTTACTCCATTCTTGTTTGTCTCTAACTTAATACTTCATAGTAAACAGTGTATTACTGAACTAAATATAATATATAATCATATAAAATATAATTAGATGCACTCCCAGTTGAAAATTTTTGTCATAATGAATATGCTTTTTTAATATTATCACTAATGCAATCTTTGCTCTATAGAAAAAACTTCTGATTTCCATTGCAATCACATCCTCTCTTTGTCTTATTTAACTCATAATTATCATTTGGAGTCAATCAATAGCTATCTTAACATAATGAATGAAACTCTAGTAAAATATTATGATAATTACTCCTCTATAGTAAGAGTCAATGTTTTTAGAGCCATACTTCATAAACATTAATTTGAATTATTTAAAATTCTGTTACAAAAGATTCTGATTCAGAAAACCTCGGGCTACTGCTTGATAGATGATTAAGTATGCTTGTACTGCTAGTTTTAAGAACCACATCTTAAATAGAAAGCTTCTTAAATATTTTGAGATATTGGGAACAGGTGAAGAGTAGATCAATTAATATTTACCTATGTGATACAACTAAATGTAATTATATGCAAGTATAAAAGAATGAAATATATCTATATATCAAAAAGATACACATATTGTTGGTGACTAGGACTAAACTGAATTAATTTGCAGAAATTTGAAACAAAATAGATGATAGATATTTAAAAAGATGTATATTTTGTGATCCAAATATGCAAAATCTGAGATGCGGTGAACTCATGAGCAGTGGGAAGAAAGTCTACAATCAGGGACACATTGTTAGACTTTCTGATGTGAATTCATAATTACGGACAGGATAACTTTGGTTGTTAGTTTGGAATATGAACATAACTCTCTGGTAGAAAAAAAGAACAGGATTGTTCTTAATGAGAATATATTAAAAGTAAATTGGTATATGTAATTAATATTGCTTATATTTCTAAATAGAACAATAATTAGAGTGAGATTTAAGAAAAAAAACAACTTCTTGCTTAGCTAGAGGTCTTATTAGTCTTTATTAATTAATAATTCCCTTCTTTGTCCAACTTTGCGATTTTGAAGCCTTAGGTTTCTGTTCCTTTACCAGTAGTTTTTTTTTTTTTTTAAACTTTTCTCATTCTATTTAATCTTTTTTTAGTAGAGAGCACCAATTACTTTTAAAGTGGCAGAAAAAGAAGTTATATGGGGCTCAGTTCTCTACAAATCTCCATGAAGACATTTTCTCTAAACAATTATTTTCTTTACACAAATTATTTCTCTACATAAATTGTTTTCTGATTTTTTCATTGTTTCTTGATTGAGCTTTATTTATGTCCTCTCCCAATCTTTTGTTCATCCAGGAAAGCAGAAGTATACATTTACAAGGTAATTTATACTCTTCTTTCTTATAAAAGTTTGGGATTAAAATAATATACAAATATATACATACTTATTTCATAGTGTAATTTTAGTGTACATAATAAATACACAAACAAAGCATAAGTTTTTAAACACAGCATGATATATAAGCTATAGAAACTGTCTTCAAATCATTCCTTACCTTTGGAATAACTGTCTTTATCTACTGGTCAGAACTTTAGACAATTGGAAAATCGATATTTTATTAAATTCAGTCATAAAATGAACATTTTCATTAGAAGAAAACAAATATATATTCAAGATAAAATAGCTAAGGCTGTTTTTAATGTTTGCTTTAAACTAATAATCTTTACTGACTGTGGGACTTGTCTGGTTTTATGATTTCCTAGAAAGTAGTCTACATAAAGAATACTCCAGTAAAGATCTCTGTACATATGACTGAATATATCTAGTAATTTTAATAATAAAAAATCTTTTGTTGTTCAGAAGATTGACTTTTTGAAATAACACTTTCACTATGATTTACAACATTCAAACTTGCATCAATTTATTTTCTCATCTTTGGTGTACCCAAGGACAGTTTTTCTAAACCTTCCCCCAAAATTAGGTAGCATCACTCTTTAGCTTTATTTTCACAGAGAGCTCTTGTCTGTCTTCTTAGTGTGGGTTTAGTTCCCTTGTTACAAAGTCAGTAGACATCCTTGACTTATATTTTGATTGCTGTGCTCAACAGAGTAGTTTTACGTCATCAATTGTTTCTATTTTTATTATCCTGCGAGCTTTGTGAAAGCCTGAATCAAGTGTTTCTTGTTTGCCCTAACACCAAACACAGAATCTAGTACATGGTAGACACTAAATAAAACATCTGTCAGTTATTAATGTTAATTTAATGACTATTTTTCTCTACCTTGCAAGCTAACATCCTTGATATAGTTTAACTCTTCCAAAAGTTATTTCAATTCTGTGGACAGGAAATTTTATGAGATCTGATCTCAGGACTCTACATATCCAGATATGTTTCCTCTCTACTTCTCATTTATAAATTTTCCTTTATCTTTTCACAGTAGTTGTTTATTATGCACATATATGCTATCGGTAATGTGAGTAATTTTGAGTGACAGATTTTCTTCAGTTGAGAGATGGGAATAACTGTAAAATGATATCATTTCAACCACAACACATTTTTATTTTTATGCAATAATACATCCAAGAAAATGCTCATAATATAAGGAATGAATATATATAGACAATTTTTATCTAAATAAATTTGTTTTTTTTCTTGTTTTATTTTGCTGGCTAATTAAATAAATGTTGATCATTCATTTTAATATTCTTAGGTAGGTGTCAAAATTAGTCTAGTCAGGACATCCACTAAAGTCAGATCTTGAACTATTTAGACAAGTGTGTGATTACTTACAATCTGAAAGTTTATAGCAGATTCTAATGTAATATTTTTCACTTGGTTTTGATTTAATAATACCTGCCATGACCTAGGCTTATAGATTGCTGGACACTGAAGACTATATATTATAACTCATATTGTAATAATTTCTCCACAAATATTTTTTCAAATTTAAGTATTTCAAGTATTAAGTAGTTCATTTTTATAGCACTCAAACTCTATTATCAAGAGTGGATTTCTATTCTTCAGTGTTCGGAAGTGATTATTAATTTTTTGGCCATAAACATTAAACTCTAGCTCTTGGCAATTTTCCTAGAGACTTGGGAAGAGAGATTCTTATGTCTCAAAATCTCTAAAGTATATAAATAAATCTCCCAGTCTAAAGGAGTAATTTCAGTGAAATGTGATACCTTTATTCGTGTGTGAACTCTTAGATGACACAAATTAAGCTGATTTGAGGTTTGTGCCATGTCAAGCTATGTATTTAATGAATGCTTTCAGAGATTATGAGCTACTACTCTGATGTTACCACAATCCTCAGTTTTTTTAAAGAAGGGCTGCATGATTTTCTAGCTAATATTTTCTTCATATGCACCAATATGCTTCAAATTCATTTGGATGTGTGTAACTTTGTGTACTTTATTAAATCTTTAACTTTATTCTTTAAATTGGAAAGTATATTGGGGCTTTGAATTTTTCCAATGAAATCAGCTACTGGAAGGAGAGGTCCTAATATTTTGCCACAACATATAAATACTAAGTGCAGAATAACTGGGAAAAAGAAATAGCAAGTGGCACACATCACTGAGTGTTAATGGACACCCTCCCCTCTGGCAGTACTTAGAGGTTCCTATGTAAGCTTCCCAAAGGGGTTTCATGTTGAAACATTTGGAGGAAGCTCTGATCAGGCTTGCAATAGAAGCAAAAAACACACCTCAAAGTCTTGGAGCCTAGCTAGCTGTATTTGAATTGCTGGTTATAGTTATATAATCTAAAGCTGAATTATATATGACTTACATTATATTTCTGAATTACACAATTTTTTAGAGCTTTCACCATTTATGAGGCTTAAACAACTTATGTACAGTGCCTACTTCCCCTATAATTATCATGCAAGAAGATAACATATGTGTTTATATGTACATAATGTATATGTGTGCATATAATATATAATAATAATACCTTTAAAAACAAGAAAATTGACCCTTAAACTGAAAAATCTAGAGGAGCCAGTGATCATGCATTGGGGAGAGAATCCAATGGAGTGTGGAGGTGGACCTCAGGTGCTCTGGTGGGTGCATTCACTACGGGAGATAACACCTGAAGTGGGAGGTTGAATCTCATACTTCCAAAATATAAGCTATCATGTAAGTCAACATTAGTTTAAAAAAAAAATCTGATGACTAATCTGAGACCTCACACTGATTAAGGTCCATATATAACTTGGATATTTAGAATGTTAGCTAAAGTTAATTAAGTAAATAAATATAGAATAATTAAGCAATATGTCAACAAACAGAACAAATCCATTAGCAGATTCGTGCTGAGAGCCTACTGTGTGCAGAACAGTGCAGAAACCTCATTTTCCTATTGCTCAGCAGCACTTTCTAAACCCCTTAGATGTTTTATAGTTGCATTTTCCATTATTATAAAGGCATGACCCTCTCCTGGGCTTGAAGCCAAATACTGAACAGCGTGAGATAATGTGCAAAGGCTTATTCTTGTCATCTGATAATTTATGAAAGCAAAATTGTTCATGAGAAAGATTTTTAAATATATTTTATATAAAATCATTTGTAAAAAATTTGCTTTTTGTATTAAATCATTTGTTTTCATTTATATTTCAAGATAACAATCTAAGTTGTTATAGAATCAGACATTCCTAGTGTCTGCTGTTTTCCCTGGGAATGCTTGTCACTTTGTAGGAACCACTGTATTTTTTTTTTTGAGGCCACCTGGGAATAGTTCATTAATTTGTTAGTTTACCAGTCTCTAATTATCTGAAATACATAATGTCATTTCCCTGTGTGCTACAGAGAACAGTGCTGTAAATCTGAGACTTGGTCATTTTCACTTAGTAATGTTGTTCATGGGAAAACCTAAATGCCTATCTAGAGGGGAGCTCTGACTAGGCTTGGTTTCTCTTCTTTACTTTTTATCACAATTGAAGACACTTTGTTTCCCTTACTCGCTGAAAAGAAAACACTAGTTATTGATAGCGAAATAGGAAGAAAGCAACATCAGAAATGTGGTAATTAGGAGGTTTGCAAAGACACATCTGTGTCATAAACTGCCAATTAGTCTTGATGATAAGCACTGTAGTCAACTTTAGTTACCAGTGATTTTTCTTTCCAGAAGACCTTGGCAATGGTCAATGGTGTGTGCAGTTTCTAATTTTAATTATGTTCTCTTGGACTACTGTGGGCTCAATTTTTTGCTTTACTTCAGAGATTTAATATGTACACTATAGGTAGGTAATGTTGCTTCTAGTTATTGAGTATAACCCATGTATTTATTCATAATTATTCAAAATACACAGAATTTGAAAATATTTCATAAATTTATGGAAAAAATGTAGAATACACTCCAAAAGTCTTAAATTGTAGTGTATGTGTGTATCAACATATCCAGAAATAGTTAATGTTATAGTTAATTTAACATTCAATTTATTTTAGACTTAATTTTTAACCAGCTTAAATAATTCAAAATAAAGCATAGTAGAGGAAATTTGGAAACTGCATATCTTGCAGTTCAAATGTGCTAATAGTAAAAGGTATTGAAATTTCTTGACCTCATATTCATTCTACACTACTAATCTATTCTCTTTCACACCTCAAGGTTAAGACATGACACTTTACACCAAAGTATTTCCCTACATATTCATGTATTTATCCCCCCAATTTCCATGTATTTCCCTCCATATTCACTCTTTGACACACTCCAACTTGACTTAACATTAACTCTGCACCAAAGTAGAGTTTATAAGCTCTTTAGTTCACCAAATATCAACTTTAAGTCGTCCTTGTTATTGATCTCATGTGGCATTTGATCTCATTGACAAATTCCTCTTTCCCTTTTCTTCTTATAACCCTTATTTCTTTGAGAATTCCTTGCATACTTATTCTCTTAAATATGACTATTTAGTATCATAGATCCTCTAGACCATTAAGTACTAAGTAGATGTACATGGCTAGGATCCAAGAGTTTGCTTGACATCATAAGACGTCAACATCATCATCAAATATGAATGTCTCATATTTAACAATTTTATAGTTTAATAAATATTCCCTGCACACCACACACACGCACACACACACACACACACACACACACACACCTTCAAATCCAGTTTTCTTTTTTTGCCCCTGGAATTGATTGGAGTCAGTAAACAATCATTCTGAATATATATCTCCATTTCTTTATCTAGTTGGTTTAATTTTCATAATATTTTTAAAATTTGCTTATTTCCAGTTTTCGCTAACCCATCATCGACTGAAATAATATCCTATCTGAGTTCCCTGTGTCTGATTTAGTTATCACTTTGAAGCTAAAATGAAGTTTTAAGAACATGAACCTATCATATTACTCTTTTACTTGAAAGTCTCCATTGGTTTCCATTGATTCTTAGGATAATGATCAGTTGTTGAATATACACTTTAACAATATTCTTTATTTATATGCTTTGTATCCAAGCTCTACTCACTTCAGGCCAAAGCTGAGGTGTTAAAGTAGAGCTGCATCTCTGAACACTTGCTATTTCACACTTCTCTGCAGGGAGGTAATCTTACACATTAAATTTTCATCTCTACTATAAGAAATAAATACATTTTCTGCTGATGAAGAAGCACCCTTATTATTTTGTCAGAGTAGAGAAACTGATCAAAGAAACATTTTATGGTTCATAAGGGACAGTTATATTTATCCAATAAAAATGAGAAATGTAACAGCACGATTTCCCTTTTCATTTTAACTAGTTTTTTTTTGTTGTTGTTATTTAAACTACATTTTCCATATGATAAGGTCATTACTACCCCTAAAAAAGAATGTATTCAAATTCTGTGATTATTACTGAGACTATAGTTCCACTAAATATCTCTGCCAAAGTGTATTGTTTAAACAAACTAGAAGTTAACAATTTATTTTAGTGAATTTTTAGACTATTGTTGATTATTTATATAGGTGTGGAAATTCTGCTTATTCATTGAAATTATATCTGTATTTCATAAAAATACATATTTTTGTCTGCATTCTAAAATGATATAATTGTGACTATATTTACATTCTCTTAATTATTCTCCACTTTCCCTGACATTTTCACATTACCACTAATGAGAGCAAGTGTTGGTAATGGGAAGAACACTGGCATTGAAGCGAGACATCTGGGTTTGATTTCTGGCTCTCCTGTTCAGCATGCAGTTTTGTGACCATGGGCAATTTATTTAGCCACAGTTCAGTTTACTCAACTGTAAAAAGAGGGTGATAATACTACCTCATTAATTGAATGAAATAGTAGATGTGCATTGAGAAGTACATATCCTGTGTTGAATTAGTGGTAGTGGCAGAATTAGTGTGTTGTAAAATTCTACCTTCAGGAGAGCTGAATACTTACCATTTTTTCTATAGAATGTATCTACTCTAGTGTTATGCTGTCTACTTTTCATGACTAGAATATCATCATTAAAAGAACACCTCTACTTCCTTGCTCACTTTTTTACTTTGGCTTTTTATTCCCCTTAATTTTGATTCATAATTTTTAGCATTAAATTTAGCAGTTCTTTCATTTTACCCACAGGATTTAGTCAATGTATCTGATCCTTCTGTTTGATCAATGAACAAATGGACCATATAATGATGTATGTGATTTTTTTTCACTGATCTTATTAATTTTGGTTGATTTTATATTGTTTAGGTGCCTTCCTTTGTCTTTTCCCCTTGATCTCATTTGAGATGATAGGAACACTGTGAATAAGCAAATGCAATCTGGGCTACTTTGCTTTATAACTTTCAATATCCGTAGGCTTTCTAGGTCATGCATTTAAAGGAAAATCATTATGTTGTTAAGTGTTAGAGTAGATGATGTGTTGATACATTATATTTTTTTTTATTCCTGCAAATATCTTTAATTATACAATTTCTCTATTCTGGTGCCCACTACTCCTGCTATCATCTGCTATTCTGTGTGTTGGGGCTCTGGAATATTTGTCAGTGTCCTGAGTTGTAAAATTTAACTATTTTTGTCTTGCTCATTAATATAAGATGGCCGTTCTCGTGGCATCCCCAGGAGTACACCTCTCTAACCACATCAAACTGCAAGAAAGACAATCATGGAGTGAGGTTGAGGGAAACACACTGCATCCTGGTGGGGTTAAGTACAGTCTAAACCCTTTCTTGGACTAATTGCACATTCTGATACCTTGACCTTCGTGTTCCAGATCAACAAACCCATCCTATCCAGCTATCTCCTCATTCATTTTCTCATAATTTTCCCGAGAGTCTTGCTGCCATACTTACATTCAATTTCAAATTGCCATCATCACAACTCCATCACAAAACAGCGCTTAGATTTCAGATTTATTTCCAATAAGACCCATAATTAAGAACATTTTGGAAAAGGAAGTTTATCAAGTATCATCTAATAATTAGAAGGCTTCTTCCCTGTTCCACCTTTAGTCCCTATGAAGACCAAAGTAAAATTTTAAAAACACCTTCCGTTCTGGGACATCAAAACATGCTTTATAAAAATAACATTTAGGTATTTCAAAGAAATATTTTAAAAGTCATTTTTAATCCTATTTGAAATTTGTGTCATATATTTATGTATGAGCTGTTTCTTATTGGCACATATTATTTGTAGTCCATTTTTTTCTGCTAGTCAATTTTTGCTGTCAAAATATATTTAAATTATAAATTATGCTTCATATTCATAAATTTTTCATTTTTCCTTTTCAATAGTAAGCAGTAAGTTATGATATCTAACTTAATATAACTGTATAACAGTTCTTAAAATTTTAGATAAATTTGTGCATACTAGACATTATATCTCATTCTATCTAAAATTCTTGTATACTTTTTAATTAAAAATATATTATATTTCTCTGTAAACATGAGAAATTTTACTATTGTGTTTTTCATTGACAACTTAATCTTTGGATTAGCTTTGCTTTTGTAGGGTTAAGGAAAATATCAACCTTAGTGTTCAAATGACCCATGATGTGCAAAAAAAATAAGCACATGGCAATATGCTTCACTACTCAGAAAAGAGATTTTATTCATGGGACTACATCTGATAAGAATCACATCAGGCTGTAATGGGAGCTGACATATGAAGCAGTGTAGCATAGCAAATCCTGTACTTATGGGTTCAAAATGCAAAGGAGACAAATTCTTTCTAGGTTTACTGCATTATGATTATGATGTTGTTTCATCATAATTCACTCCTATGGTTTATTTTATGACTCTTTGTGTAGGAAAATATTTGCTTCTTTGCTTGTGTGTATTTGTGTGTGTGTATTTTCCTTTTGTTTGTTATAAGTTCTTTATTTCTTCATTCGTGTTTCAGATTTTCATACAACGTATCTTTTTCCATGCAAAGAGTTTTTTAAAAAGCTTTGTTAGGGTCTCTGGTATTATAGAAATTAGTAAAATGTGAACTTGGACTACACCCTAATCTACTGGAGTAAAGAGACATACAGAAAAAAGAGAACTGTAATATCTATGCACATGGGCAGTGTTAAATTGCTATAGAGGTAAGTAGAGCTGTATTTCATGGACCTATTTTTATAAAAAAAATTTTTAGTACTGAGCTTACCATTCAACAAGTAGTTTGTGAATAATATTGAATTTCTATATCCAAGTATGATAGATGGAAAAAATTTAAATCTACTGATTTTGACAGGTAGACAATTCATATGCTACATCAACCACATCTGCTACATCATCTGCTATTCTTTGAAGCCAAATAAGAGAACAGAAAAGAGACAGCTGAAGATTTTTTTCTTGGAAACACTAACATTTGAGTTAAAACAAGGTACTCACTTCAAATAAAGGCAGCTTTTATCACAATGACCATATTTAGCTCTTATATTCATATACAATCTATCCAATTAAAGCAACAAGAAGATTCACATTGCTAATTAGAGATAGACCCTCCATAATTGCTTATCCTTGTCACTGTGTTTCTGTTTTGGCAAAACTGATCAACTGAATATAAGTTTTCTTTACTTATGAAAATAAGTCCAATAGGTTTTGAATGGATTAGGAAAAAAGGCACTATTTTTAAAATATACCACTTATCTTTCTGTAAGAAATTCAGTATATTTTATGGTTTTATTAGGCACATATTTAGAAATCTAAAAGAGAAAAAGTTTTAATAAAACCATGTTTCACTATATCCAAGTAAAGCTCCGTCATATGTGCTAGCTCAGTTACCAAAGCTGGTACCACTTTATGATGGTGGAGCTTTGATACGTGCCTCCATTCTCCTCTTCTAATTATTGTGTATAAGAAAAGCATTAACTTTCTCCAGTTTTAGAAAAATGTATGAAATGTTATGTGACTGATCCAGAAAAGGCAACAAAATATAAAGAATGTACAGAATAAAACCTTTCCTTATATTCTCTATTCTTTTCCTTAATACCATTGAAATTTAGTTTAGTAGATATATTTCTTTATAAATTATATAAATTAATTTTGAGGGGCATTATAAATTTTATAAATATACATTTTGAGGGAAGAAAACTGTCTTGATTGCAACAAGTACCATGCACAAAAAAGACACTTACCAGCTGACTGAACCTCATAATTTGCTATTTATATATGTAAGAAAACATACTAGTAATATGAAATGGCTTAATCTAAGCTTATTGAATAAATGAAGGAATGAGTGAATTATTCTTTCAACTACGGGCTATGAAATTTTATCACTTTCAGTTTTCGCTGTGTTTCGGTACTTTTCCCAGGCATCCCCTGAGGAATACATATCCTATTTTAAAAACAGCTCAATTTTTTATAATCTCAGACAAATATAAATTTATGATAATTTACCTTCAAAACCATAATTTCAGATTAATTTTATTAAAGTATAACTTCTGTTATATTTTAATGATGCCAATATTCAATATTTAATGACAGTTAACAAATTGGGAAATGGGGGTTTTCTCAGGAAGCATTAATTGAAGGTAGACCTTAAGCAAGTACCCCTTTTACAAAGTGCAAATCCACTTTGATTCAATTAAATAAAGCCAATTTTTATTTCAACTTTTGTTGTTTTATTTGCATCTGTTACATCTTTAATAACTTACAATGTATTCTACATAGGGTTTATAATTTATACTGTTTACATTGTCGCATAAAAAAACCTTTAATATTTTATTCTACAGTTATGTTTCCTTAAAATTTATAGTAGCATATATTGTCTCATTCACACAAGCACACTCATAATCAAACACTTTTTATGGTGAAAAGATAAGAAGAGGGAAGAAATTAAGCTGTATGAACTGCTAGGTTTGATTTTAAGATTTACACCTTTTTTCTTTTTTTAAATGAAGGCTGAGTACTTGAAAGTTGCCTTTCTCAATCAATGCAAGAAATAGCTATATAATCAAAATTAGTTTTTATTACAAATGAAAGTTAAGATTTCTGGAGTAGAGTTTAGAGAAATTGAGACTCCAATTCTTTAAATGTGGCTCTATTTTGCAGTGTGATGATTGATGCCACTCATCTGTCAGCTTTCTTGATAGTCTACCCTTGGCAAGGGTTATTCTCCAGTAGGCTCAAAAGGTGATATCATCATTGCCCGTATGATTAAATAACAGTTAATAATATGTATTTCCCAAACTGTGTAATTTCTTCCTTGTATGTCATTACTATCCTCATTATAACTAGAACACAGGCACATTTGGCTCTACAATGAATTCAGAGAGATAAATAAAAGAATTTCAGATTGTTTCAAGTTCATAAAGAAATTGTTTTATTGCCCAGATGTTAGCAAATTTGTTAATTATCACATTGACTCAAGGGCTGGGTTCTTGCAAGCATTATCTTAGATGCCAGAAGCTAAATAACCTTTTGTCATTCAACTGAATAAAAGATTGTTTGGGCTCTCCAGTTGATGAATTATCTCTGTGCCTTGTCGTTATAAAAAGAAACTCATCTTGTATACAGGCCTGGCAGGAGACAAGAAGACTCTAGAGACAGCACAGAAGATTTCTTCCTTTCACAAATCATATATGGGATATAGGCTGTGGGTCCTATTAGGAATGTGGAAAAAGCACAGGACAAAGCATAATATTTTCTTTGTAATTATTACTTAAAATATAATGGTTATTATAAATTTGCATGTTGTTACCTATACCAAGTGAATTTTCAATCTAACAATGAATTTTAGCTCAGATAAGTGTACTTTTTTGGTGTCCTTTGGAAATAAAGGAAAAACAACATTTTAGTGGGACCAAGATATCACTAACAATTTTGCCATTATTCTGCTAGTACATGACAGAAATTTATGGAAATATTTGATAAAAAGAATATTCTTATATATTGAAAAAAAAGCAGTTCTTTCTTAAAACTTATTTGTTGGCTAAATAAGTATACCATAATATACAATTGGATAAATTGTTTTGCTATTTTCTTTTTGAAAAATAATGAATGAATTTTATATTTTTGGAAGTCTTAGACTCACAGCAAAATTGAACACAATGTGCAGAGTCTTTTCATTTAACCTTTTATCTCCACACATATATAGCCTTCTCCTTTTTTTGTGATATTCAATATTGTACTACAACATTCACTCATATACACTCACATCATTTTTACCTCAAGTCTGTAGAGTAGACATAGATTCACTTTTACTGTACATCCTATGGTTTGGACAAAGGAAATAATCATATATACCTGCCATTTCAATATTTTAAATATACAGTAGATTTATTATTCTAAACTGCCTGTACTCTATCTTTCATCCTACCCTCACACTTTTCCTCTCCCCTGAAAAACCACTGACAACTATTAATCCTTTTACTGTTTAGTTTTGCCTTTTCCAGTTTGTCAAACAGTTTGAGTGTGTAGTCTCTTTCTGATTGGCTCTTTTACTACTGTTATGAATTTAAGGCTCCTTGTCTGTTTAATTCCATTTTTTATTGTTTGGATATACCACAGTTTATCCATTCACATACTTAACAAGGGCTCCTGGTTGTTTCTGTTTTGGCAAAAACCCAATTTTGCCACACTCCTTCATATTCCTTAACCATATATGATGGAAATCATGCACACATAACTCATGATGAACTCATGATGAAGTTGTTTGTTTCAAACCCAATGCACTAATTTTTGATCTATAGTGGTTACCTTCTGAATGTTCATGTTTCCATCATCTTTTCAGATCTGTGTTATCATATTTGGGAGAATTTCATTATTTCTGATGTCTTCTAATCTCCTGTTTTTTTTTTTTTAACTTTCAAGTATTCATTCTTTATTCAGCTATTGAGAAGTTTTAACGGCTTTGAACTTTCTTATAAAAGTTACGTATTTCAAAATGACATGTGTAAAGTGACCTCATTATTTTGTTTCTTACTTTAATAGGGATGTTTCTAGCTTAAAGTCATTAAATGTATGTTATGAGCTTATGATTTCAAGTAAATAAGTTTTACCATATTAATAAAATCATTCTGTATCTCTTATTAAAATTATGATTACCAAGGATGGATTTTGCTTGACATAAACTGAATATACTCTAAAATTAGTATCTTTGTGTATTAAAAATAATCATGATTTTTTTTCACTTTAGTTATCATGGTCTGTTTTACTGATACATATTTCAATTGTCTCACCTTTTTGAGAAAAATATGTGGTCTTTTGACATGTTGAGTTTTTGGTATTTATATTGATATGATAAAATATAGTTAAATTATGTTGAAATTGAAATGAGCAAATGTGGGAGTTTACTAATAACCTTGGTCATTTCACTGAAGTAAAATAGGTGATTGTTTAATATTTAAGTTTATAAACACCAGTGCTAGAAGCTATGTACTACATTTAACTCTGGGTAAGAAAGTAGATAGGACATTATTTCTGTCTTATAAACCAGTGTGTATTTAGTTGAGTGGGTCAGAAAAAACATCAAATCATTGTTGTGCTATGTATGGTCAGTGAATTTGCAATGATAGCATCATGGAAATTCAGGAAATATAGTAACCTGGGATGTTTGAGGGGGTAGGATGCAAAGTATATCACAGTCAGTGCATCTAAACTGGTTTGGAAGATTTATGTGGGAAGAAAGGGAAAAGAAATGCAACACGGTGTGGTTCATCATGTTGTGTTTGAGACTGAAATCTTAAGAGGTATGTCTAGTGCAGCAACTGACTATTAGCTCGACAGTAGCAAAGAGATGTGTTCAGATAATCCATAAACCAAAAGAAAAGTCAAATTATCATAAAGCAGTTGCTCTAGTAAAACTATATTTACTGCTGGAATTAATGAATTAGAGGCCAAAAGGAATTTTAATACTCATTTATATGAGCACCTTGGTAGATATCATCCTTCTCTAATATGAAAGCAGGAATAGAAAGATGGCACTAGAAATTAACAGATATAACAAGACATGATGGAAGTCAGTGCAAGAGTCTAAGAAGGGTGTCATGGACCTTCAATTCAGAGACAAGTAAGAATTACTGCACTATACAAAGAGGGAAATATTGAGAATGAACGTATGTTGATGGTGAGAGATTAGAGAATAAATCAGATAAGGGTACTGCATAGCTGGTATTTAACAACCGCCTGCTGAATGAATGCCAGGCATTGTATGTATAATATCATGTATTATCCATACATTCTGACAGAATAGTGGAGATTCAGATGTGATAAAAATGTACTCAAAACATGAAACTGGTAAATCATAGAGTCAAGCTTAGAACCTTTGTCAGGCATATTTTGAAAGAACAGAAGCTCCAAACCAAATGTCATAAACTGAGTGATGCTTTACGATGTGACAGTCCAGTGTACCTCATGCCTCTCAGTATGTGACTCATGTGAAGTCAAAGACAAACATGAAGGAGAGTGTCAGATTTTCCAGGTAGACTGACTTCTCAGCCTTGTAAATTGTGGTTACCTCATGCCTATTAAGTGTTAAACACTTACATGTGATGATGAACAACAACAACAACAACAAAAAGGATGAAGTCAAGAATCAACGTTGCGGTAAAGGTCTGGTCTTTTCTTCTTCACTGATTTTTTTCAAGTCAAAACCTCTTAAAAATTCTTTCCTGATGCCCTAATTGTATCTGCTTCCATAGGAAACAATTTCTTGTCCATTAAGAATCTTAATTCCGCACTAGTAGTTTTGAAACTAGTATTAACAGAAACTAATTAATAGTAATTCTTATGTAGCATTAGTTTTGAAACTAATATTAGTTGTAGCTAATTAATAGTAACTTATGTGTCATTCATTATTTACTTGACACTGCTCTAAATTCTTTAGATAGTTGAATGTATATAATCCACACAGATGATACTATGAGGTAGTTCTATTAATGAGTGATAGAGTTTGTAATGGCAGAGCAAGGTCTGGACTCAGATTTTAATAATGAAATTATCTTTTTTGAGCACTTCCCATGTTCCAAGATGCACTAGGTACTTTACTTGCACAGTTACTTCTAGTAGTCAAAATACCATTATAGGTAGGAGATATTATAGTCATTTGAGGAATGAGGGAAGCAGGTATTACAGAAGTTAGTGTTGCTAGTAACTGTTGATTCTGGGATAATACAGATTCAGGCCTTCGAAGCCCATATTATCTTACTCCAGCCATGCTTGGAACCTACTACACCTCATTTGAGCAACTCTGTCAGTTCATTCATGCAGGATTTTGACAGTAATGAAATACTAGGGGCAACAATGGAATTAATATGCTGTCATCCATATAACAAAGAGTGATAGTGGGGGGATGATGAAAATAAACATTGATTCCCCTGAAAGAGAAATATTTTCCCTGGACAATAGTGGGTATTACCCTCACATGGAAAAGCTATTTGGTATGGTAATTTCCAAAGATTAACTTTTGTGTATTGCCTCTAAATATTTAATCATCTGGATAAATTTATGAATTTTATCATCACCTAATTTACCACTTTTCACTGAAGG
This sequence comes from Uropsilus gracilis, assembly GCA_004024945.1. Lineage (NCBI taxonomy): Eukaryota > Metazoa > Chordata > Mammalia > Eulipotyphla > Talpidae > Uropsilus > Uropsilus gracilis. The sequence goes on along the minus strand of PVHY01000086.1, from coordinate 258,461 downwards.
CTGCTTGTGTTGGTCTTTTAACAGCAGAGGAAACATTGTCACTGCTGATTCTTTAATTTCTCACTTTCTACTCATAAATCTTTTTTGATGCAAAGAAAATTCCTGCTCTTTTGCTTTAATTCTGAAGATACATTCTAAATAATTAGTTATAGTCTATTTCTTTAACTACATCATTCTTTTTTCAGTTGCTTAGTGTGTAATTTTATTTAAATATTCTGTTTTGTTTAAATTGTTTCATGGCTTAATGTTATTTTTTCAATTTAAGTTTCTTGAATTATTTTTGATTGTCACAGGCTTTGTGCTAATTGACTTAATCTTCCAGTTTTTTCATCTTTCAAAACCTTTTTTTTTGTTCCAAAATTCTTGCTGCTATTTTAGATATTCCGTGTCCTATTCTGCTTTTAACTTTTAATTTATACTATTGATCTGTTAGAAAAATCTCAAGTGGCACATAATTTTTTGAAACATACTTCCATAAATTTCATATAGAGAGAATTATTTATTTGGTATTTTTCAGACACCATTATGCATATATGTGTGTGTGTATGTTTGTGTGTGTGTATAGATCGATCGATAGATAGATAGATAGATAGATAGATAGATAGATAGATAGATAGTTAGATAGATAGATAGATAGATAGATAGATATCACATTGGTAGCATGTTTTATATATATATATATCATAGGTAACAGATGTGGCTACATAGTGGAATAGTGATTGATGATCTTGTGTTTCAAGAACTTTAAAGTATAACTTAGAAAAATAGTATATAAGCAAAATTATATGATGCAAAATATTTTCTGAAATTGCAGATATTCCCTATTTTCTAAGATGATGATAAAACATATTTGTGCTAATCAATTTTAAAAAGAAATTAGACATTTCTTTCATTTTTCCTGCCTTTTAAAAATCATTTCTAATTTACAGGATAATCATTTCAATTCACTTTTTTCATAAAAAAATGTTCATTTTGCTTTTTTAAAAAATACATATGCATTTCTGTAGAAATCATGCTATGAGTCAATCAAGTTCCCATCTCCTTTATTCTAGCTAAACTTCCAACTAACCATAAATCCCCAGCTTCCCTTCATTCAAAGTCAAGGTAACCAATTATTTAAACATGTAATTCTCAATAGATCAAAGATTTCTCCTTTGATTGGCAGTGAATCCAAAGTTCTACCTTAAATTTTATTCCTTTAAGCCTCCAGATATGGTATTTGATCCTTGTCTAAGTCCTCTGTTCTTTTTGCACTCATGCCACTCATCTCCTTGTAAAATCCTGCATTTCATTATTAGCTTCATACAGACCCACAAATGGCTGTTTTTTTCTTATTAAGTTTCCCTGGGTTCTTCAGCTAAAATGGAGTTCTATTTTATAGAAGTACATTTTGACTCTATTACTATTTCCTTTCACTTATTGCTTCAATTTCCCGTTTACTGGATTTCATTTAAATTTCCTTTAATTTTGTCCCTTAACTCATGAATTTGCCTAAACTATACTTTCAGACGTGCCTAATAATCATTTTTGTTAAAAATCCAGTCTTTACTCTGTTATTTCTTTTACTCTAGATTTCTTCAGATACATTTAAAACTCTCTTTATTGCTTATATGTTTTTGTTAGCTCCAAGACCCTATGCACAATAGATGTTTGATGTTATCATTTTTACTTATGTCTTTCAAAGTTTCCGAGCCATTTCTATTATTTGGTCACTTGAGGACTAATAGTGACTATTTGAAGATATAGCTAATCCTTCTATTCCTCTATTTTCAGGTGCTGACATAGTAAAAGATAATTGGAAAAACACTTAATATTCCTAATGTTCTCTGCTTGTTTTATTCTGTGTTTCATGCTGTCCAGAGGACATATATCATTAATATATCTTCTTGCCATCTTAAAGCAAACCTGAAAATACCAACTTACCAACTCCATCTTATTTCTAAGTCATTTGTCCTGCTGTATTCATGTGTCTTTCTTGAAACTTTTGTGACCAAATGGATACTACAATATTGTCTGTATCATTTTAATAAGCAAAGTTTGCTTTGTCAGATACAGCAGTCACTAATCAGTTGTGACTAGTAAGCACTTAAAATGTGATCATTGATTATTCTACATACTTTTTTATTTTTAGATGCAGATGCTCTATTTTATGTCTACTAGTTTAATAAAAATATCACTGAAAATAATTTTACCTGTTTCTTTTTGCATTTTTAAATGTGGCTATCAGAAAAATTAAAATTATACATGTGACTCATTTTTTTTATTGACTAGTGCTGGAATGAGTTATGATACCATCACAAATACAAATTATTTATGATTCACAGCTAGAAAAGTTTAATTCCCTTTTATGTCACAGATCTATTACAGATCGGCTAAAACTTATGGACACATCTTTCCTTATTCCAAATCCCAAGTTTTCCCACAAATTGAAAGCAGCTATTATGTCATGGTCTGCCAGATGGATATTGAACAAATAATGAAGTCCTTTCTTATTAAAGAGACTCAATTTATGCATCTATTCTTGTTTCTTTAGTAGCACATATCACATATTCCAACACACTAACATGAAGACTGGGAAGTATAGCAATAAGGGCCAAAATGTATGGCATATATATGTGTTTATATATATGTGTGTGTATGTCTATAGATATGAATACATATATATGTACATACATATATATGTTTTATATATGTGCATATGGAGTTACTAAATGGTCTTTTTTTTTTTTTTTTTTTTTTTTTTTTTTTTTTTTTTTTTTTTTTTTTTTTTTTTTTGAGACTAGGTCTTGCTATTTTTGCCCATGGAACCACAGGGTCTCGTTGCCTGGGGTTCCACAGACTCAAGCAATCCTCAGCCTCAGCATCCCAGATAGCTGGGATTACAGGCGTGTGTCACCATGCCCTGCTATTTTTGGGACTAGGTCTTGCTACTGGCCCCAGGCGGGACTCAAACCGTGATCCCTAGCCCCAGCTGCTTCATAGGCTGAAGCTTACAGGCATGAGCACCATGCCCGGACTACTAAATTATCTTTTAGGAAGTTTTTCCTGATTATTTTTTTCTCCACTGATAAGGCTTTAATACAGAATTATCCAATTTGTTTTTTCCTATAGTTGGCTACTTTGAAATTCTAATTCATAAATCAGCCATTTTTATAACATAATGACAATTACTGCATTTAATCTTTAGAAATAACTTGAATTATCTTCAATTTATGATTATAACATTCCTATTGGTCATGACATGCAAAACTTACATTTCAAATTAAATATATCTTAGAAAATTTAGAAAAACAAATATTGGGAAGTTGTTACATATACTCTTTGTTATAGATTTTTTTCCCCAAATGGTTTAGTATTCTTCAGACTGTTACAAATAGGTTTTCCTAGTTTAGCAGAATCTTCAATCAATACACTATCATGCAAAGTAGTCACTCCAAAGTCAGAAATTATGGAGTTACTTGTTAGGCCACGAGTATGAAGGTAACCATATTTTTTCTGTCTTGTTATCTGATTTTTTCATCAGTAAGTCTTTAATCTTATTCAAGTTCATCTTGTGTCTTAGAGAATTTAATGCAAAATCCTGTAAGAGAGGTCCACTTGCCATGAAAACAGTTAAATACTTTTGACATAATTGTTGAAAAGATGTGATTAGTTAGAGAGACAGGGATAAGAGTGAGGTGATCACAGGCTTTGGGATGTGGACTTTGTAGCTAGTGAATTACTCCATATACACCATGTGCTAAGTGAATTTAATGAAAATATTTAGCTTATTTAACCTCATCTCCTACTCTGGAATATGGGTATATTTCTAATTTTGTGTTTCTTATTATGTGACTAAAACATTCTAACACATAGTAATTTCATGATTTATTTCATAGCAAGTGTTAGTTATGGGAGGAGCTTGATTTATATTCATATTCTGAGTGGTGGCCACATAAAGAGAATATTCCATTGCATAGATCAGTTTCCTTGCAAAAATAGTGTTTTTAGTGTTTCTTTTTGATAACATTTTAATTTACTTTGATATTGTACAGTCTGTTCCAGTTTGTCCTTCGACTTTGATTCTTGATGTACTTTACTGTGTTCTCAAACACATTAGCTAGCCCTTTGTTTAAGTCTCTAGAGTCTATTCTTCAAGCTGGTCCTATGTTGGATCTCTGACTTTGATCTTATCTCTCTGCTCTTTTTTCCCTATAGCACTTTGTGTGTGCCATTTAAGTGGTATTTATTATATAGGCCCTTCAGCTATAGTTATGTGCATGTGATTTATTGCTATAAATACTTTAACTCTTGGGGAAAGAAACTATCATAAAAAAATTAACTAAAATGAGTAGAAATTATTCTGCTCTAAGGTCTCTACCACATATATCCCAGTTTTATGCTCTACAAGACACAAAGAAGCAGGTGCCATGTTCTTCCTAGTTTATAGATAAGGGAAATTATGGTAAGACCATAATAATACTTATGGTGACACCAGTAAGAATAATCAGATTCAATGTGGCCTCTAGATAAACCTGAGTTCTGAATTCCTGCCTGTTTCCCTGTCCCCAGCTCTGTCCTGCTCCTGTGGAACTCTCCAACTCATGCAGCGCACCTCATGCATTATTCTGTGATTTTACTTGATCTTAAACAAATTTGATTTTACTTAAGCATCAACATTAATACTAGTAGATAACTCTTATGCTAGTCACAAAAACTGAAAGGATCAAAAGCATTAAAAACTTAGAACAACAGAGAGTAATACCTCTCTCTCCATTATCTTAGTTAAAGAACAGTTATAGGAAGTGTTGTGAAGTCCTGTTTCAACAGGTCAGAGCCTAACTTAAGTGCCAGCCTTAAGTTTTCTTCATAGTGCATAGCTCATCTACATTATATAAAGCGTTTCTTCTTCTATCTCTCTTTTTTCAACTATTGCTTATTTACTACACCTTCCTATATGTTTGAAGGGGGAGGGTTTGCATAGACATATAAAATTTAATAGAATAATAATGTGTAGATGAAAAAAATGGAGTAATGAAAAAGCAGAAAAAACAGTTACAAAGGTGTGATATGTTCACAAAGGTGCAAATTATAAAACCACACACAGTGAATAGGAAATGACTGAAAATTTGATGCTGATCTTCTTTAAGCTAAAGTGGAAATAAACCAGTTATGGTTACAACTGCACAAAGGAAACTTAAAATGCACAGGCATGTTTTGATGTAGTGAAAAATATTCTGTATTAGACATATTATTTTTCCATAGCTACATAATAACTTTTGCTTTCTGACACAGATGTGCAACAGAATTCACTTAATAAACAGTGTATATTCTGTCTCAACAAAATACTCATCTTACACTCTGCAACTGATGAGTCTTAATAGTACATATATCCAAGGAAAATTTTAAATAGATTTATAATTAGTCTATCAAGAATATCAGACACTGGAAGCCATAGGATAAAACCACTGTGGTGACTTAGTACAGGTATAACTGCCATAATTTTGGTGATAACAAAGTTTGTTTTAAATAATGATTTAATATATTTTTTAATAATCATTCATATTTCAGTATTGCTTCCTCAGGAGCTATTGCTAGTTTTTGTTTTCCTGTAAGACATATTAAGAAAAGCAGAAGGCCAAATAGTTAGTTATGTGATTTTTTTTTTTTTATTTCAAAATAGGGCATGAGATTTAAATATAGCCAAAGGCATGCACTGATATGTTTTGACAGAACTGAGAATACATTCACTGTGTTCCTCAGGTCAACTGTCATGATCTGAAAATGATTAATTGATTTTCAGAATAATGTGGCAAAACAAAAGAGGAGTTTACATCTCGGAAATTTCACACATCAAGACACTGTGACTAGGAAACAGTGGAGAGTGGTTCCTGTGTGTTTGGAGAATGCAAATCAAGTTGCCTATGGGAGTGCCCTTTCTGAGTGATGCTAGAGAGTCAGAAAATTCCACTGGACTGCACATCCTTTCTCCTGATCCTTTGTGCCTCTCCTGGATCTTTCTTTTTGGATAGGCTGATGGCCATTGGTCCTTTTGGCATTTTAGCAGCCACTAGATCTGAGAGATGACTCGATACAACACTCAGGTTTCTGCTGTTTTTCAATTATGGACAATTCTTGAGATTGGTAATCTTACCAGATGAGAATTTAATTGTTTTAATCAGAATTTTGACTTTCTCTCAGTATCAGTTTTCATTACTTTGTTTCCTGAGAGTGTCTCTCATTCATGTTTGGGGGGATAAAGTCAATAATGTTTTGAACTTTGGTGTGTAAATGATAAGACATAAAGGCTGTATTCTCAAACCATGACTAAAGACTTACTGCCCACATTAAAATATTTTCATGTGTTTGTTGAAATGCAGACTTCTGATCCCCACTGCAGACTTAACTGAAGGTAGGGGACCAGTAGCTTATATAAACTAACTTAGCAGGAAAGTAATTTTTACTTAGTCTTTATGGTTTAAATTATAAAATGCTTTGCACTAGTATAAAAATGTTGAGGAAAGACTAGCTAACTTTTATTTATTTGTTTATTTATTTATTTATTTATTTATTTATTTATTTATTTATTTATTTATTTATTTATTTATTTATTTATATATAAGTTTCACAACATTGTAATCCCAGGGATTTACCCGCCCTCACCCTCCCCTCCATTCCCTCCATTTCCCTCCTGCTCGAAGTTGTGTGCTTCAGTTTGGTGCTTAGCTTGTTTTGACTTTTCCTCAAGGTTTTGTTTGTTTTTTTTTCACTATATCCCATATATTAGTGTAACCATTTGGTTTCTGTCTTTTCCTTTTTGACTTGTTTCTGCTAGTATGATTTCTTCTAAGTACATCCAGGTTGTTATAAAATCATCAAATTTGTGATTTTTAATTGATGAGTAATATTCCATTGTGTATATATACCACATTTTTTTCATCTAGTCCTCTGTTTTTGAAAATTTAGGTTGGTTCCAGTCCTTGTAATTATAAATAGTGCTGCAGTAAACATCCGAGCACAGTTGTCCCTTTGTACCCACTTTGAGGTTTCTTTTGGGTAGATTCCTAGAGAGCGATTGCTGGGTCAAATGGTAGTTCCATTTTCATTAACTTGAGGGTCCTCCACACAGCTTTCCATGGTGGTTGGACTAGTTTACATTCCAACCAGCAGTGTAGTAGTGTTTATTTCTCTCCACATCCTCGCCAGCAATTCTTGTTGCCCGTTCTTTGGATGTGGGCCATTCTTACTAGTGTAAGGTGGTTATCTCATTGTGGTTTTGATTTGCATTTAACCTTACTGCTAGTGATGTTGAGCAGTTTTTCATGTGCCTGTTGGCCATTTGTATTTCCTCTTTGGAGAAGTGTCTTTTTAGTTCTTCTCCCCATTTTTTGATTGGGCTTTTTGTTTTGCTTTTTTTTTTAGTGGTGTGAGTTCCTTGTGGATCTTTGTAATTAAACCCTTGTCGCTCAGGTGGAGGGCAAACAATTTTTCCCATTCATTTTCCAAAGATTCCCAAGTTGGGCATCTTTTAGTTTTTTTCTGTTGTCTCTTTTGCTGTACAGAAGCTTTTTAGTTTGATGTAGTCCCATAAGTTTTTGTTTTCCTTCTTTTTTTTTCCATCTGTAGATGTTTCCAGAAAGGGATTTCTGAATTGTAATTCATGGAGAGTTTTGCCCAAGTTTTCCTCTGTGTATGCTATGGTTTCAGATCTGACCTCTAAGTCTCTTATCCATTTTGAGTTGATTTTTGTACATGGAGTAAGGGAGTTGTCTTGGTCCATTTTTTTGCATGTCTTAGTCCAATTTTCCCAGCACCATTTATTGAGGAGGCTATCTTTGTTCCAAGTAAGTTTTTCATTACTTTGTCATATATTAGTTGACTATAGATGTGTGGTTTTATTTCAGGGCACTCAATCCAGTTCCATTGATCTGACTGTCTGTTTTTGTACCAATACCATGCTGTTTTAATTATTATGGCTTTGTAGTATAGTTTGAAGTCTGGAATTGTAATGCCTTCCTTTTCTTGTTTTCTGGTCAGGAGACTTTTTGATATACAAGGTCTTTTGTTATTCTATATGAATTTCAGTATTTTTTGTCTGATCTCTTTAAAAATGTCATTGGGGTTTTTATTGGGATTGCATGGAATCTGTAGATTGCCTTTGGTAGGATGGACATTTTGATAATATTAATTCTTCCAATCCATGAACAGGGAATGTCTTTTCATTTCCTTAGGTCTTCTTCTATTTCTTTTAGGAGCATTCTAAAATTTTCTTTGTATAATTCTTTCACCTTTTTTTTAGGTTTATTCCCAAGTATTTATTTATTTATTTATTTATTTATTTATTTATTTATTTATTTATTTATTTATTTATTTATTTATTTTTGATGTGATGGTAAATGGTATGGTTTTTTTGATTTCTTCTTCTATTTGTCTTTTTGCATATAGGAAAGCCACTGACTTCTGTGTGTTGATTTTCTATCCAGCTACCTTACTGAACTGGTTTATTATTTCATGCAAACTTTCTGTGGATTTTTTGGGTTTCCTATAAAGAGAATCATGTCATCAGCATATACTGATAGCTTCAATTCCTCTTTACCTATTTGTATTCCTTTTATGTATTTTTCTTGCCTTATCGCCCAAGCAGACTAGCTATCTTTCCATAAGTTACCATTTTAACTCCTTTTGGGAACTGTAGTCCAAGAAGCCTTTCTCAATTGGAGTCATACAAAGAATTAGGACATTATATTGTAAGTCATCTATTATATGTAATAAATAAACTTCTCTGTTATGTCTGAAGGATGGTGTTAACTATCACTTCAGAAAATGGAGTAAATAATCTCTTGATATTTTGTATTTTAAATTTCAGGGGAGGAAGGTTGTTGAGATGAGAAATTAAATTTTTTTTGAAATTACTACTTTGATATTCTTCTCTGCTAACAAAGATATAATGCTGACATAGCACAGGTCTTTCTATGATATCCGGAAAGGTGATCATGCAGCGTTATTTTGGGTTTCCATCATAACCCTAAAAGGACACATTGATCTTGTCTGGAGCCTTCTTTCTTATTTAAATGAAGAATGAGACTGGCCTCAAGTCCTTGCAGCAGGAACTCAAGTAGGTACCAACTTTGACTTCCAAATGGAACAGCACATGTACAAAAGGAAAAGTGTTGGTGTCTATATAATAAATTGGAGAAGAGTTTGGGAGAAATTTGTTGTAGCAGCTGGTCCAATGTTAGCATCTTATCAGGCAGAATTCTGGCCAGCAAGCTGTGTTGAACTTTGCTGCCACCTCTGGAAACACTCCTTTGCTGCCCACTTCAGTCATGGAATTATCACAAATAGTCAGGCTGCTTTCCAGGAACCAATAATTTTGGTGGTTGATCAGCCTCTCACAGAGGGATTTATGCTAATAAGCTTCTGACTATTGCTATTGCTGTTTTCTGCAACAACAGGGAAGCTCGTTCATGGGGTTTCATGTGGGGAATGCTGACCTGGGAAGTCTTTCACATTATGACACCATGTTCCCCCATGGGAAGTCTTGCTTGATCCTTAAGGATTCTGAGGAGGATGACGAGAAAGCTACTGAAAAGACAGTGACCAGGGGGAAATTTCCTGGTGAATGGATGATCCAGCTCCTGCATTTACTGTTACTTGACCTGAGGGGCAGACTGGTCTGAAAGCCTGCAGGCTTTGACTATATAATAATTTCTTTCTGAAGATTAGCATGCCTTCCTCTGAACACTGGACTGCAGTTCTCACTGCTTCAGTCACTGAATGGGTAGGAAAAACCTCTGAATGATCTTAAGCTATTCTTCAAGACAATTGAACATAAGGTTGAGGAAAAAATAAAATTTCTGTTAATAATAATAATAATACATACTACAATTTGGAAGCCTGCAATATCTCTTGATATTGTACAATATTTTATTGTTAATGTGAACTGTGAACTTGTTAAAACAATCAAATATCATTCTTCAGTTAAATTTTATTACAGTGACAAACAACTTCAAAATTGCAGTAGCTCGTAATTGCAAAGATTTATTTGTGGCTCACACTGCATATATATTAGGAATTGTCTGGGAACTAACTCAAAAACATATATTCTCATTCTGAGACTGAGGCTGATGATTAGTCATTGAAGTTTCTGATGTATTACAGAGATAGACTGTGGTGAATGGTACTGTGGCTCATAAAGTCTCCACTAAGGTGGTAAATGGCATTTTTACTCACACGTTATTGGTTGTGACCTGTACGCTGGCTCCATGCCTTCTCACCAGGAACAGGAAATGCAGTTCTGCCATGTACAGAGAAGGTGGAGAACAAAAACTATTTGGTGAACAGCGCTAATGATTATGTAATACTGAAAAACAAGTGTTTATTATCAAAATACTCCCCCTGTGAAACTTTATGACAGTGGAACCACTTCTGTTCTACATTTATTTCCTCTGATGTTTTTTAAATCAAGTATTTATTTTTTATTTATTTTTAACAGTTAATTGTTAACTCAGATAATACTGGGGTATCCACATCAGATAGTATTATTTTAGTGCACCCACCACCATAGACCATTGTGCTTCCTTCCTTCTTTCTTCTTACTCCTCTTCCATCCCCTCCCGGGTGTTTCAGTTCTGTAGTCAATGAAAAAGGGTTGATTTTCCAGCTTGTTTTCATCTGACTATTCATTTAATTTATACTCCAAATATTAGAGACACCATACAGTAAACAAAAAAACTATATATACATTGTGTATTGATCCATACAGTGAAATAATTTAATTTATTTGCAATATCAATCTTCTCCTTGCTCCTTGCCTTTTTCTCCACTGTTTCTGACTTAGGAAGTGAATTAAAGATGTATGTTTGTAAGAGGAGTGTATCAAAGAAAGATGAATACATGGTCTAAAGGGGAGCGTAGGTCTAAGTTAAGAGCACATTGAAGTTCATTCCTACTTTGATAGCCATGTTCTGGCTTATAGAGCAGATGGAGAACAAAAGGCTTTGCATGGAAGACAAGGAAATAGGAGGAATGTATAAAATATTAAAAAATGATTAATATGTTGCATAAAATTGAGAATATGGAAGAAACATTTAGTATGGGACTAAAAAAGATTTCAGACACATAAAAGTGTTTTCTTATAGAAGCATAGGGACTATTAGGTTTTCAGGAAAAATGCAACTAATATATAAACACAAGTTTGCAAAAAACTATTTGTAGCAGTAGTATCATAGCAATAGCATTTATTTATATTTATAGTTTGGAACTTACTTAACTAAATATAAAAGTAAATTAAGGGCTGTCAAGTTGTGTAGAGCAAAATATGGTGCAGAGAGTGTGGAACTGTTAATATCCATTCATTCTGCAAAATGAGAAGTCCTTGAATATTGGCTGATTTGTGACATATGAAAGGAAGATTTTGTTCGACTGTTTGAAATTTCAATGCTAACAATTGGGGAACTGCGAATAGTGATTTGATTATATGCAGTTAGGAAGATTAGTTTACCGAGAGAGTAAGCAGGAGTGGTAAACTTTTGGAACCTTTACATATCTAAAATATTTTCAGTCTACTATTCTCCTCAGTTGTTGCTTTTAGTATTGCTAGAATCCGTATTCATTATTGTTCCTTAATTGGTTATCCATTTTTTCTTTCTTTCTTTCTTTTTTTTCTTTGAGACTAGGTCTTGCTATTTTTTCCCATGTATCCGCAGGCTCATGTTCCCCGGGGTACCACAGACTCAAGCAATCCCCAGCCTCACCTTCCCAGGTAGCTGGGATTACTAGTGCACACCACCATGCCCAGCTAATTTTTTTTGGACTAAGTCTTGCTATGTTTCCCCGAGCAGGACTCAACCGTGTTCCCCAGCCTCAGCCTCTTCATAGGTTGAAGCTTACAGGTACACGTCACCATGTTCGGCTTATTTTTTTATTTTTTTTCTTTTTCAAAGATCTGTGATCTCATCCTGGAACTTGATGCTAATGTTGACAAAGATTTTTTTGGATATGAAATATTTTCACTCTCTTTTCTGGGCACTTGAAGGGACTTTTCAGTTGGAGCGTCATGTTCCTTAGACCTGGGGAATCCTGTTCTAATACTTCTTTGATAATGTCTTCTTTTTTTAAAATTTTTTAAATATTTAAAAAAAATTAATACTTTAAATTTTTTTCTTATTATTTTCTCTCTTTGGTTGATCAGATATTAGAGTCCTAATTTGACCTCTTGCATTTTATGCTTTCTTATTTACTTAATCTTGTAAACACATTTCTCTCTTTGAAAATATTTCTTTACTGTGACTCCCATTTTCTTCTATTGAGTTTTTATTTTGGACATTTTGTTTGCTTTTCCTAAGAGTTCTTTCTTGTTCTTTTATTGAATTGTTCTTTTTGTTGAATTCACTTTTTGTTTTCTCTGTGCAGTATCTACCTAGATATTAAAAGTGTGTTTGAAAGTTTATTTTGTTCTCTACAATTTGTTCTTTTTGGAACTGACTTTTCCAGTTTATTTAGCTTGTTTTTTTATGTTTTTTTTCTGCATTACTTGTTTTCCTTAAATATCTAGTAATAATTGGTTAAGCTTAATATTTAGACAAGTAAGTAAAACTTTCCTCGAGTTATTTAAATATGAACAGAACTGATCATTAACTTTCTGTTTGTGGTGAATGGGCAAGAAGCCAATAAATTGGAAGACCCTAAAGATCAGATGCTGAGTTTTCTTCTGATGTTTTCTCCAGACAAGAATGTTCTTCTTATTTTTGTTGTTATTATTCTTGTTTTGTATTTATTTTTGACTTGAAATTAGTGATGGACTAGGTACCTTGCTGGATAAGGAGAACTCTTTAAAGGCTTTCATTTACGTCCCATTTTTATCAGTCTTGTATCTCATCATTCACTGTACTATTATTTGTATATAGTTGTCTTTTAATGATATTGCTACTGCACTAGTGGTGATTAATACATTCCATGTGTCTATTGTCCTTTCCATTCCAATAATTGGAGAATATAATCACTTGTCTAAATAGTTGTAGCAGGTGTTATGTCTAGAATTTTAAACATTTTTCTAAAGTCTCTGTCATGTTCAAATGACTTATCTTCCACCCTTGATTTTGAGCAGGTAGTAAGTAAAATATTTTGAGGAAAACAATATATAGTTCTAACATTTTATTTAGTTCTCTTGTTTCTCTCTGGTTTTACACAACTCAGATGTTATTACTATTTACCTTAGTCCTGGCTGACTTCTTCTGTTTAAAACGTATATTCACTTTTAATTTTTTTCTGTGCATGGTGAGGTAAAAGAAACTATGTGTTTTAACCAGAACTCTTCATATAGAAAAAAAAAAAAAAGGAAATCATTAATTAGATAGCTTCTAGTTAATTTCACAATATATGTGCTGATTTCCTACTTTTTTCTGTTAGCGTAGGAGTTGACTGTTTACAAAAATATGAAAGGTGAATGTACTATTAATGAAATTTGTCACTTAGGTATGGGGTTTCACTGAAACAACATCATGAACCTTGAGCTTCTTTGAGATAATGCATCCCCAGGACTCTTCTGCATTTTCAAAGCAGCACACAAGCTCCTTATATATACTTAGAAGAATATCTATTATTGTAAAACCAGTTCTGTAAAATAATTATCTTGAATTTTTTATGATCTTGCACAATGTCCACTAAGGGGGAATAATATCAGAAGCAGGAAGCTATGTCTTTTACTGCCTTTTGTTCTGAAATACCATTAAAATGAATGACGATAGATATAATAAGTGAAACTCTTTAAGATAACCAGAGAATATTGAATTTCTAACAATAAGTCATGGTAAGATCAATGTTGATGATTCCTTCATTTATATATATATAATTAAAATATTTATTGAGTTCAAACTCTTGTCACAACATTAAAATGACTAATATGGCAAAGAAAGCAGATGCAGCCCTTGTCTTCATAAAGCTTAGAAACAAGTAAAGAGATGATTGTAATACAAGGTGATATGTAGCAAAATATTATTTGTCATGAGAATGTAGAAAAATGATAGTAAACTTAGGCTTGCATGGAGAGATGGAGGTTACCTAGTGCAAATAATATCTTAGCTGAAATATGAATGATAAATATAAGTTAACTAAATGTAGGAGGACAGTACTCTGTTTAAAAAAAACAGCATGTAAAATATTCTGAAGCATAGACAAAACTATGGTATAACAAAGGAACAGAATGATATATTAAATGACTAAAATTTTGGATGAATTTGATATGAGATTGGGATAAATTTTAAGTCATACCACAGACAGTGTCTAAAAGTCATATAAAACCCTTACTTGGAGAGAAACATACTTCCAGAGAATTCTCCTGAATCTATAAATAAGATGCATATTCCAGGAGAGGCTTATCCACTCTGAGGTACTTGCTAGTTGAATATGGGGCTTGAGAGACTTGTATTATTTAAATTGTTCTTAGGTGCTACTATTTTCTCTAGTAGCCATCTCAATGAATAGTATTCTGAATCTCTCCACATCTTCTTATTTTCCATATCAGAGGCTAACCATCACTTATCATTTAAGTTCTCTTTCATTCTAACATACAGTCCTGTAAATCTTTTATTCACTCAACAGGATTATAGCCATACTTTGAAGGAAGTACTTTATCCTAATTAGTTCCACAGGTGCCTTTCTTTGTAAAAGGAAATAGATTCCAAACTATCTCCAGAAGAATGTTTTTGGGTCATTATCCCTTTGATAAATGAACTTATTGCAGAGCTGAGTTTCCCTGAAGGGTCTCTGTGATACACGAAAGTGCTGTGTTATAACTTTTGATCCATGATTGCCCTAATTTTCTCAATTTATCCAGCATTATATCTAGATATGTAGTCCCAGATCTCCAATGAACCACACCAGTGCTTCCTTGTTGATATTTTGTACTTATTTTTCCTCAGGTTGCTACTAAAAATAAAGTCTTCTCTTCATGCTAAGCACTATGTGTCAACCTTTACTGACTTAAATTGTTTATGGCTCTGGTATGAAGATAAAGTACTTCTAGACAATGGATTAGTAGCTTGAATTCTTCCCAGACTATCAGTAATTTAACTTATTAGTACTCTCTTGGGGTCTATTTAAATGGTTGGTGGTCTAATTACAATTTCAGGTAGGCGTGAAGGGGCATGATTTCTGTTACAGAGGACAGAAACAGAAGTTTTGATAAGGAGACCAGGTGTTTCCTTTGAATGCTTTTATGAAAACAAAACCTAAACATGTTTACTTTTTTATTTATTTCTGGAGTAGTGATACGATATTTCATTCCCTACCCCCAATCATTTCCTTCCAAAATTGTGATCTATTATTTTTATTTACTTACTCATTGACTGCTTTTTCAACACTCAAAGAACTTTAGAAAATTCTTTAGGATCATTTCTAATTTCCTTGTTTCAAACCGATGCCTTCCAAAATTCCAAAAATACTTTTGACCCCTCACTTGACAATTATACCTTGTTACTGTTTTTCTGGACTTCACACATTGTCACTCTGTCAAATGAGGGCTGTAAATCATTTTTATCTCTAAAATTAATTGTTGGTCAGTATTTTAAGAAAGCTTTTTGAATATTTGATCAGATCAAACTAGGATCAAACATATATATATATATATACACACACATATATGTTTGTATACATATTGTATCTATATACACAAAAAACTTTGAGTACATATACAAATGTAAGCATGTTTTTATATATAAATGTGTGGTGGTTCTTAAATGCTACTTTTCATATCAAACTAATGTCGTGAATGCATAATGTAATGAAAGGAAAGTTTAAAAAATCTGAGGAAATTGAGTAAAGAGAAAATTTACTTGAAAGCTGTGATGTTTATGAGACTAGCATCTATACTTTTCTTTCTAGATCATGTGATACTTCTGCAATAGGTGTAAGTATAATATAATTAGTGAGTTTTAAAGTTTTCTGAAGAAAAGTACACTGTTTTAAGTTTGCTAATAAAGACTGGCCTTTAATATATTCAAGCAGTTTTCAAAATTGTTTGACCAGGGCCTACAAAAAATTATATTATTTTTATATTAGTTGCTACTACAAACATATATACTGACATTGATGTGTAAATATGTGTAAATATATATCTCTCCATCTACATACATATATATATATTTATATATCTGATATAGCACAAACATTTTATTAAATGAACCATATAAGCTGGGCATGATGGCGCATGCTTCTAAGTGTCAGCCTAGGAAGCCATGGTGGGGACCAGGGATCACAGTTTGAGTCCCGCTTGAGGCAACATAGTGAGACCTAGTTCCAATAAAAAAGAATAGCTGGGCGTGGTGGCATGTGCCTGTAATCCCAGGTACCTGACAAGCTGAGACTACGGATTTCTTGAGTTCTTGGTACCCCAGGCAACGTGGGCCTGTGATTCCACAGGCAAAAATAGCGAGAACTAGTCAATAAACAAACAAACAAACAAATAATAAATAAATAAATGCCATTTATTGCTATGTGAAGTACCTGCTAATATATTCCTTTATCATTTATTCTGTTACATACAATTAAAAGTAATGGTCACTTGTCATTAAATTTATTTCATACCTGAGTTGTTGGTCATATTCTGCAATTTGAGAAGCAACTATCTTTTGTTGAGGTTACTTAGAAATTGCATATATGTGTTTATATCATGTCTTTCCTTCTGAATTTTCTGAACTTACTTTCATTTCAGGAAAATATTTGTTATAACTTGTGTTTATGCATTGGGGATTTCATTTCAACCACTAACTTGACTTTCTGTTAGATTAAAGGCAATTTTTATGAGTAAATTTACAAATGTGTTCACCAGAGTTGTGGATCAAGATAGTTTATAACTACCCACCTTTGACAACTGAATTTTAAGTCCAACTAAACTGTGCTTAAAAAAAAAAAATCAAACATTTTATTTTCATTCATACTTATCCGATCCCTGAATAAATGAATATTATTTCAGCATGATTACAAATTCTAAATATCTTTTAGCAAATTACAATAGAATACATTTCAAAATTTGGTAAGTAAAGAATGTAATTATATAATTTCTTTCAGTTTATATGCATTTGATATAGTTTATATGAATCATACATCTTTTTCTTTTGTTTACTGATTCATATCTCTATATTAGTAAAAAAAATTACCTCTCATTTTGTAGTAAAATTTACCTTCTCCCTGAATAAAAACAATGCTTCCCTTTCTTTATTAGATTAAAGTATTTACAGGAGGGATGTAAATCATTCAATTTTAGTTACAAAATTTTTTGGAAACAGCTCTTTATGATGCTTACATTACTGGTGAAAGATGACTGTGCATATTTAAACTAAATTTAACCAACTTACACATTAACCTTCAGGATTTAGAAGACAACAGTGCTTTGTAAGTTATTTCTATTTCCTTCACCTTAAGTGATCCACCATTGTTCACTCTACTGCAAAAGTCAGTCACTGTCTCTAAGCTAACCTCTCTCAGTGGGCAGTTATTGGTGACATAACCTTATCTTCTATCTCAATGATGAATTTCACAGATCACTGGCAGATGATGATTTCAAAATGCGGAGAGTGATGAGGAGATTATGGGGATCTGTGTCACTTGAGTTACTCCAAAAGCCTGAATGTTGTCATGAATTTTATTTTGAATCAGTCGGTCAAGATTTGACTTTCAATATCTCAATCTCCCTTGTACTGCAGTTGTTGCAAATTTTTCTTCAAATCCACAAATATTGTGGATTTTCCCCAAGTCAAACAGGAAGCTGATATGTTTAGACAATTAGGATGGAAAATTATTTTATAAAATGTACGCAGAGCTTTGGAGCAAACATAAGATGTAATATATCTTTTACCCTTCTTTAGGTATGGGATGTCTTGTTTTGATAAATAGCCTGTTTAGGCATGTACACAGTGTCAAGGAAGCATCTTCTATTATTTGTTATGTTCTTCGTTGGTCTTCATAAAGAAGTAAAGTTAAAGAAAAGCAGTATAGACAATCAATAAAAGGCCCTACATAAGTTTAAATATAAGAATTTTATTAGACAGTCATGTCACGATTTCCCTTAGCACACTTAACACACAAAATTTGCAAGTGACATGGGAGTTATCAAATAGACATTTGGTAGTATGTATGAGTCCTAAAATTTTTTGAATGAAAGTATTTGTTAAATACTTTGAAAATATCTAAAATTCATGATCTACACTAGGAACTTGCAATATCTTTGCAAGATCATTATTGCTACTAAGTGTAATTTTATCTTATTAAAATAATTTACAGGTTGACTAGAACAATAAAATGCAAACTAGGATTCTATCATGAAACATCTTCGATATTGAGAGGTTCTAATTAAATATGTACCAATTAATCACATAATCCTATAAATATTCCATTTTTATTGAAATACTCTGATGCTTCCAGTTTTTTTCTTCCCATGTGACATCTTGTTTACTTTCATCTCAATACCTTTGTGTAGATGTAATTCAAATTCCTCCTTTGCTGCACTATCACATCTGAATATGTTTGCCTAGTTTTCCTAATCACCTCTACATTTGTCTTACCTTCATCTTTTTTTATAATAGAGAAATCACAGATTGAGTTCAAACAGAATTGTAGACATGAGATAAGGTGATGACTATACAATAGGTAGTGGAATACCAATGATAATATAATTTCAGGTTCTTAGCATAAGTTTTTATAAAGAAAATCAAAAATTGGAGGACATAAAATTAAGGTTCATTAGATCTTGGGAAAAATTAATCTACAAAGCTAACCCTGTTCAATGCTAACTTACGAGTCACTTTTAGCTTTACTCATGTCTACATCATGGGTT
Organism: Uropsilus gracilis; assembly: GCA_004024945.1. Taxonomy (NCBI): domain Eukaryota; kingdom Metazoa; phylum Chordata; class Mammalia; order Eulipotyphla; family Talpidae; genus Uropsilus; species Uropsilus gracilis. Next base: position 239,650 of record PVHY01000086.1, on the reverse strand, counting down.
CATTAAATGGTTAGACTTTGACTATTAATTAGTATGCAATATTTAAATCATTTAGAAACGAGTAATTTTTGTGTGTTTTTTAAAATATGACTGTTTCATAATTCTTGTTAATGAACTCTCATGCTGAGGTGACTTCTGTTTTGCCTTGAGGATGATCCATGTTTAAAAAGACCCCTTTGTCTTTGATGTGTACTTTGGATCTAGTTTGTTGGGAATCTCAATTTTCTTTTTCTAATTATTTTTGAAAAGATGTAAAGAAACTGTTAAAATTCTAAATTTAAAAAATAACCTCTGTTCACTTATTCTGGGAGGTATATCTCCTACATTTGATGAATTTCACTTAAAAATATTCTATTTGTAGAGTATCAAAGTGTGAATTTTATTTATTTATATTCCCACCATCATCCCTTGAACACCTTTACCCTTTCTTTTCCCCTTTTCCCTCTACACCTGGGAAGCATTATTCCATTTATTAATGTCCACTCATTTTTACAAGTATTTTGTTCATTGAATCATCTGCTATCTAAAGTGCCTAATATTTGTCATTCTGACTTAATTGCTACACATAATTGTCTTTGATCTCCCTCCATGTTCCTACAAATAGAAACATTTCATCTTTCCTAATGGATATATCACGTCTTCTTCTTCTTCTTCTTTTTTTTTTTTTAATCACATCTTCTTGATCCAGCCCTCTGTTAGTGAACATTTAGGTTGTTTCCATGTTCTGGTTATTGTGAATGATGCTGCAATAAGTGGTATAGAGCATGTAGGTTTTTTGAGTTGATGGTTTCAGGATCTTCAGCTAAGAGTTCCGTAGTATCCTGGAGCATATGGTATTTCCATTTTTAGTTATTGAAGGTAAATCCAGATGATTTTCAAAAATGTGTGTACCATTATTAAGGTTTCTCTTCTTTTACTCCTCTCCAGTATTCGTTAGGTATCTTTTTACTATGTGCCATTCTTAAGAGTTTGATATAATATCTCAGTGTGATTTTAATCTTCATCTCCCTTTGAAAGTAATGATGAACACTTTTCCATGTATCTGTTGATCTAATGGATATCCTGTTCAGTGAATTGTCTGTGTGGGACTCCTGTTCATTTATTAATTGAATTGTTTGTTTTTCTATTGCTAAATTCGATACATTTTTTGTATACCTTGGGTATTTTTCTCTTGTAAGTTGTAGCATATATGAATATTTTACTACCACGCAGTAGAATGACTTATTATATTTGTATATTTTTCAGTATGTATGAGCTTTTTAATTTATATAATCTGGTTGCTTATTTTTACTTTTATTTTCCTTGTTATAAAGATTGAGTTTCCAAAAACATCTTTATTATTCATGTCATATGTGTATTGTAAAAGTATTATTCAATATGTTTTATTGTTGCAGGTGTTAAATCTTAAATCTTTAGTTCATTTATGTTTTATTTTCATTCATGGAATTAATGATTGATAGAACTTCATTCTTTAAAGGACCATTCAGTTTTCCCAGTACCATTTGTTAAAGATACTCATTTCTCCATTGTGGTATGATTGTGGCTCTTTGGTTATAAGTATTGATACTTGTAGGTGGATTTATCTTTGAGCTTGTAATTCTGATCCATTGACCCATTCTTATTCCAGCATTGCATTGTTTAATTACTGTTCCTTTTCAGTGTAGTTTAAATCATATGTGAGCATCCATTTGTCTCTTTTTTTTCCCCCTTAGGATTACTTTGCTATTTGAGGCTTTTTATGATAACATATAAATTTTAAATATTCTTGTTCTATTTCTTTGAATAATATCCTTGACATTTTAAATGGAGATTATATATTAAATTTATGTACAATTTTTGGTAGAATATTCATTTAAACAATATTGATTCCATCCATGAGCATGGAAATTTTTTTTTCCAAATCTCCTTATGTCATGATCTATATCTTTCAATAATATATTATAGTTTTCTTTATATATGTCCTTTATCATCTCAGTGAGGTTAATTTCGGGGCCCTTGGAACTTTTTGATGTGAACATGAATATAATTAATTTCTTAATTTCTTTTCCTTCTTGTTCAGCATTTAGATATAAAAATGTAATGGCTTTTGGTATATTTTGTAACCTATCACTTTGCAACTTCATTTACTGATTTTAGTAGAATCATTAGTGTTTTCTGTACATAGTACTATATTACCTATGATGAATGATTTTTCTTTTTAAATTTTTTAATTTCATTTCCTTAGTTTAACTATAGTAAATAGTGCTGTAATAAATATGGGAGGGCAAATTTCCTTTCAAATTAGTGTTTTTGGATTTTTTGGCTAGATGCCTAGGATTGGAATTACTTAATTGAATGGAAGATTCATGTTTAATGCATTCACTCCAGTTTGTACCACCAATGATACAGGCATAGTTGAACTATTGGTAGCACATACCACTAGTGGTACTGCAAACACAAGTGAGCTTCATTAATTTAATTCATTTAATATAAATTAGCCCCCCTCTCATGGAGAAAAATACCAATAATAGAGCTTCCAATGGCAGAGTATATGAAATACATCTCTGCTGTGAACATGTTAATGTTTTGAGACATCTGCACAGTATCTTCCATAACGATGGGTCCACTGTTACCTCAGTTAAAAATCAGTCAATAAAATTTTTAAATGAGGTGATATTGCTTGATATTGTTGTTTGTGTATTAAAAATATAAACTCTCCCTCTTCATGTGTTATTACCAAACCACCACCAAAGCATTCAGAATCCACCACCAGAGATCCTTGCTTCAATTCTTCTTTTCCAACCCGGGTTCCATTATTTCCTGCTTTTAGCTATTTATTGCTTAACTAAAACTTCATATTAAGTTCAACAGAAGTGTGAATGTGGATATCCTTTTCTTTTTCCAGCTGTTAAAGGAAAATTATTGATATTTTCATTAGTAAGTTTATTATTGGCTATAGATTTGAAATATATAAACTTTATTATATTGAGGTAATTCCTTTAATTTCCAACTTGTTTATAATTTTTGAAACTAATGAATGTTAATCTCATCAAATGTTTTCTCTGCAAATTGATATTATTATGTGATTTTTAACTTTTTTGTTGATATAATATGTTCATTTATTGATTTACAGATATTAAACCAACACTGCATCCCTGCAGAAAATCCCACTTAATCATGATGTGTAATCTCTGTGTATTGTTTAATCTTATTTAGTAATATTTTGTTGATAGTTTACATATATATTCAGCATGGGTTTTTGTCTATAGTTTTTCTTGTGCTGTTTTTGTCTGGTTTCAATATTAACGTAAGTTGGTGTCACTACATATATAGGACTTGATCCTTCTTTTAGGATCTTTAGAAATACTTTGAGCAAGATGGGTGTAAATTCTTTTTAAAGTTTTGTAAATAGCATTTGTAAAGCTGTCTAACCCTGGGCTTATGTTTTAGGGGAGTTTTTTAATTGTTTTAACTCCCATGATTGTTATCAGTTTATTCACATTTTCTTTTTTCCCCTAGTTTAGTCTTAGTAAATTATATTACTCTAGGAATTTGTCCATTTCTTCATGGTTATCAACTTTATTGTCATGTAGTTGTCTGTAGTAAAAAGGTTTCCTATGAGCCTTTTTCTATGATATCTATGGCAATTATTTCATTTGTAATTTTGTTTATTAATCCTTTATTTATTCTTTAGTAGTATAGCTATAAGAGTATCGATTTTGTGTAACTTCTCAAAAAACCTACTCTAGTTTAATTGATCTTTTATATGAGCTTCTTGATTTATATTTTATTTATTTCCTTCCTTATTTTGATCATTCCCTGTACTAACTATAGCTCTTCCTCCCCTCTTTTTCAAGATGTTTATGTCCAATATTAAGTTGTTTATATGGGAGTTTTTCTTAAGTTCCTGAGTAGAAGTTATCTTCCCTCTTATGACTGCTTTTGCTATAGCCTGTAACTTCACATACCTTTTGTTCTCATTTTCATCAGTTTCTAGGTATTTTTTTCTCTTTCAGTTTCCTTTTTTATCCAATAGCTATTTAGAATCATAATGTTTAGTTTCCATATGATTTTACTTTTGCATAGTTTATGTATTGTGTCATGGAATTATTGTCAGAAATAATATTTTGTAGATTTTCAATCTTCATAGCTTTGTTGATAATTTATTTGTATCCCAAGCTGTGAGCTAAACTTGTGCACTTTAATGTTTTTGTAATTTAATTTGTATTTTCTTATTGCAAAGAATTTTCTGTATAGGTCTATTAAACTTATTTTGTCTAGTTCCTTATTTAAGACTACTATTTACTTTTCTATTTTCTGACTTGTTGCATTTTTCAGTTTTAAGTGCAATGTTAAAAACCCATAGAATTCTGTCAGGTCAGAGGCAGGTTCCTTACTTATTTTTGCTGGTACTTTACTTTCACTTGAAATGATACCTCTGCCTCAAAGTAACCTGCACATCCTTCAGTGATTCACCTTCATCATACCATCAGTAAAATCTAGCACCTTATGTCTTTACAACCAGTAGACTTTTTCTTCAGCAATTCCAAGATGGGTTAGGAGTGAGGAAAATGATCCTTGATTCACCTCTTCCTCTTCCTTCAGGAACAACAAAGATAAGTATTTGCAGGTAGTAGCCACATCTGAAGTAGAATAGAACATGGATGAACCAGTATCTTAGCAAGGGACAGAGATGGATTCCATTATGATGGGAAGGAAAGACTAAGAAATAGTAAGTCAGAAATGGTGACAGTTCATTAGGAAGAATACCTGCCCTTCCTTCACCAGTCACCAGACTACCCCATGGTCTACCCCAAAGAATGGGCATACATCTCATTGAAAGAATGAAGTATGATCTGTTTGTTCAATGAATGCCACTTAGATAGCCAATGAGTTTGGTCAGTAGGGAGAACTACTCATCTATCCCTTGTGCTGTATTGATTATCTGTTCCCACTCTGGGAAACTTAAGAGATAACTACTAAGAATCATAATGCTTAGATATTTATATCCCTTCTCCCATGTATAACCTCCAATATGTGTATAGAGTGTATAAAAAGAAATAGCAAGCGTCCACAGGGATCTCAGTTGACCAGTTGGTATTTGTTGTGCTGTCTTGGGGAGTCAATTGAAGTATAGGTATGGAACTACCATGATTTTCATGTCTACTTCACTGCACAGCAGGAGAGTTCCACACCCTTTTGGCATAGATGTAATATTTTTGACAGAGAACTTCTAGACCATGGACCTACGAGGACCTGGGTTCATAACAATGGTGTCCCCCAAGCTACCTCTGACCCATGCCTAGATTTCATAGAAACACTAAACAGTCACAGTGAACTTAGTGAGAAAAAAACTTAGCAGGTATTTTGTGCCTGCCATAGGGAGTCAGACAAAGCACAGACATAGTACTGACAAGATCTCTGATACTTCTCTCCACACAGCGGGGGATTGCAAGTGCTCTAGGAATATTGCTGAAGGCTTTATCCGCAGGGGTGGGAGGGCAGGCTTCAAAAAACCAGAAAAGTCACTGATCCTCACTTGTATCACTTATTAATCTTGATTTCAATCCATTTAGATTTAGGATGATTATTGATACATGTGTTTATAGCCATTTTTTAAAAAGCAATTTGCTGAGTTCTTCCTTTCTTTTATTTAAGCTCCATTTACATTGCCTTGAGTTCTTTTGATGTATATTAGAGATTCTACTGAATTTAATATGTATGATTGGCTATTCTTGTAGCCTGTTGCATGATTTGTTCTCAGAGCTGTTCTGTAGGTCAGAGTTTTTTTCTATATCTTTCTGTATGTTGTAAAATTTAAGTGGCTATTACCTCTATTTTTCTGTTGTTGCTTTATTTTAATAGTCAATTGTGAATTTTTTGTATATCTAATTTTGTGCTTATATATTCATTTTTGCATTTCAGTGAAGCTATTTACCCTTCTTCCTGTTTGAATCATAGTTTTGCAGGATAAAATATTTTAGTATGGGAAACTTTTACTTTGAGTAGTTTAAGGATCTCCTGCTATTTCCTTCTTAACACAAAGTTATCTCTGAAGAATCTATTTACATTCTAATAAATATTCCCTTATAGCTTACTTTTCTTTCTCTTGATGTTTTTATATTCTGTCCTTGCCATTGGCCTTCAGTTTATTTATAATGTGTCTGGAAGTACTGTGACCTGGTATTAATGTTTGAAACTCTTTGAAAATATTAGCTCAGGATATCTGATCCTTTCCCCAGATTGAAGTGGTTCTCAGCAATTACTTCTTTAAATAAATCTTATTTGTTTTATTGTATGATCTTTATTGAGAGAACTTTAGTTGAAAATACTATATATCATTTAGAGTTATAGATTCATATCACTTCAGATTTTTGGCTTTCTCTTTTCCTTCTCCTTCATCAACCCCTATGATGAGGATACTATTTCTCTTTAGGTGATCCCAAGGAACTCTTAGACAATTTTCATTTTGTAAATTTATTCTTCCCTTTACTGTTTTTTTTGTGTGTGTTCTCCACTGCCATAATTTCGATCTCATTAATTCTCTCTATGACTTTTGGATATCCCCTATTGTATTTTTTAATCAATTAGACTAGTTGTTTAGATTCATTGCTTATAGTGGTAACGATCTCATATTATCTCAAACTTTATTGTATTCCTGGTTCTCTTTGTTTCATGTTTTTTTCTTATCAAGAAGCATGTTAAGTGTTAACTTGATTTGCTCATTACGCTTGGCATTTGCAGTTATTCTGAAGTGAGACTTCTCTTAGCATATTAGTGCTTCAGCACTTATGATTTGTTCTATTTATTGTAATTTTAATGGGTTGCAATATAAAATTTTCTTTTCTTATTTTACTTAATAAGTTTTTATATACTTTGTATAGAAACTGAAACTAATCGTAGAAATTTTACCTAAAGTTTTTAGATATTTATTATTACATATACTGCTGCCTTTTCACTTTTTTTTTTCACATGTTCAAGGCACTGATGACAGTAAGGATAATAGGTAAGATGGAACTGGGTCATTAAGGCACTGAGAGGTCACCTCCAATGAGCAGAAACTGTTTAAACTTCCCACAGTAGTGTTATATAATGAAATAGCCACAGTAATCAACCCCCCTAAGCAAATCCCTAGCCAAAATGTCTCCTGCAGTTCATTTCCAGACTACTTCTAGGCCTTCTTGAGCAATAGATGTAGGTAAGGTAAGGTAAGGTCTTTAGTTGAGACAGCGCCACAAGCAGGGGATTGTTCTCTTTACTTTTCAAGTATGGAAACTTACCTTGGAGAAGTTGTTCTTGTTATTGTTATTAAGATTCAGGTACTTTGAAATCTGGTTACTAAGAGTATTCAGTTGTCTTGGTTTGGCTCTTTATTTCAGGTATCATAGCTTCAGGCTGAAAAGAGAAGACTCTTCTCTGGGGAGTCACAGGTTTTCCGATTTGACAGTCCCTACCATTTCAGACTACAACTGTTATAGTTTGGAAGCTTCAGACTTAGTGCCGCAATCATTGACCTGCAGCCTTATTTGTTAAGCCATCCAGGGGTGCACCCTCTGCACTGCATACCGACTCTGTGTGGCCCTTTCTCCAGTTAGTGCCTGGTGTTTAAAACCCTCAGTGTGGAATCTGAATTAGCAACAACAGAGGGGCTCAGAAGAGCAGTCACTTCTCCTTCTCGTGGGTTGTACTGCCCCAATATTACACATTTTAATTAGAATTTTTCCTGCCCCTCTCTGCCATACTTATTGTTACTCCTGATGCATACCATAGTCATCCCTTTATTGTTTAGGGGTTGGTGACTTTCTTTGCTATAGTTTCATTATAACCATGAAGAGGAGGCAAGCTCAAGTCATCTGGCTCCAATTTTCATTTTAACCATTAGCTACTGGTCCCAACTCTGCTGCTTCACATCTATCAACTTGTTTCTTCATCTGCATGATGCTATAAATTACACTTACTGAGCATTCCATAAGCATAAATAATGGCACTACTTTGCATGAGATAAACACTCAAAACTTGTGTAGTTGCTGTCTTGGTACTGTTGTTAGTATGTGGGGGTGCATTAGTCAGGCTTTATCCTCCACTGGTCTGTATATCCAGCAATTGGGATATTGCATTTTTCCCATGATTGTGCAGTCCAGTGGGTGTGCACATGAGTAAGAATGCATACCTGGCCTAGGAGACAGCACGTGAGAAAAGGAACATGAGTGCAAGAGAGTACATGGAGAGTGAGAAAACAGTGAAAGAGGCTAAAGAAAAATGTGGAGATTCTCAGAGGACAGAAGGGCTGAAAATTCCCCTTCTCCCTCTCTCTCCACAGTTCTGGTCCTGGCTCTGCCCTGCCTTGCTTGGTATCTCTGTGTTACTGCCAAGACCAATTAAGAACCTATGCAGATTGGGAGTCTGATGCTTACACTACAATGGTATCATGAACAGACTGGTTGCCCTGCAATTGGTGCAAAGCTGGAATGGTTTAACATAGATATTTCAACATGGACCAGAGGTCTAGATGGCAGGACCATTAACACCAACAGTCGGTGTAGTCTGCAGGATTTGACGCAGATGGAGAGAAGATAGTTGTCCAAATGGAGTCAAGGATAAAGCCAGAGACACAACAGCTCCCAGGAGGTGTAGCATGTCTGTAACAGACCTCGTTGAAGGAGGAGGTGGTCTTTGATAAACAGCTGACAGCCTCTGAGGCAGCAGACTCATCAGGGAAGAAAGAAGACCCCAGTGGTGATGACACAGATAAAACTGCTAGATTTGGACAGTTTCGCCAGAAGGCGAGGGGACTTTTGGAAGTTGACTATTATGTCTGTGGGCCTCTGGGGGTGGGAAAGTTGCACACCCCAGGAGATAAAAGTCAAGAGGTGGCCATGGGACCTTGGTGGCCAAAGCAGCCTTGTGTGCTGCTCAGTGCTCCTAGAGGGCAATGGGATGCTGTTCAGCCAGCTGGGAGTTGTGTGAACACAGCCAGAGTGACAATGACCCCTGACAGTAAGAGTGAAAGTGGGACAGCAGAGGCTGGTTGTGGGAGGAGGCCTTGCCAGGTCCTATTTAGTCATGTTGGAGGTATGTAAAAAGCCAACCTAGGTAAGTCAGAAAAGCTGTATCAGGTTCAGGAAAGTCTTGAGTGGTTTCTAAGTAGCTGAGGACACTAGATAACGCAAGCCTCTTAAAGTCACCTATGGGTGATATCCTCTTCATTTCTGAATTGCCTGAGAGGCAGAGGAACCTGTCCTTGGGGGAGAGAGGGGGGTTGTGGCTTGTGGGGACCACAGCCAGAGAGGGGACCAGAGACATCACATGAGGAGTACATGCTCCATGGGTCCTTAACCTGAGTGCATTTGTAGTGGGTTGACCCAGTGCAGGGGTCTGTATGTTGCATCGGGACCATGGAGGCTGAGTGTTGTAGTGACAACAGTGAGAGTAGACCTGAGAACTGATAGCAGTATATGTTTCCAGAGTGCATTCTGGAGGTGGATTTAGTGTGTGGCTTGAGGTGCATAACAACCAGAGAAGACCAGGAAGCCTGATGGCTCTTGGCAAATGATGGTAATGCTGAGTGGTTCCCCACTGAGCGTACTGGGTGTTTTTTGGTACTAGACATAATGGCTCATCTGCTAGGTACCCAACTTTAGCCTTTTCACCTCTAGGTTGGTATGTCCTGCCACCTTAGCAGACTGGGCTTTTTGTACATGGTCTCTGTTTACTTTTGCTGGTCATGGCTATGGTTTTCCACATTTGCCAAGGAAGACAAAGAAGAAGGAAAGATTGTAGACTGTGTGGTGAAAAGGGAAAAAAAACCTGAGAGGGTGATTAGTAGAATGAGTTAAGCTTTTTCCTCCATTGGCCTTTAAAACCAGCAACTGGGATATTGATTTTCCCTATGAGTGTGTGGCTTAGTAAGTATGTTCATGTCTAAGTGCATACCTGGCCTAGGATAAAAGGATACAGGGAGCATGAGGAAGCAGGAGTATGAGCACAAGACAGCATGCGGAGAAAGAGTGTGGTGATTCCCGAGGGGTGAGAAGGCTCACCTGCTTCCCAGCACCAGGGCCCTGGCCTTTTTCTGCCTGTTGCCAGAGGAAAGAAAGTCAACCAATGAAAATCAGACACTACTTAATTAGTAAAAAGCCAACCTAGGTAAGTCAGAAAAGTGAATCAGAAGAAGCTGGGGCAGTTTTGTTGTCAGCACAAATTTTGCACAACTATTGAATTTTAAATAATTTAAGATAATTTGAGAGAAAATTTTTCCCAAGATCGTGGCTTCTATAGGTCACATACTAATTGTTAGCAGTGGAGAACTTCTGTGATAAACTCTAATTTTTCCTGGAGGTTCTTGCATTCAACAGCATTATTTGTTTATGTGTACTATGTTAATATCTTCCCTTACCTATAGGTTTTATGCACTAGAACAGTGTGCAAAAGGCATATTTCTGAAATTCAGTGAAATCTGTATAAGAAATTCTGTTTAAGTTCGGTTACTCAAAATATGATCTGTAGACCAACAACATGGAAATGTCTTAAAAAATACTTACAGATTCTGCCTCACAACTACTAAATTAGGTCATTTGTTGTGCAAAATTACAGGTAAATGCATATTAAAGTTTGAGAGACACTGGGTATCCAACACTTCCCCTCATAGAAAAAAATACTTCTGAATTTGTAGATCCATATGCCTAAAAACTATAAAGACTTGGAAAATTAGTCCTGCAAACCCAAATATTCAGAGTGATAAGGATGACTGAAGTCAACCAGTGCATTAAGAAATATGCTTAAATAAAAGGAAAGCTAGCTTCATGTAGATGTGTGAAAAGGAAATGACAAGAGATTCTAAATATATGAAGGGCTTTCTAGTTGAAACAAAATAGAAATTACTTCATGTAGGTTACAGAGAATTACTGAGATCATCAAATAGAATTAAGAGGAAAATATCATTTGTTGGCAGATAATAAAATGGTGCATATGTATATTTTATCTCCCCCCCACAAGCAGAATTTTTCCAGTTATCTGTAAGGAGCACCATTGAAAAGAGCCTCTTAGGTAAGAGGTTTAAAAGGGAAGGCTTCAGAGTAATGACCTCAAATGTGACTTTCAAAGCTAAAATTCTAGAAGTTGTCCACTCAGTTACTTGAAAAATCTGTGAATAATTGGATATATGTTACAAGTGAAAAGAAAACTGTTTGAATGAACATAAGTAGTGGTTAGGCTTAACAACTAATAAGAATAATCAGCTGCATTGCCTGCGCAGATTTAAGAGGCAAATTACATGTTTAACAAAACCAATGAACAGAGGTGCTCTTAGCTATTTTGTGAGAACTTGAAAATTCACTCCTTAAACCCTCTGCTGCCTGATATGCTGGGCAGCTCTAATTTCTATAGATAGAGAAGGAGACTAAACTTTCCCCTCTGGGCATAATGATAGCTGATATTTGTTCAGGGAAGAGAGGTGGTGAGAAAGAACTAGGAGAAGCTCAGATGGCTCAAGTAAGCTGCAGCTTGGTTGACTCTTGGAAGTTTATTTTTGATTATTTTTGATATAGCAATTGATTCAATTGCCACCACATAATAATGCCAGCAAACAAATATCTATTTTTAATATTTAAATAAACACATCTTCCTAAACTACTTTGGGGATTACATTTATATATAGCTTCAAAAATTATAACTAAGTATAGTTTCTTAAACTAAAGATAAAAGTTAATTCAAAACTACTTTAAAAGAAAAACAACACTCTAAAGATGGTTCTTACGATTCAATATGGGTATAGATTTTAAGAGTAAATCACAAGGTGAACTCAGCACCATTCTCATAACGTAGTGTGCTACTGGAAAAGAATTCTGCCTTGCAGGAACACTCCACACTCCATGATGGAATATATCCATGAGCCCCAAACTTTCTTCTTCTGTTTTCCAATCTCTAACACCTGCACACCCCCTGGAAACCATTCTACTGAATTCATCACACTTTAATTGCCATAGAAAATTGTTCCTGTTCCTGATTTTCAATATAAATGGCTTATTTTGGATTTCCTCAGGTTTGAATGAACCATCTAGTTTTTTTTCCCCGCTGTCTCAATTTTTTGTTTCCTTTATTGGTGAATAGTATTCCAGGATCAATTAGTGATGAAGGCGATCATTTAAGTTTTTGCTGCTATGAGCAAAATTGCTATGAATTTCTAGTGTTTTTTTGTGTGTAGGCAGGTATGGAATTCTGACACATGGTAAATGTGAAATATAAAAATTTTTCAAATTGTTTTTCATTATAGTTGAATATTTCTGTATCCCCAAGCAAAATAGGAGAATTCCACTTACTCCACATCCTTGCCAACATTTTGCTGTTTTCAAATTGTGATTTTACTGTGCATTACTGTGGTTACTGATGTTGAACACCCCTTTGTAAACTAATTTGCCATTTGTATGTCTTCTATTTTAGTAGTATCCTGTTCTAATACTTGACCATTTTTTATTTTTACATTTTAGCTATGTATAGTTAACTTCTTAGTACAGTACAAATACTTATCTTTAAAAACCCCCATCTTTTGGTTTGCTGATATCTATTTTTAAATAATAAATGTAAAATATATAAATATATGTATATATTTTTAATCACAAATGTATTTTCCTTCATCAACTGAGATGTTTGTATGATTTTAATCTCTGATGAACTATACTGAATGAATTTTGAATGTTAGGTCTTTGAGATACTGGAATATATAGTACAAAGTAAATATTTCCTGCATATTTTGAAATTCATTTTGCAATATTTATTAAGGACTACTCTTTGTGCTTATAATGAATGTTAATATATATTATATACAAATGCATATATGTATATAAAAATGATAATCTGTTAAATTTGGTATCAAGATTAACCTTTTTTGTTTTTTATTATCTGAAAAATTTCAGGAAATATTATTTATTCTTTAAGTTATTGATAAAATTCATCAGTGAAAGGCCAGTCACAGTGGATTGTGCCTGTAAGCTTCAGCCTATGAAGTGGCCGGGGCTAGGGATCGCAGTTCGAGTCCTGTCTGGGGCCCATAGTGAGACCTAGTTCCAAAAATATAACTGGGCGTGGTGGCGCGCGCCTGTAATCCCAGCTACCTGGGAAGCTAAGGCTGGGAATTGCTTGGGTCTGTGGTACTCCAGGCAACAAGAGCCTCCGGTTCCATGGGCAAAAATAGAGAGATCTAGTCTCAAAAAAAAAAAAAAAAAAAAAAAAAATTCATCAGTGAAGTCTTTTGACCCTTGTATTCTGAAATGTTACTTTTATCTCTCATAAAAATTATGATATAGCCTATTTTTTGGTAATTTCTTAACTACATGAACTCTGTAATTAAAATTTGTGTAACATGTGCGTTCTACTTTTTTACTTTTAACTATTCATGTATTTGTATTTGAAGTGTGTCCTCATACACTGTATACAACTTAACCCACTTTCTTGTTGTATTTTGTAATGTAGTCTTTGAATTATCTAGATAACTTATATTTAATAAAATTGTAAGATTATTTTAATTTAGCTTATTTCCCAGTCACCCTATCTTATCTTCTTATCTTTTTAATTTTATTTTACATTTCTTATTCTTTGAATTATTTTTCAGCATTTCTACTAATGTTTTTTTTTTTTAGCTGAACCTCTTAGTTCAGTGATTATTTAGAAACTATAATGTGAATAGCTCAGTACTATCTACTTAAGTAGTGTTTATGATTTCACTTACCACCCCCCTTGTGTTTTATTTTATTCCTGTTAATTTATTTCTATATTATCCTAGGGTACATTTTTATTTTGCTTCAAATAGTCAATAGTTCCTTAAACAAATTTCAGAGAAAATTTTATAGTTACTCCAATTATATACAGTATTTCCTGTAGAACTATATTTCCATCTGGCATCAGTCTATCCTAAAGAACTTTCTTTAGCCTTTTCCCCTCCAGTAATTTCTGAGTGTCACTACCAAATTCTTTTAGCTTCTTAAAACTAAATGTGTCTATCTAGTTACTACTTTTGAAAAAATTTTGACTAGATATAGAATGTTGGGTTAACAGATCTTCTCCTTTATTCCTCTTTCAGTACTTTAAACATCCACTTCTAGTGTCTTCCCGCTAATGTTGCTTCTGATAGAGCATCAATTGTGTTTTGCAATAATTGCTTTCCTGATTGAAATGTGTTTTAATTTCTCTTTGCTTTTAAGATTTCATCTATTTAACTTGGGTTTTCATTAGTTTGACTCTTATATCCCCAGTTGTGATTTTCTTTGTATTGTCCTGTTAGTGGTTTATTGATCTTCATCTCTTGGATTCTGAGTACTTACATGCTAAGATGGTTAAACCCTTGAAGCTACTAGTAATCACTCTCCCTTTCTACCAATATTTCATTCTCTGCTTCAGTTCAGATAATAGTTACTGACCTGTCTTTAAATTTAATTATTTTTCTATAAAATCTATTTTCATTTCAATTTATCTAATGAACAGTTTATTTTGTAGAATATTTTAGTGTTTATATTTTTCCTTTGAAATATTCCATCTCTTCATTTACTATATTCATTTTCCCCCAAGATTTTAAAATCACAAAATAATTTTAATACCTGGGCCAACTAAGTATGTCTCAATTGACTATGCCTATTTGTAGATATTCTTGCTTTGTAATGTCTAACAATTTTTGTCTTTTCTGAATATTGTGTATAATAGACAATAATGATATATCACAACCATATAACCAATCAGTGTAGTGTATCTTGAACCAGTCACAAAAGACTGAAAGTGATGTCATTGCTTCCTCAGACCATAATTCTTTTGTTATTTCCCTGAGAAATCGGACTCAATGAGCCTTACTAAAGAGCAGCCTTCTCTAAGCTGAAGAAATGGACAAGCTACTTGAAGCTTTGTCAGGTAAAGGTAGATAATTGTTGCAGTATCTGAAATCTATGCTAAGAAAAAGTTTCTTGTTAGTTCTGGGATGCTGAAAATAATTCTTGGCACAACTCTCTAGATTTCTCTTTGGCAAATGATTAAAGAACAAGTGAAAACAGTAACAAAAGTAAACCTCATTGTATAGATGATAGATGATCATTGGTAAGTTGGTCTTTATTTTTGACATCTTTATTTTTTAGCTAAATTTCCCATATCTGTATATGATCTTGTGTTCTTTAACATATTTTATTTAATTATCAATACAAATAATGTAAAATGTATAATATTAAATTAACTGATGAAAGTCCAAGAATATTAGCACTTGAACAGTCTTAAAGAGAATAATGTGTTATAAATGATAATTTATACTATTTATAGATTAAAAAAATTACATATATGTATATGTAAACTATCTTTATGAATGGTTAATTAACCTGGAATCATTTTACCATTTGTAACTGTGTTATCTTAGGGTTAGTACAGCTAACTAAATTTCTTTTAAGTTTTACAAACCACTGGTTCAGTGGTTTTTTAAGTAGTCTGTCAAAAGTATAAGAAATTGGACCATGAAAATTTGGCACAGTTGAGCATTTTACAAAATGGGGAATAATGGAAACATTTCAAACAGCAAAAATGTGAGTCAAAAAGTAAAGGTAAGCCATGGAGAAGTATACTCAATGAATGACAGACAATGCAGTTTTCCCAGATGCTAGGATTTTGGAGGGATGGATCTGGAGATAATCCTAGAGCAGTAGACAAGAGTCACATGTGTATGTGTGTGCAAGCACATGTATCTTGGCAGTAGAGAAAACTGTAAGTGGGCTTATTTCAACCACTAAGTGGGATTATTTCAACTGACATTTTTATAGAACTTTGCAGTTACAATGCACATTCATATATGACATCATTTTAATCTTTCCCTCAGTGGTTCTCATTCTTTTTCTGTATTGATAACTGCTCCGCTTCTTGTAGATATTCTAATATTGGTGCTCCATGATTGTTCTCATTTCCCACTTGTGTATTTACAATCACACTCTATTTCATCCAATCTCATCACTGAAAATAGTAACTCTGTGTTATAGTTGCATCTTTATTCCAAGCATTTCTTTTTAAGTTCTAGATTTGTATGTAATGGCACAGGTCATTATTGTTTACTGAACATACCACTGAGATGTCTAATAGACTTCAAATAGTTTTCTTAAAACATTTATATGTCACGATGCCCATGATACCCAAAAAGTCTATCACTGCAGCACCTTCATAACTAATGGTGACAAGAAGTCTATAATTCAATTTCTTAGGCTAATAGGATGACATGTCTCAGTAGTAGAGGTGCCTGCTTCCAATCTGGGTTATCTGAGGACATGAGTTGGTCGTAGAACAAGGCTGCATCCTTGCAGCCATCAAACATTGTATAATGAGAACAGAGTGTGCCTGTTCAAAGTGAATTATATTTGGGTAAAATTTCACAAACATGGGAACATTAATGGTAGATGTGCACTTGCTAGTTAGAAACATCAACTTGAACTTTCAAGCTGCCTCACCTTCAACTGAAAAGCCATTGTATGGGAAACTCAATAAATTTGTAGTAAAAACGAAGGGATATTGAACATGGGTATGTCTGCATCAAAGATTTCAGTTTATTTATCAAGAGAATATATTTTGCCAATAAATTCTCTCCAGTCTGCTTGTATGTTCTCAAACAGACACAGATTTTGGAGATTTTTGCAAATGTGATACCATATACAGAGTCACACACTTTATAATCATTGGGTCATTTCTCTTTCTCACATTTCTTTTTCTCATGTTAAGGGAAATGTCTTTGATTTACATTGAAGTTATAAAAGAATCCCATCTATTTCTCACCACCCCATTTCTATCATCCCAGCCAGAGCCATCAGTCTCTCCCACCTCGATTTGTTCCAGTGGTCTTCTTACTAACCTTCCTGTTTCCATCTTTTCCTCTCTATATACATTTCAACACAGAAGCAGCCTGACTTTTTATAAAATAAAACTTACTTTTTAAAAATTCTTTTGTGCAGCATCCTGCAATGAGTTCCCATTTCCTCCAGGGCAATGCCAAAATACTTACAATGGCAAAGAAAACCCTGACCTGGCTGCCCTGTGTGATTTCATCTCTTCTCTCTCCTCTTTCATTTTTTCCAGCTGTAGTGATCTAATCCCTGCTCCATAAACACTACAGATATACCAGTTACTCCCTCCTATGTTGACCTACACAGCTTTTCTCCTGATTTTTTTAAATTGTACCTTCTGTGCACTATAGACACAGGTTTATGTTAAATGCCTTCATGTTTTTCTCTATGCTTTTTTATAGACTTCAGTAAAAGTAAAATATAATATGTAGTATTAATAGTGAAAAATGTAGATTTAAATTTATTGTTTTTGCTTAAGTGTAAAGGCATTTAAATAGAATCTTGCTGACGCTACTGAGAAATGAATGTTTAAGAATATTGTTCTTAGTCATTAATTGTGTAAAACATGGCAAATCTTCATCACTAGTTCCAGTCTTTTCTCTGTGTAGCATTAAGATAGATCCCACTCCTATATCCTCCTTAGTTTGAGTGTCACTATATAACTTTCTTTGCCCATATGAGAAGATGTTGAGAGATATGCTGTTTACTAACTTTAGACTGGTGTGCAATTCTCCATTCTCTGTTCCACTTCATGGACCCTTAATTCACGAGGAGATCACAGTTTTACAAAGTAGTTCAACTCTCATTTACCTGAGCTCTTTAGTCATTTAGTCACTTAGTTCAGAATCCATACTGAACTATGAACTATGTATGATATGTGCATGTAGAACAAATCAGCCTTTATTATAAACAGCAAGAATTTTAGTGTTGTTATTATAGCCTAACCTAATCTATGTTGAATGATAAATTATTTTTTAGGTTCTCTACTCATGTTTTACCAGCATCTCTCATGAATAGGTCATAAATCTAACAGAAATGCATGGTAAAATCTATTGTTTCAATTAACTCATATGTATGTATCATTATTAATATATATTACTGTATATACTATATATACCATATACTATATATATATACTATATATATTCTATATGCTGTATATATAATGTAATATATAGTAATAAATATATTTTAGTATATATACATATTAGTATATATAAATTATATTAGTATGTATACAGTAATATATATCATATATAATATGTATATAATATGTACATATAGATGCTATTTTCTGGATACTAAGTATATAGTCTAATGGAAGTTTCAGTCTAGAAGTTGGGATCAAATTTTGTGCAGAGGGAATAATGGGTTAATATCCTACCAAAGGGAAACCCTCCACAGGATGGTGTGGATCAGAGATACAAGTAGTGTATTGTGACACTGAAGGGCATGTCAAGTTCTGTTACAGCCAAAATAAGATTGGGACGAGGACAAAGATCATTAAAACTCAGTTCCACCACATGGATCCTGTGAGAATGAGGAAATTTGGTCAGGCAATCATGTGAAGAATATAGGAGGTGCAATATAATAGTCTAGATCCCACTGTTACACTGCACTGAGTAAGATAGGTAACTAAAGGTACTTTACAGAATGGGAGGGGGCTTTTGGAGGAGGAAAGAGATATGAATGCAAGAGCTAGTATTATTCAGTGGGATAGCATGAAATCTCCAAAGGGAGATTGCCTGAATATAATTGAGACTTAGATGTTGACAAGCAAATAATATTTTCCAAACTGAACTAAATACCAGGACCTGTACTGACAAATTTGCCTGCATATATTTTTGCAGCTACCAAAAAAGTGTGGATACCCACTTCAAACAAATATGATAGGGTAGGTAGTAAAAGGTGATGGAAGAAGCATAGGCACTTTTCCCAGACTTAGATTTACTGGTTTGCATGGGGAAATAGGGGGAAATTCTAAGTTACTGATCACCAAAGAGAAAAAAAGGACCAGTTTCAAAACCATTATTTTGAGACATAGTTTCTCAAATTCTTGGTTGTATATATTATGCATAAAGATAATACCAAGAATATTTAACAAAAAAAAGTCTTGACAGCCTTGAAAATTTCAAAATCAAAAGAATCAATTAGAGTGATACAGCTATTATAATGAAGATTTTATTATGACTATGAATGTATGTATTCAAAAACATTTCCATTGAAATGAAAAAAATAATACCAGGTAAAACTCTTTGCCGTATTAGAATTCAGTGAATTAAGCTAATTTTTCATTAACTGTAAATAGAGGTTTAATCCTTCACTGTGTTCATCCTCTTCAAATTCAAAACAAAATGAATAATTTGTAGAAAAAGGAGAGACCTGAGATTAGTGGGGTTATGTAAAGAGTGGGCTAGAAGAAAATATGATGAAAGATATAAGACCAATAATGGTGTTAGAGTGACTGATGTCTGGACACCTATTACACAGTGGTACTTTGCTATTTAGTACAGAGAACTTTCAAATATCCATTAACAGATCTGGTAAGTGGGTTAACTGATTCACACATTCGAGCATTCTGATATTACTGGGAAATTGCTTAGATTGAAGCTACAGATCCTAAATATTCCTTTCAGCTTTTAAACATCTGACATTGTTTTTGACCTTCTCTAGCCTCAATTTCGATGGCATTCAGACAGATTGGCTAATTACATAGGTTAAAAGGTCACTAAAACATGCATAGTTGAACATGTTAAATGTTAAATCAAATTGTGACTAAATTATTTTGGAATAAAGTAATGTTTGCAGTAGTGGATTTTTTAGTGAGGTACATTAGTAAATTTGTCTGAAATGTTTGAATATGGAAAATAATTTGCCTTTTAAAGTATTGTCGTCCTCTACCCCATCTTATATCTCATTAACTCTTTCTTGTCCTCAGCCTTCATGATTCTCAAGTACTTTTCTCCATCCTTCTCTTTACTGTCATCCCACAAATGATTTAACATTTCCATGTCTGTGTGCTGTTGATAGCTCTGCTTCAGTAATTATATTGACTCATACTTCTTTGCTTATTTTTGTGACTCCTTTGACTGCAAAGCCTTTAAATAAGAATGAATTGCATCTTACATGTCTTTTTGGCTCTAGGACTTAGTAGACAGCTTGGTATGTAGTATGTCTTCAAATTTTTGTTGCATAGAAGTTAGCAAATGATATATTAGAATTAATATTTTTCTTTATTTTGAGAACTTCTATAGATTTAACTTCTAAGTTAAATGCATAATGAATTATTTTGATAACAAATAGTACCCTGGCTCTAATACAGATGAAAAGATTGTGAATGTGTTTCATTCTATGCTCCATGAAATCTTAGGAAAGTCATTTAACCCCCTTGCCCTTACCTATTTAAAAAGGATGATGAAACCTATAGTAGTGCTGTTTTCTCTTATCTACTTTGAACTTATTTTATGGATAAGAGAAATAAAATCTATGCTTGAATAAATTCTGATAACTATAAAGGGGCATACATGTAAATATCTATTGTTATATTAAAATAATTAAAAATACCTTTAAAATAAAATAGAGGGAACATATTCATTAATTTCAAGAACCCTGATCCAATGTTAATATTGAATATATGAAGTATACATACATTTTGCTATTAACTTTAATGGAAATTTGGATAGTTTTTTCTTTTTTAACTTATAGTGGTACTCTTCATTTCAATAAGCTTCAAATATTGAAGGGAAACCAAACATTTCCATTGTTTTCATTTTTAAGAGTATTGTACTAGCTTCATTAAAATAAATAGAAATGAAGGGAGTACATAGTGACTACAATAAGTAAACTTTTATTTTCATAGTATCTTTTAAAATTCTCCAAATTGACATGTTTAATTTATGTATAATTGAAATGAAAA
Organism: Uropsilus gracilis; assembly: GCA_004024945.1. NCBI lineage: Eukaryota > Metazoa > Chordata > Mammalia > Eulipotyphla > Talpidae > Uropsilus > Uropsilus gracilis. The sequence goes on along the minus strand of PVHY01000086.1, from coordinate 218,908 downwards.
AATATTCAACTTACATTTTGCCTAATATATTTCTCTGTATTGATGCATAATCTAATAGTGTTTATCAAATATATTACTGTATTGAACTTAATTAATCCACTCATTATGGACATTTTGATTTCCAAAATTTTGCTGTTATAAATTATATCATAAGGAGCATCTTTGTTTTTATAGGTTTTCCTTCGTTTGGATTATTTCTCTAGATTGGATTTCCAGGGACAGGATAATTAAATCATTGAGCTAGGTTTAGCTGTAGGAAACATTTCCATAGTAAAGAAATCCTCTGTTAAGCGTCAATGTTCTAAAACTTGATTGTATTAATTACAAATAATGAGTTGAGGTATTTCATGAATAACTATAGTTTTAAACAAAATTAGGAAAATATAAATTTGAGAAATAAAGATTACTGTAGAGGAAAAAATACATTTCTAGTAGATTTATTTCTTAAGCATTTTGTTTTTATGGTAGTTTTGCCTCAGGCTAAAATTCTAAAATTCTAATGGAAAATTATGATTTTTCAAAAGTAGAGTAGAATTTTAATTTTCTTTTTATTTTATGAGAATATTTTGTACTACTTGAAAATAGAAAATAAGTTTTAAAATTGTGCCTATTAGACACAATTTTAAGAAAGGAATTATATCATTTTCCTTAAAAATATCAAAATGTTAAAATAAATAATTAAAAAAAATAGCATGTGAAAGAAACCAATGGAAAATCTGGCATATTGAACTTTCTTATGAATGTTTCTTCAAAATCTATGCTAGATTATCATAGGTTAAAGGGGAGATTTGCACTTAATCTTTCCGTTTATAAAGTAGTCTAGTTTCATGCATTTGATAATCAAAATTCCTATTCTATTTTTCTTTTAATGCTTGAATTCTATAAAAATCTTTATTCTCTTTTAGCTATGTTTTCAAAGAATTTTTCTTTACTTTTTTAACTGTAGTCCCTTCGTTTATTTTTTTTAATTGTATAAATTTGGTTTACTTTTTTTTCTTCCCCTTTCCCTTCCCCACCCCCCTTTTCCCCTTGTTCCCCCCCCCATCTCTTCTTTTACTGCCAGTTGTTGGTTAATTTTTAGTCCATTGAATTCCTTTTCATCCTCGAGCAATGTTCTTTTGCCAGGTGTAGATGTGCTTCCCTAGTACATGGCAGCTTGTGCTTAATTTTCCAGGTATGTCTTTGTTGCAGGTCACACATGCTTATGTCCTTTCGGTGCCTTGTCCTTCTTACGGTTCATCTGCCCTGACCCAGTTTCTGTTGTATTTTGCTTCTTCTTTGCTTTTGTAATTCCGGTCACTGGCATTGGGAGTGCTTCTCCCAGCCAATGCTCATGTAAAAAGTCTCTTGATCAGGACAGGCACTCGTGGATGATTAGTCTGGTTCCTCATGGGGTCACTGCCCATCTTTGTGGCCTTCCTGTCCACATGAAATGGGAGGGTGTCCAGCTCGTATTGAAGGCATCTCTGAACCAGGAATTCTGGTCCCATCTGTGGAAACCTCGGTGGTTGTATTTCTGAGATGGTTTGTCTCTATCGTAGGTCTCACAACCCTGTGTCCCATGGATCTGAAATATTCATTTGTTCTGGGCTTTACTTCTTTCCCCTCAGCTCCATCTTCATGTGTGTGTCTGCCTCTAAATCTGCTGCTAAATTAGTGATTCAGCTATTTCTTGAGAGGAATGACTGGATTTGGAGAAGACCAGAGGGGGTAACCCCTACCAACCTAAACCACTACCCACCACCACACCACATTCCCCCCCACCCATTGGCTCTCATTTCTGGCAGTCCCCCAACAGGTTTTGGGGGGAAAGCTGCATAGGAGGGCTGAACCTCCAGGGAAATGGGTGACCCAGTCTTCAAGAGGACTGGATGAAAATGGGTGGAAACCCTCAAGTGTTGGACCTACATTTAAGGGGGGATCCAGACCCTGGAGACCGCCCACCAGTCAGCACCAGTGACAGGGTGCCCACCCACTTTTTGCCCTAGTTCTTTAAATCTCATAGAGAAAAAATCGTTAACTTCTCTCAGCTGTGATCACCATCGTTTTTCCACCACCAAAGTGCCCACGCTTCTTCACCATACTCCATCATGTTCTCTTTGACCGCTATTCCCCTATTCTGTATTCTCCCTCTCTCATTATCCTGCCACCCCCACCTCTCCTTCCTCTCCTGAGTGTCTCAGACCTACAGTCTGTTTTCAAGGGTAAGTCCTGCAGTTTGTGATTGTATGATCTTTTGTTTGGTTTCTCTAGATTTCACATATAAGTGAAACTATTCAGAATTTATCTTTCTCCTTCAGGCTCACTTCAAGTAGAATGATCCTTTTCAGTTACATCATGTCAATGTTACTAATTTATCTCTTTTGATCATTTAGTAGTATTCCATTATGCATTTGTACCACTTCTCAATCCATTCATCTGTTCTGCAGCATTTAGGTTGTTTTTGCATCTTGATTATTGTAATAGTGCTGGTATAAAATAACTGGTGTCCTTTTACATTAGTGTTTTCATGCTCTTTGTATATATACCTAGGAGTAGAATTGCTGGTTCATGTGGTAAATCCAGTTTCAGTCTTTTGAGAACTACTACACTACTTTGCATATGGGCTAGAACAGTTTGCATTCCCACCAACAATGTAATAGGGTTCATTTTTCTCCAAATCCTCACCATCACTTGTTTTGAATTTTTTTGATATGAGCATTCTCACAGATGTGAGGTTTTATCTCACTATGGGTTGTTTGCATTTCTCTCATTATCAGTGATGAATATTTTTAAATAAGTCTGTTGGCCATCTTCATATCTTCTTTAAAGAAGTGCTTGTGTATTGTTTCTGTCCATTTTGTGATTGTGTTGTTTTCTTTCAGTTTAGTTGTGTAAACATTTTATATATTTTCAATATCAACACCTTCTAACAGAACCTTCTAACACCTTCTATGATGTGCAAATATTTTCTTTCATTCAATAGGGTGTCTCCTTGTTTTAATCACTGTCTCTTCCCCTGTACAGAAATTTTCAGTTTATATTCCGTTTGTTTAGTTTTTCTTTTGTTTTCTTTCCTGCTGGAAATGAGCCTACAAAGATGTTTCTGAAGTTTATGTCAAGGAGAGTTTTGCCTATATTTTCCTCTATGTATTCTATGGTTTCAGGTTATATATTCATCTTTTATCCATTTTGAGTTGATTTTTGTATATCCTGTGAAATAATGGGCTAGTTTTATTCTTTTGCAGGTAGCAGTCCAATTTTCCCAGAACCATTTGTCAGGGAGGTTTTCCTTGTTCTAAATTATTGACTTTGGTTCTTTGTCAGACAGTAGTTGTCCATAAATATGTGATTTTATTCTGGGCACTCAGTTCTATCCCATTGTTCTGTGTGGTCTGTTTTTGTACCAGTGTCATGCTTTTTTAATTATTATGGCCTTTTTATTCTTATTTAAAGTCCAGATATGTGATAACTTCAATTCCCCCTTTTTAGTCAGGAGACTTTTTACTGTTCATGTTTCTTTCTTTCTTTTTTTTTTTGTTGTAGTTCCATTATCATTAACAGAAATACTTTATGAAATATTTATATTTAATCTTTCATTCATAAATTTGAGCAAAAAATCAGAAACAACATACTCTTCAAAAAATACAGCATTAAAAAGAAAATATAGAAAGAATAATAAGAAAAAAAGATGATAAAAAACCCATTTAGGAAAGCGGGAGTAAAAATTTACTTTTAAAATGTTTATTACAGTATCTGGAAGTGCTTCAGAGGAGGTGGTAGCATCAGTTCAGATCCCAAAGACCCCAAAAGTTGCGTCCATCATCAAGTAAAAGCAGACCACTGGGTGAGAAGAACTCAGACATAACAAAATCCCCAACTACAGCAAGAAAAATCTAAACCAAACAATCTAAAAGATGGATACAATATAATGATCAAGGATAAAACAATAGGAAGACATACTATTCATAAACCAATACCAAATATGTACTCACCCATATATTCATTCACCAAAGGAGCACCACCAATATGTCAGATGAGCTTCTAATTATATAAAAGGCATTGGAGAAAATAGATATGTGATTAGAGACTTCAATACTCCACTTTAACCAATGGGCAGATGAACAAGACAGAAAATGAGAAAATACAAAATCACCCTAAAGAAAGATCTAGATCACATGAATTCACAAGGCACAACCCCCACCTCCAACCCCATAAGAACTGAATACACATTTTTTTCCTTAAAAGTACTTGGGTCACTCTCCAGAATTGACTACACACTAGTTTATAAGACAAACATAAACAAATTAATGACAATAGAAATGATAACAGATGTCGTTTCTCACCATTAAAGTACTGAACTACAAATCATCTACAAAAAGAAAATCATCCCATCTACAATCTTATAGAAACAAATTACAAACCAAACAATAAATTTACAAAAGAAAATGAAGGACCTATTTAAGGAAAATTATTAAATGTTTCTAGAAGAGTGAGAGGATGCAAAGAAATGAAAAGGTATCCCTTGCTTATGGATAGGAAGAATCAACATTGCCAAAGTGGCCATCCTACACAAAGCAATGCAATATTCAATGCAATGCAATATTCAATGCAATGCCAATAAAAATTCCAATGGCATTCTTCAAAGATACAGAATAAAGATTATTGAAATTCATAAGGGATTACAAAAAAAAATGTAAAAACAACCACGGACAGTGAAAATTCTCCTAACTAAAAAGGGAGAAATAAAGTTATCATATTTTTGAACTTCAAATAATAAAAAGTTCATAATAATTAAATTAAGTTTTATAACTTCTAAAGATCTTACTTGGGAGCTGCTAAGAATCATGTCTATCCTACTTTCTGGGAGTATAATGTAATGTATTCAGCAAGTTCAAGTTAGTGCTAGTTCCATTGAATGTCCCACACTCATGTCTTCTGTAATAAATTATTGAGAAAAAAAATTCATTCTTGCCTTTCTTCTTTGAACATTTTTTTACACACTTGTGAATAAAGGTAGACAAGACTCCTTTACAGAACAATTAATGAAAGTAAAAGCTTTATAAGGGATAAGACAAAAAGTGTGACCAAAATTACTTCCTTGTTTAAGAGTGACTGCAGTGAGTTATAGAGTGGATTTCAGTAAGAAATGGGTATGGTGGATAATATGGGAGTGTCTGTCAAGTCAGTAATGACTAAGGTAAGACTTGATGGATCTGTGGGAGTTAAGAAGGTGAATTGACTGGGAGCAAGAACATTCAGTGAGAACTTACCAGAGAGAGTACCTATGGAAAAGACAAATGCATGAGCATTGAAACCTTGGATTTAAAAATCTGTAAGGTTTTTTTCACACTTAGAGAAGCAGTATGTGGTAAGCGAGATTGTTGGGCAGGAAAGCAGGTGGCTGCTGAGGTTTTGAACACCCACTTGTTCTAGAACACATAACATAAAAGAAAGAACATTTTATCTGGAACCAAGAGATGTGCTGTCACTAACTGGATAAGCTTTATGTCCAAATCAATTGGTTCTCAAGTTCTTTCCTTAAACAGGAAAGGACCATATGATTTTTCACTGGTCCTCCCTATTGCCCTCCTAGGGATTTCTGCATGGGGAAATAAATAAGATTGACAGAGTTGTGGACCTCTGCTTCCTTCCCTCCTACTAGAGCAGATACATTTTAAATGGAAATACTTGTTAACATTGTGTGTGTGTTTCAAATATTGCTCCATCATAAATATTTTGAAAACAAAGGGTCTGCCACATCTTAGGGATCAGATATTTATTATGGGCATTGAAGATTTAAGGCGTTTATAAATCTTTAGTGACTGGTGATTGGTCTTCATTACCTGTGCTGCAAGAAATTTTTAAATGAGAAGTCAAAGAAAAATGTTCTCTTTCAGGGAAAACTTATATAAAAAATGTCCTTTATCCAACATGTGATTTTTGTTGTACTTATGTTTACCCCATTTCATTCAAAATAACAATGCAGCTTTTATATGACAGCTACATTATATTTTCAAGGAATTATTATCTATGTTCCCTTTGTAAAGGAAAGATAATATTAAAATATGTTTATTAAATGCTATAAAGATGTTTATATTTTGAATCATGTCATATAAGGTCATAAGTATATATATTGACTAAAGAAAATATTTCTTGGGCAACATTTTTTAAAGAAAGCAGATTTCATACTCTACCTTAGGTCTTTCTACCTTTAGGTCCATTAGGAAAAATGACTATGTAAATTATTCTGTAAACTCAGCATGTGAGGTCAGGTTCTGACTTTATACTTGACAAACTCCTATATCACCATCAAGAAGTCACTTTTCCTCTTAGTTTCTTCAATTATAAAAAGAAACATATGATCTGTTTTGCTATCTCAAGAGGTTATTGATGAGTAAAAAGTTAGATACATTAAAATACTTAGTAACCATATTTTATACTTGAATAATGTATCCAATATGTCCTACTATTTTTTGGTATATCAAAGCTGATTTTTTTTTTTTAATATGAAATCTCATCTTTACTTTTCTTCATCCATATTTGTTGAGATAGAGTTGGTTTGTGTCCCTGATTTAGTGTTAGGAGTTTTCTCATGTCAGTGCAATTATATTTATTCATACCGTGCCCACTACTGAAGTCCCAATAACCTAATACCACATTCCTTTGGGGTCCCTTCCTCCTTGACCCCCAACTTCACTTTCTAGTTGCCTCAGATTTTCAGTCAAATATCCATTATTGAATATTTGTTTGGTTTTGTCTGACCCTTTGTTTTATATCACAGGGATTTTTTTCTGCTCAAATCTTTACTCTCACTTTTAGGTAGTGAAATAAAAAAAAATCTCTGTACTGAATTGCATATTTTTTGAACTGACTGGTTGAGTTACATGCAGCTTGAGTTCTCAGTATAAAGTTAAAGCAAACTAATTAATCAGATATCAAACTTTAAAGAATGTAGTAGACTAACACCACAACTAAGCACATGAAGGACACTGGATGACCCTAGTACAAAGAGTAGTCATCAAGAGGTGTGACCAAAAACACTCAGGGGGGCATTAACAGATGTATGGTTTTCAAGATCACACTCTAGAGATTGTTTCCTGAAATGATTTGTTAAGATTGAAACTATGAGGCAGGATTGAGAGTGTGATTCAATTACAATATCAGATGATCAAACAAATATCTAGTCAGAAGACTCGCTTCCCCCAAACTTATATTACATAAACATACTTTTCATTTCACACACCCCGTTCTCCTTGTCCTCCTATCTCTCATGATTGAATCTGTATAATTATTCTATCAATAAAAAGGGCCATCATCTCAGTCTTCCTTAAGAAATATACCTGCTCCAGTACTCCCAGTTCTTTAACTGTGTTGTTTCTCATGCAACACTGCATAGCTTTCTTCACAAATTTTAAGATGTCTCAGAATAAGTTTGTCTGAAGGAAAATTAATATTAATAAACATTATAGACTTCACTGGGAAGTGATGACAACCTTATAGTCCAGGATGCTTTCTGAGTTATTTATTCAGACTGTGAGTGTGTATTTTGTTAGAATATTTTTACATACTGAGTAAACTTTAGTTACACCTATTAATAAATTTAGATGCATTCTTCAAACTCAGAAAACAGATTTATTTTCCTAAAGTAGTGCCCTTCACTGCTCCCATAGTATCTCATTTATACCACCTCGTCACCCATAGTCAACCTTTCTTTAGTACTTTTCCCTTATTATCCCCCAATGATTAAACATTTCCTTGTCTTTGAGCTATTGTTAAGTTACCTCTACTTCAACATTTACTACATTGATTCATGTGACTAATATTTGTTGTTCATGATTTGTTACTTACAAAGATCTAGAGAACAAGTTTTGGTGTTCCTAGTGGTAGTAGAACATTTTCCGAATCAGTAATGCATTCCATTATTAACATGGATCATTCCCAGATTCAAAGCTTAAAAGGTCTTCTACCCAGGATGAGCAGGGGAAACCTAAAGATTGGGGCAAATAGATAATTCTGTTTTTCCACAAATATAGTGGCAGTTCCCATGTTGAAGATGAGAAAAGAGAAACTAAGAAAGAATAAAGTTCACTAGCAATTGGCAGCCTAAGGAATGGAACCTAGTTTCCACTCCAAGGCAAATCCTGTGCACATTTGCTCTATGATAGTAGGTTGCAATTTAAGAAGACTTTGTTTGTGTCTGTGGTATCTACTCTGACTATGCATAAAGATAGTTAGGAATGTTTTAAAAATGTTCATGACCTAGTTCCTTTCCAGAGATTCTGACTTAATAGGTGTGTGGAAAATAAAACCAGAATTGAGAGGTATTTTTAACCTCCCTTACCTCCATCATGGTATACTAGTGGGCAGCCGTGATGTGAACTACCACTTCTGTTAACAAATCTAGAGAGAAATAACTTAACCAGAGATTTTATAGAATGACTATTTTGCCTAAGGAATCTTGTAACTAGGCCCTCTGTGATCTTAAGTTGAATCAGGCTCTCAGAGTCTATGTATCACATTTCCTTTTGCATTAGGCTGTTTTTTTGTTGATTCTGTCTGTGGTTTCTGCTAGACCCTTTTCCTATATACTCAGGGAAATCTACATTTCACTAATAACCTAGAGTTTAAATTGAATAACCTGGATGTTTTATCTCATCTGACTGATCTCTTAAAAAAGGATTTTGCTAGGGTTCCCAAGTTGAATTTTTAGTAATATACACATCTTGTAGTCCCTCTCTTGCACACATAGTTCAGCTTCTCCAAGGGGTAACATCACCCAGACTTCCTAAAGAGAGCATTCCCACTCTGTTATTCTTCTGAAGGGTCAAGAGTACTGACCCATGTGAGGTGGGGTGATTAAAGCTAACTTCAGTCTTAGTATTAGTACTGTTTGTCGAAGTGCTTGGATATCCTTTTACTCAAAGGTTATCCTTGTACTCTTGGGGAGATATACCCAGAGATTACATTTATATTTATAAATACATTATTTATATATTGCATATTACATATAAATTGCATCTATATATATCAGTATTAACTCCTTGTTATGGAATCAATATCCCTTGCCTTCATTTCTGAGTTCACCGTTCATGCACTTGAATCTGAAGTTGTACTTTAGGTCTTATACCTCAGATTGAAGCACAAGAGGTTTGAAATTAAATTCTAACTTGTTTTGGCTATTGTTCATGGCAACAAGTCATTTAGTCATAGTGGGGTTAGGGTATCTGACTTGTAAAAAGTGAAAAAAATTATGGGTGCCCTTCAAATTTGAAAGACATAAATAAAAGTACTAGGCAAAATATTGGTACAGAGAAAATGCAGTCAACAAGGGAGAACTGTTGTTATTCTTGTTGTTATGACTATTGATGCTACAAGTCTTCATTTTCTGAGAGAGAAAATTAATAGGTAAGAATCTTAATCTTTGTAATAGTCATATAAGTATGAATATCCTCATTTGTATATTATGGACACTTTTTATATCATGGTATATTAACTATATGGATGTATGTCAATTTACTTTATATAATATATAGTTGTTAAAAGAGAGAATGAAGAGTACTTTGACATTTTATTCTTTTATATATTATTGTTATTATTATAATGTAAGTTATAATTGCTTCCTGATTTACTTCTTTACGAAATAGGGAGAAAAACTAATATACAATGTTTTAATTTTGTCAGCATTAATAGTCAAGAAAAGGAGAGAACATTGCCATCATAAATGTTCACTTGAAACTTATGCAGCCAAAATTAAGATTGATGTTAGGTTGTATTTTGAATGATTTATTTTAAATTTAGCTTTAATTAAATGCAGACATAACCCAAATTTCTTCATAATTCAATGCAATACTATCAATAGCACATGCCTTTTGATAAGATTATGATGGAATAAATTGATGTTTTTCATATTTTATCAGTCAATAAACCAAAATTGAGGAAATTTGATTTCTATATTGCAATAGAGGATAATATAGAAAAAAATAAAAACTAGATGTCAAAATTGATTAAATTGAAATAAAATTTAGTTTAAAATTTAATATGTAAATAATATATATATATATAATTCATTATTAAATAATTGGAAAGCTCATCACTGCAAAGCATCATACCGCAGTTGATGGTTTTAAATAATCTGTGTATTTGAAATCTATGATCTAAGACAGTTCCTACTAGAAGTCTCTCATGTATATCTACCATTATACTCATTCACTTAAAGCACAGACCTACCACAAAACAAATTCCTTTAGAAATTTTAATCCTCATAAAAAGAACATAACATTCATTGAATGCTACAGCAAAATGACTGCTATATTTCAATTTCCAAAGAATCTACTCAACTTTGCCTTCATAGTACATACTTTACAATGTTGCCCAGAAGAAATACCTGGATAGTTTTTAATAAAGATTTTGATGTAATCAAGATAAATAACTCAAATAGTAATTTTGATCTGCCACCTCAGTAATTCCAGTAAAATGTAATTATTCTAATATGGCATATATTTAACAAGTACATAGGTGAGCATGAACTGAAGAATTTCAGCTAATATTAGGAATACTAGACTTTTATTTTCTTTATTATTTCTAGAATCTCATTTTAAACAAGGACAATTAACAGATTTCACAGCACTTTTCTTGGTGACTGATAATAACTGATATTAGTTCTAAGAACACATCTTCAAATCTTTTTAGTATACTATTAGGTAACTGATTTGGATCTAGAATCTTAAAACTAATTTAAGTCACCTTCAGGCTCTCTTACTATTTCCCTTACCATCATATTTTTTCCAGTTCAAATGTTATTTTCTGTTGAGAAATTGGAAGCTAGAGTTTAATAGTTTTGTTTTTCTCTTGGTCATTTGTTCATATAACGTAGTTGGCCGTAAGCAATGCCATTCTTATCCGCTCTTTGGTTATCTTTTTTCTCTGGAAATTCTGAGAAAATTATTTTCTATGATCTGTAGCACTTTTCAAAACATCAGATAATTCAATATCATTAGGTAATCATACTCTTCTGTATTATTTTGTCTTTTCTGATGTTTATTTTAAATATACTTTATGAGCACAGAATTATCAGAAAATTGATTCTGTATCCATGTTGATGTTTTGATATGACTTTATTATTCTTAATCTAAAATTTTACAGATATTAGGATCATCTGTAAAATAATAAATTACTTCTTCTTTTTAATTTTTTAACAGTTGAAAGCTGTACTATCCAATATCATAGTTACAAGTCCTATGTGACTATTGAACTCTTGAAATGAAATTAGTCCAATCTGAGATATACTGTTGATACCTAGATAGCCAATATACATATAAGATTTTGAACTGTATATGAAATTTTAAAATGATCTCATTAATATTTCATGACAGTCATTATATGCTGAACTGAAAATATTTATTTAGTTGGTTAAATCAAATATGTTATTAATTTTAATTTCACATATATTTTAAGGTGTATGCTAGAATATTTTAAATTGTACATGTGGCACACATTATGTTTTCTTTGGGTAATACTGAATATTCCTTCCTTGGATACTTTAAACATTGCTTATTATGTGCATTGCATTGCTTTTCCTTCTGCCTCTGTAACAAACTGTCATGAATGTGGTGACATAACAGGACAGACTTAATAACTGGTAGTTCAAGAGTTTGAATTTTCAAGAGGATTATCAAAATTTATGTTTTTTTTCTAGATGTTCAAAGAGTTCACTTTCTTGCTTTGTCCAGTTTCTAGAGCTCACCTGCATTCCTGGGTACATAGCTATTTAATCCCTCTCCTAAGCCTCTTCGAACTCTATCTCTATTTCTAGTACCACATCTCATACTCTGAATCTGATCTTTCTGTCTCCTTTTTATAAAAACTCTTGTGATTACCTTGGACCCCTCTGAGCATATTAATTTAAAAGTATCTGTGAAGTCTCTTCTATCATGTAAAGTAGCATTCAGATTCTAGACATTAGGAGGACATCTTTAAATACATTTAATGTTGCACATTCTTGTTTTGTTTGTTAATTGTATTTTAAAAATTGATTGTGATCAAGTACATTGAAAAAAATGAGTCATTAATAATCAGAAATTATGCATAAAAGTGGCAATCTGACATGGCGTGACATAATGACTTTTTATCTAGCCATGACACTGACCTCAGTGTTAACTTCTTTAAGTCAATCATTTCCTTCTTGGTTTTCGTTTATTCCAGTTAACAAAAGGAGATCTTTAGATCCCATATGAAGGTTATAAAACTGAAAACCTTTGGGCCACATTTCATGTGTAGTCTGCTTGTTTTTTTGATTAGTTTGAGTCCAGGTCTGTGTTCTGTATCTGTTGTTTGACTTGTGAATGATGATGTGAAGTGACGTAGTTTAATGTTTCAGATTTCAACAATTATATGGTCATTCCATCATAATAGATAGTTTCTGTTAACACAGTCTATTTACACTGATAGTCTTATTTGTGGCTTATGGCAAAATTTGCCTTGAACTTTTTTTTTTTGAGACTAAGTCTCACTTTGTTGCCTGGCAAACTGCAGACTCACGTTGCTGGGGGTACCATGATCCACTTAATCAGTTAAATGATTTTTAAAAATCATGTTTCCTTTATTCCTTCCCTGCCTCCTAGTACAGTTTAGAAAGTCAAGTTTTAGTATTTTATAATAAAACACCATTAATTAGCTTGTTTATTTTTAAAGAAGTTTGGAAATTATTATTATTTTTTTTATTAGAGACTATGTTTATTATGTTGCCCAGGGTACCCCGGATTCAAGTGATCCTTAGCCTCAACCTCCCAAGTGCTGGTATTACAGGCGCGTGCTACCACGTCCACCTATTTGTTTAGACTAGGTCTTGCTATGTTGCCCTGGGTGAGTATCAAACTCACGGACTCAAGCGATTCTCAGTCTCAGCCTCCCATCCTAAATTAGGATTAAAGGCACATGCCACCACTCTTGGCCCAGTTTGGTAAATTTTATATAGAAAGATCATGATATGAACCTAAGCACCATCAACTCCTTATTTTTTGAATGTGATTTAGTTTCATCATCTTATTTAATTATATCATTCTGTTGTTTACTCCAGGTCATCAGAAAAAAAATTTTATTCACATATAACCAAAAAATCAAGGAAAAAAAATAAATGTGAATGATTTTTTTAAAAAAGCATAAAAGCATCCTTTTGAAGCATTTGTGACAGAATTCTCAGCCTGATAGAAATAAAATTGTGTAAACAATCACATCCATCTCCTCAAAGAGAGAGGGAGATAGAACAAGAAAGAGATATTAAAAAAATGTGAGAGCAGTAGGAGATGTTCAAGATATAATTAGTTACGAAAGAGTGAAAATCCAAGATAGTGATTGCTTCTGTTAGTGTACTTAGTATAAATTCGTATGCGGAGACTGAAGAATAGACAGCCTGTGGCTGAAATCAGTAAGATGAAAATTCCATTGGTCTGTAACTTAAAATATCCTTTTCCAACTTGAACTACAGAACATTCATTTTTATGTGTTTCTTTTACACAATTAGTTCAAGTTTTAAACTGTTTTATTGTTGTTAAAACAGACACAACTGACTCTACAATAAACCATATGGGATGATGTTCAATAGTTTGGTTCTCTGGTTGCATTTTTTGGTATTAAAGTAGAAAAAGGATACTATTTAATCTTTTAATTACGTACAATTCAATTATGGGAAACTCAACAATCAAAAATAAATCAAATTCAAATATACTAAACTTAAACTAAAATTATTGAAGTTGAAAATTCATATATTTTAAAACATGAATAATTGTAGAATAAGTTATTTGTGGCTATGTTGATGAATTTATGGATCTCCTTCAGAAAAGAAACACAACAGATTTTTAATTATTGTCATAATGACTCTGATTTTGGAATATTTTAACAATTGAAAATGATTCGTTTGCTCTGAAAATTTGGGATTTACTTTTAACATAAGCTCTTCAGTTTTGAAAATATATTCATTCCAATATCTTAAACCCACATCTATGATCTTTTTTTCACATGACAATCTCATCCCTGATCATTGTTTCCTGTTTCCAGTAAAAGTTTCCAAACTATGAAACATGAAGATGCAGATGGCAAATTTAGTGTTCATCCAGGTGTGTTCTCCTAACACGTATACCTGAGATGTTCAGTATCAGCCAAGTGTTTTAAGTAGTCTTTCCTAATTAAGCAGGATTGTGTGAGCACATTCTTCCCAGCAGAAAATACCTCTTTGAAAACAGCCATCTTTGCAGTAGTTAGGTCTTGTTATGTTGCAACACTTTTTATTTTTATACTTTTCATAATTCCCAATTGCCATTCATTTAGATTCAAGTCTTGAGCACTTAAAATGAGGTTACACCAGGGGAGTTCTGAAGATGTTAGAGGAATATTTTATTCCCAGTACTTCTTTAAAACTCTATTATATACCTTATTTATTTTTTATCAGTTAAAGAATGCCAACTTTCATAATACCCTAAAATATTTGCTCCCAGGAAGAACTTAGTGCATTTGACCTTGTCATTAAAAACTATGCTTTTATATCAATTGTTTAAAAGAATCCAAAAACCTCATTTTATAATTTGTACTTAAAACAGCAATTTAATAGTAGTCTATCTTTTTGTTTTGTTTTGTTTTGGTTGAACAATGTTCTTTCTTTTTAAGATCCATTTGGTATCTCTCTAATATATTTTTATTTCATTGAGGTATAGAAACTAAAATAATATGTGTAATACTGCTATAGGACTTAGCACAGTTTTAATTTTACAATAATCTAATTGGAATCATATATCAGTTGTAATTCTAGATAGTTATGCTCGTGTGATCTTTCTTTCTTTCTTTCTTTCTTTCTTTCTTTCTTTCTTTCTTTCTTTCTTTCTTTCTTTCTTTCTTTCATTTTAGCCATTATAATATTTTACTTCTCTCTTAGTTTTCATTTTTGGAGATTTGTGAGTCCATCCAAAGTAGAGACTCAATAAATTTTCTTCATATGCTATATCTGTTCATTTATTATGTGTACTATGAAGGTTACCAAGATTAAATAAGGTCCATACTCTTTGTAAAGTCAATCACCAATAAAAGGAATGAGTTGTATTGCATATTTGATTCTCATCCTACTACTTCTGCCCTTCCCTTACTCTTCCCTCTTCATTGATTACCATGCTGCCATCAAATCAGTTGGTACATAAACACGTTGAAAATAAACTTTTCAGTTGTATGTAAGTATACAATATTTTTTCAGTATCAATGTTGAAATATTAATAGAAAATAAGCACTAACCATTTGCAATTGTCAAATTAATTCTCAATAGCAAATTAAGAATTTATGGTGATTTTTTTTTTATTAAAGTCAAGTCTCCTATAATATACTTTGTGTTGTGCCCACTATGCAAGAAATACTCAGTAGATGGTTCCTGAAAGAATATTTTAATCTCACCAAATTTCAGAAACAGCATATCTGGTTCTTCCTTCCCTTTGTCTGTATTATCATTGAAGGAAATTAAATTGTCTTCCCACAGCATCTTTGGTTATTGCCTAGGAATGCAATTTTGAATGATTTAAAATCAGTTGTTGATGATTTGTTCAGGTGTCCTTCCTGAGTTCTGTGTGAATTGAATGGTATTAATTAATAATATGGGTAATTTTTCTTCAATGATGGTGATCTTGAAAGATATTTTTGTATATTTGGTATCTTGCGCTTTCAATGAATTATTGAAAACACTACAATGATGGGATTTCTAGTATGCATATTTCCTATCAACAATGTTTCCTTATTTGAGTTCATATGTATTTTAAATATTCTGGAATAAATTTTTTTTGTAATATAGTTTGACTCAGGCTGCTTTGGTAGTTTCAATTAAACTGGTTAAAACTGAATATGATCAATTTATTGCCTGTTTCACTGTTTCAGAGACCTTATGTCTTAAAGGAAAATACAAGAAAGCTATCTTGAGATTACATTTTTTTTCTTTTCTCAACCACAATTTTATCATTTACATACTAGTTTTGTTTTCTAGTTGGAAATCTCATACCCATAATAGAAATAGTTACATTTCACTTTATTTTCACTTCTTAGAAACATAGTGTTGAATTTTTTAAGAAAGAATTTCTGTATACAAAGTTCATTATGACATTCTGAACCTCCCTACTCTACTTTTTTCACTTATACCATTTACTTATTCTAAATAAAATTTTTCCTAATTCCGCAGGGGTTCATAAAAATCATCTGGTCTAAATGTTTATTTTGGATGAAGTATTCCAGGCATACAAGCAAAACAATTTTCATGTAATATCATAAATACTCATGTACTCAAGATACAAGAAGATAAGAAATAAAGTACTGCAGAGTTAGTTGCCCTGTAAAACCTTCCTGATTCCACTAACTTCAAGTTTTCTTCCCAGAAGGGATATCTTTTCTGAATTTTCATCATATTTATCAATATCATTTATACACATACACATGTGCTCAAAAATCTTTTCTATGATGTTATTATCCCATGGGAAACTTTCTTCTGTCTGCTTTTATTGTTACTTCACATGTCATTTTTGAGCTGCAACTATGCTAACTTAGATACCTATAGTGGATCCAATTTTTCCATTATATTACAGGTAATATTGTACTATGTGAATATTCTGCAAGGTACTTGTCCACTTATCCAAAGATGTTTAGAAAAATCCTTTCCTTTTTTTTCTTTTTTCATGTAGCTTTGTAATTGTTTTCTGTGCAGATATAAATAAATACACAGCAGTGTATTTGGAAAGTGAAGAAAAGAGTAGAGAGACTGGAATTCAGCATATAAAAATATTCAACTCTCTGAAGTTTTAGTAATATTATATAATCTCCATAGTTTTTTGACATTCTGATCAGTATTTCGTATCACTGAACTGATAAAGTTTTGCCAATTTCACAGCTGTGAATTTCTACTTCCTTATTTACTTGCATCTCTAATTACTAGAGAAAATAAGTACTTTTTTCTGATGTTTATTGGACATTGAGGATCCTCTTCTGTCAGTTAACTGCTCATCTTGGTGACTTAATTTTTCCTATTATATTTTTGTTCCTAAGATTTATAAGAAA
Source organism: Uropsilus gracilis (assembly GCA_004024945.1). Lineage (NCBI taxonomy): Eukaryota > Metazoa > Chordata > Mammalia > Eulipotyphla > Talpidae > Uropsilus > Uropsilus gracilis. The sequence continues at coordinate 201,856 of PVHY01000086.1, read as the reverse complement.
TCTGTATGTAGTTGGATACTATATCTTTGATCATATGCATAGCAAATATCTTCACTAAGTCTCTGCATTTTATAACATACATAACTTTTTGATGTTAATATCAAATTTAACAATTTTTTCATTGAATTCACTTTTTTATATATTAATATTTGATAAACATTTCTCTATCCATCTGTCCAAAGTCACAAAACTGTCTCCCTCTAAATATTTTTAAGACTTTTCTCAATAGTTTGTGGATTTTTTTTTCTAGCCTTTAAAGGCATAGGTATGATGTTGAGAGCCAGTGTTATAAGTTTTTCATATGCCTCATATATTATCTACATAATTCATTTTCCCTTGCTGCTCTCTAATGCCACCTGTTATTTATCAGGTTTCTATAAGTGCAGACATGTATTTCTGAGCCATCTATTTAACTGAGAATTAATTTCTATCCTTGAACCAAAGCTTTATTACCTCAACTACTGTGATTTTTTTTTTAACTGAGCCTTAACAATTAGCATGGAAATTCCTCATACTACGCTTATCAAAATTGTATAGAGATGTTTTGGCTCTTTGTAAATATAGTTCAAGTTTCATGAAAACCTGTATAATGGATTTTATTTAATAGTTATATTGCTTTTAGATAAATGTACAAAATGTAGTCCCATTCAGAAAGCTTTATCTTTGTTCATTTAGTTGAATTCTTACTCTTTAATTTCAATAGCTCAGTTAACTTTGGGCAAAAAAATGACTGTTTAATGTCAAATAGTCAATTAATGGTAAAACCAGTGTTAGAAGGAAAGTCTCTTGACTGCTTGTCAGTTCAGAACTCTTAAGATTTGTTTAGTCAGTTAAAAAAGGATCTACTGCTCCCACCAGTATGAGAGTGAATTCAGTTTACATAGTTTACTCAGGACCTTGATAACTTAAGCATAGTCAGAGGGTTTGTTAGAAATGTACAATCTCAATAATCTTACAGAGTCTATAGCCTCATTTTAGAAAGAATTCCTGGGTTATTCCTATGTACAGTTAAGTTTTTGAAGTACTGCTGCCTAACTGGAGTCTTGAAACTCATTGCTCTTTATGTTTTTCTTCTCTAAAACATGTCAACGTGCTAGTTCTTGTCTTGAGGTCATTGAATTGAAAAGGATTCAGCAGCATTGAGATACACATAATGACCTTTAAACCTTGCTCTTGGGTCTCAGGCTCAAAGCAGTGATCATCCCCTTTGTTGAATAAACATGAAAAGTCTAGAGTGAGAAAAGTTTTTAAAACATATATCCAGAATCATGGACCTTTTGTGGGAACAAAATGTGTTTTTCAAAAAGCAGCATATCAGAAAGATTGCAGTTTCTTTTAATATCTATATTTATTCAGGAAACAAGTGCATTTGCTTTGAAATCACTAGCTGCCCTAAATTTGCATTTTTAGCTTTTAAATGCCATTAGAAAAAAATTCTGTAAAACTATACTATTGAAAACTGGGGAGACAGCACAGGAGATTCAATCTTTACGAAAAAAAGGGAAGATCAGGCACGTTTTCCAATAGTCATATACTGTTCATGTTACTCTCCATTCAGCTTTCTTGTTTAACTACTATAGCAGCCAGTTAGCTACAGGGGAAAGTGTGTTTGTATTGAGGGGTGGATGGATGGGGGTGGGGTGAGGATGAGAGGGGATTAAAAAAAAAAAAAAAAAAAAAAAAGTGAGCTCCCTGCAATATCACTTCAAGCCACTAGGGGTATCTTTGTACCATTTTTCATCCTGCACCGATTTGGAGTAGAAACCTATATTAGGGGAAAAGCAGGGTCCTCGGCATTTTTTTGCGAGCAGTGCACCCAGAATCCAAAAAGATTAAAGAAAGAACGAAAGAAAGAAACCACAGTTCTTTGGATCACCCGAAGAGAGCTACGAAATCGCTCTACTGGACATCAGCTTCAGGGATTCATTTTTGAGGTCAATTTCCAATCGCGAGAAATCTATTGGATTAGTAGGATTATCTGATTGCAGCTGAAAGAAGTAACGTTGTTTGATCATTTTGTATTTCTTGTCTGATGGTCGGATTTACATGGAGGTGGCTTTGGGTCCCAAGGATTCTGGATCGTGGTTGCATCTGGAGAGAAAAAAGGATCAATCGACACGTTTTGGAAGTGTCCGTGGGTGAATAAAAAAAAAAAAAAAAAAAAAGAGGGGGGGTGCAAAGCTGGGGTTGCGGCTGCTTAAAGAAGAAAAAAATAAAAGAGGCATCTTGAATTCTGAAATAAGAATTACTGGGTGCTCGAGGTTGCAAAAAAAAAATAATTAAAAAAAAAAAAAAAGCTTCCAGAAACTGGTAAATACTTTGACCAATCCAGCTTGAATTTGACGGCGAAGTATTGTAGAAACTGTCTCCTTGAATTTTTAGAAGGGTGCTGGGGAAGATGTGGGGACTGCCACTGTGGATTTATATTCCTAAGGGTAAGTTCCCGGGTCTTACTGGGAGGGGGCTGCCGGGCCGCCTTGTGTCGCTGCGCGGAAGGTGCTGCGGTCGCGGTGCCTGTGAAATGGGCAGAGAAGGGGAATGCAAAACCACCTCGCGCATCTCCGGGCGGATCGCTAGGGAACAGCCGAGATCGAGCTTAAAAAACCTCCGTGGTGGTGTTGGTGGGGAAGCCCAGTAACCCCTACAAGCTCTCAAACTTTGCATTGAATCTCAGTTGGATTCTTTTTGAATCCAGGGCTTTCTTCCTAGTGATACTTTGAGAGGAGGCAGCGAATGCCTTGGAAAACCCGCATGTGGTGGGAGAAAAGCCCCCGTAGAAACTGCTGTTGCCTCCGCCGCGGTTTCGGCTGCTCTCTGGGCTGCCACCGGAATTTTGCAGGGTGAACTGGCCCTTTTCTATTGCATTCCCCCTCCCTCTCTTTCTGAGTTCCCTTTCCTGTCTCCCCCTTCTCTCAGTCAAACACTACAGGGTTACAGGGTCACTGCGCTGGATAGAGACAGAAGTGGATGGCTGGCCATACGTGTTGCCTTGTAATTCACTTGCATGTCTTTGCATAATACTGTCCGAGGTAACTTTCTTTAAGTTGGACGAGACCAAGAAGGCTTTGCAGCCTTTTTGCCCAGGGCCCAACCTGGCAAGTGCGCCAGGCTGCATTTCTGATGCATCCTTACCCTGTCTGCCTCTCCACTTACTAGCTTTTCTTTTCGAGCGGTGCGCGCATACCCAGACATTTTCTTGCAGTTGAATTCTGGGATTTCCCCCCCTTTTTTATTGTTTTATTCAGCAGTTATCAAAAACACAAAAGCCCAATTTTTTTGCAGGAGGAAAATTAATTTCAGTGAATATAAGTAACATTAATTTCTCAAATGGGTGGATATTGATTGACTTCGGAAGCTAAAAGTTGCTTTGGAATCCAGTAAAATATATTCTGAACTAATTTTGAAGTCTATATACGATCAAAAGAATTATATATGACAAACTGATTTACTTAAAAGACATCTATACATATACATAGATGTGTTACATAGTGCAAGGACCAGTCCCTTCTCCCTTCCACGACATACACACTTGTACCTCAACAACTCAGCATTATGATTTTAGTTGACTTTTGCTGTTTAAGACCCATTCATTAAAATTTAAATGTCTGGACATTCAAATGAAATATAGTAAAATGAATATAGATATTCGTTGACATATAAGATACTATATTTGGGACATTTTAATCTTTCAAAGCAAAGCATCGATTTTTTTTTTAGATGATTCTGTTTGTAGGTTATAAAATGTATGTATGTGCCTGTAGGACTTAGCATTGAAGGCTCTCCATTATTGTGGGATCTCATTGAAAGGCAACTCTTCAATGTCATCTGAGGTACTCATTGTCCCAGTACTTATTTCAGAATTTCCATTTATATCAAACATTCCACTATTAAAAGGGGATTTTCCCCAAACTTTCTTCTTGGATTCCTGTACATATATGCTTCTTAAATCTAAAATCCGAAGCAAACATAGTGTTATTTCTTTTTAATTTTTAGCATGAAATAACAGAGTATATAACTTTGCATCCCAAGAAATCTACCATGGAAAAGTTAGGCATTATCTATTCCTGCAGATTCTGTGTAAGCGTATCTAAAGATGTTAAAAAATATTTCAAACAAGTTCCAATGTTAGTTTTAAGGAGATATGGCTAGGCTTGATTTTGTTTTGTTTTGTTTTTAACAGCTTTAAGTCATATGGTTCATATGAAGAATGAGCCAGAAGAATGGATGTTCTGTGTATTACATTCTGGCCACTGTTCTGCCATACAATCCATTAAGTTTTAGTATCTTTCCCCAAAGTTTAAATTAATAAAATCAGACAACAAACACATGACATTAAATAAAAGTAAATAGTAGTAAAGGAGAATAGGAGGTAGGCTGGAATTTCTCTTTTTAGCTTAGTAGAGAATAAACTGTTAGTGTAAAGGTAGATGGAATATATAAAATATGAAAAGAGAAAAGCCTGTTAAATGTTAATTTGCTTATTTCACAGCCAGAGAACCAGGGGACTTGCCATGTGCCATAGTGCTAAGCCAGAGCCTCCTATCAGTGTGCCTTTAAAGTGGCTGAACAATATTTTCCTCTTTCAGGAACAATCGATAATATCTACTTCCTCATTCCATTCTCTTTTGACATAAAATTAAAAGGGGAAAGAAGGGCTTACATTGGTTCTTAAAAGCAGTTCTTGCACACAACTTTGATAAACTTTGCAAATAAACCATCCCCTTTGGATATCAGTCACAATGGAGATGGAAATAAACAAAGCTACAACCCACCAAGATAAAAGGTGTAGTCAGTTAATGAAGAGTAAGGTACCTACTTAAATACTTTCTACTAATGGAATGAATCCCACTAAGAGTGATCAAAAAACTTGAGTTTTCACTTTGAAAGTGAATCACATTTTTGACATCTTATCCAGTACATATTTTTGGTCATGGTTATTAAAAAGAATATGGTGACCTTGATCAACTGTCCAATTTTGCTTCAGAATAAACTCAAAATTGAATTTGGAGCAAAAAGATGGAGGTCCTCAGTTAAGGGCCTACTTAGCCCTGAAAATGGCAAGCATGACTTTTAATGTATGTGACAAGAAATGGCATGGGATTTCCCAAAGCGTAAAACTATGGGGGACTGATGTTACTGTCCGCCAAGCTTTTCGACAGCTGCACTTGTGCTCAAAATCTCCCATGTGTTTGAAGTAGCTTAACATTCATGGGGTGCTAACACATTCACTGAACTTCCTCCCTTAACTTTGAGACAAACACTTTTATGCTATTCTACATTAACCAATGTTTTAAAAGAAAATTCCTATCCCTAATTGAAAGCAATGTGAAAAGGGCAATACTTTTTTTCAATAGCTCATTGAAATTTGAAGCATGACATATTAAGTGAAAATCACTTTATTGAGAATTGCCAAGAAAGAATTTCAGGTAATTTTTAATTTCATTTTTGATATCTCAAATTTACATATTGAAATTATATAAATTTGATATCTCAAATTTACAAACTGAAATTATAAATAGTCATTGTTGAAACTATGATGAATTTTAAAATATTTTTTTAAAGCACTTTAAACCATTAGAGATAACTAATCTCTAATTTTGTGGGATAGCAGCATTCTCAACTGTTTCTAAGAAGGTTCCCTACCAGTAACATGTTTAATCATCTTTGCTTTACTAATGAAATCACAATAACAGTGTTAAATATTACTAACTTAGTATGAAGATATGAATTGTCTCCAACTTAAACCCCTCCTACCAAACACCAGCAGCGGAGTACACACCCCTTGTGAAATAGAGACTGTCAACTCTAAGCTTAACTGAAGTCAGAGAAAACTAGTAAATCACACCAGGCATTTGAAATTATTACACATTAAACTTTGGGGGGGGGGGGTTGTATGAATTCTTTTTATAACAGTCAGTATAATTTCTTCTGTGTCTATTTCCATTGAATGTATGAGGAACTCTAGTCAATGACAACACTTTACTGCTGCCATTACTGGAGATTTTATAGATCAGAGATGGGTCAGCATGTAAGCGTTAGCAGTAATGCCTCTTTTGTGTGAAACCTTATGGGGTTTGCAGGCACTCTCTCATCCTGACACTCATAAAACGTTCAAGTTCCCATATTTATTATTTAATTTCCTCCTATATATAGCAACAGAGTACTTCAATATATGAATGTGTAGCCCAAAAATGACAAGCAAGTGTGAATAGGACTAATGAGTTTTAATAATACACATATTAGGAGCTGCTAAAGGAAGTTTAATTAAGAAAAACAAGTTGAGCATGAAATTCATTTTGAACAAATGCAAGTTAAGTTACTGCTACAGATGTAAAACCAACCACAGTGTTACATCACTGGAGCAAACGTTCCATACCGAGACTAGACTTATTGAGTGTAGATGATGTCTTAGAGTCTACCTTCAAGTTGGTGAATTTGGATCTGACTTAGAAAGATGTAGAATATATATTTTTACTCTTCACTGCTGTCTGTAGCAGTTTCAGTTGAGCATGTTAACTATGTATCTAGGTATCTAGTCACACTTTTCTTTTCTTTTCTCTCTTTTTTTTTTTTTTTTTTTTTTTTTTTTTTTTTTTTTTTTTTTTTTTTTTTTTTTTTTTTTTTTTTTTTTTTTTTTTTTGAGACTAGGTCTTGCTATTTTTGCCCCTGAAACCGCAGGCTCTCGTTGCCCGGGGTACCACAGACTCAAGCAAACCCCAGCCTCAGTTTCTCACGTAGCTGGGATTACAGGTGCGCACCACCACGCCCAGCTATTTTTTTGGAACTAGATCTTGCTATGGGCCCCAGGCTGGACTCGAACTGCGATCCCTAGCCCCGACTGCTTCATAGGCTGAAGCTTACAGGCACGAGCCACCGTGCCCGGCCTTCTAGTCACACGTTCTGTGTGAAATACCAGTTCCACTGAGACAGGCCATACAGTAACCTTTTCCTTTTCTGTAGTCTATTTTCTAGAACCATATATGCCTGCATTTAGAAGTACCCTGCTCTCCTTTTGGGTGTGCTTCAGTTAGAGAATTGTTTATCATCAAATACTTCCACCTATAATTCTGTTTAACTTTTGGTGCAATTTAGAAAATAAGTGGATTTGTTTATTTGTTCCCTTGGTAATTTATTTGATAGTGGCAGTGTGGGAGGGCAAAAGGTGGGGAGGAGAAAGAATATCAGAAAAAAATATTTCCTTGGAATATAGTGTTTTGGTTTTTTTTTGTTTGTTTGTTTTTTGCTTTTTGTTTTTTTGGTTTTTTTTTGTACTTAAATGGTATTGATATATCCTGGAAATAGTGAGGATGTCAAAAGGAATATGAAGATTCCCATATGAGTTTCTTATCCTATCTTTTTGAAAACATTAGATTGATTTACTCATTTATTCTTTATATTTTGTGTAGTTGCCATTTTTTCTTCCTTTATGCACCCAATGAATATTGAGTCTACTCAATAGAGGTTTATCTTCTCAATAGAGGTTATTTATAACATTGAAAAGTGAACTAAAACGTCTTTTGCCGTTTAAAAAGTATACACTGTGAGTACTTTCATATTGTGATATAGAGTAGTTATGCTAGAAAATTTAACAAGGTCACATGAATGAATATTTACTTAATGGAAACCAACAAGATTATTACTAGTGTAAGTTTTCTCATAGGCAGTCATTCCTATTATGATCAGGAAAACAATGATTACTACAGTTAACATTGATCATCGTTTGATTTTCACACCTCAAAACAAATTTTGGACTATTGATGGCTAGTACACTAACAGTATAAAAGCTTATTTAATAAACATCATGCATCAAGTCAGTGCATCTGCCATTTTTAATTTTAATCTATATTACTTAACTGTCCCAAATGTTACATACAAGTGTCAGTGTTATTTATCCTTTCTCTGACAGGAAATAAACAAACACACAAACAAATAAATAAATAGATAAAGAAATAAGTAAATAAAAATAAATCATCAGTTTCATTACTCTAATTGTGCCAGGTGTTGTAATATATATGTGTATGTGTTACTAGGATTTGATGCCAAAGGTTCCTGTTATTTAGATTTGTTGGTCTTTTTAATATTAACACCTGAGGAGTTGTTGAATTGCAAAGGCAAAACATCTTACTCACTAAAATAGTAGTAGCTGTTTATATTAATTCCATGATGAAGTTTGTTTGAACTGTATCTTTTTCTTAGCACCTAGAACTGTGCCTGACATATTCTGGTGATTAATAACTATTTAATAAATGAGCAAGGAGACCTGGTTCTAGCATGAATGCTAAGTATGTAACTTCTTTGCTTAGAACTTAGTTTGGTTGTGCTTTTTATTTTTTCTAAACATGCATGACAGTTTTTATTTGAATTGATAGACAATTTGGGTTATGTGCAAAATTCCCAAATACAAAAGGATATATTTACAGGATATAATTTTATTTAGAGACAAATAATAATTGAAGTCTATTAATAGTTTTTGATATTGCTTATTTATTACATCTTGATAAATTATTTTATCAAAAATTACATGTATAATAGGTTTGTTTATAGTTATATTTTACCAAATGATACTTTAGAATAATTCTCCGCAATGAGGAAAATGTGATATCTCAAATACCTTTGGAACACTAAAAATAATTTCAAACCTTTAGTACATGGACACTAAGATCTATGTAACAAAGTTTAAGCTTTTATGAAAATGTTTCAGTTTTAATACAGTGTAATTCCATACTCCTTATCATTTAATTTTATTTACTGTTCAGTTAACAATTTTTATTCTTCCATGTATGTATTAAATTCTTACTAATATCTATTATTTCATGTTCTGCAGCAGAAATGGTCTTTGAATGCTCTGTGGATTGTTTTGAAATTTTCTATTAATGCTTATAGAACTATAGTATGGAAAGGGAATAAAAGATGCTGATATGTGAAGATGATGTTAAGTATAATTTTCTTTCCCTCTTGGGGCACTGAGTGAGCTGCAAACCAGGTCAAGAGTGACAGGAAGCCGTTATTGATGTTTGATGCTTTGCTTGAAAGGAATAATGGTGTTAGTTCAGTTCCAAATAGACAGTTACTCCTTCAACAATAGTTACTATAGTATTTGACAATCTCAGTAGAAGCTGGAACTGAATGGACACAAACGTTTGACTATCCCCTCTTTGCTAATCATCCTTCATGAGGTCAAGATTGGCATGCTCTGGAACAGGGCCATATTGAGATACCCAGTACAGCTTCTGCCAAAGCTGTAGCACTTCCCTGATAACAGGAATTTTTAAAAGAAAACTTTAATTAAGCAGTGTACCGGAAATGGCAGTTCTCCACTCTTTCAGTGCATGACAACTTACTAGAAACAAAAATAAGTTTAAATAGTGAATTAGGATTGCAACACTGTTCTTAGATTGTGCTGTCTTTTCTACAAACTTAGTAGCACACATAATTAAGTTGTTTCTAGAAGCATTGACTTGTGAACCAAGGTGGTCCCTTTCAGACCAAAGCATCAGCTTAAGAACAGAAGTAATCAGCTTTACCTGGCTGTCTCTTCTGAACTTCTAGGTGATTATTCACTTTCTTCTGAGGGTTCAGAAGGTCACCAGTTGTTTTTTAAAACATATTTACAATGTTCTATGTATATATTAAGCTGTTACCCATGATATTTGTCTCTCTATTTTAATTTTTAATATTGTGTCTTGTAAATTCCTACTCCTCCCATTCCCTTCATCTTTTCATTCATTTGGAAGTCAAAGCTCCTAAGTAGATTTAAGAGTTACCACTTACTGTTTGGAGAGTTTGAGAGCAGATTTAGAGTAAACAGAAAGTAAAACTTATTTTGTATAATCAATGCTAAATGATTGGTTTCCGTAGTTCCCACAAACAAAACAAACAAGATTGCCAACATTTAGCTATACTAGACATTATCAGTTGCAGATGCAGAATGAAATGTTACTGCCTTGGTCTTTTTCTTTCTGTTGTATGAAAATTTGTTATCACATATTAGAATTCTATTGTTTTCACCTCAAAAAAATTAGAACTGATCTCTAATCTATATCATCATTCATGTATATCCCAGCGATGATAATTTTTTTGAACTTTAATTTGCCTCCACCTTTTCTCTCTTATACACCCTCTTGCAACAGCTCTTATTAATATGCCTTTGTAGTAGTTAATCAGGCTTCACAGATGATCAATAAAATCTGTGGTAAAGATTACTTGATAAACAATAATATAATAAATGAATGGCTTATTTATTCAAGGAATATTTTCTGAAGACCTATAATGTAATGAATTGTTTGGAATGGTTATTAAAAATTGACACAGGGGGATGAGGTGGTGAATAGGGTGATAAGGTGGCGGGAGAACTTTCGGGACTACGCTGATATATGGAAAAAGAAATTTAAAAGAATTTAAAAGTTAATAATTTGAAAGTCACCCCTTCTGTTCTTGAATAGTAAGACTGGTCTTATGTTATTTTTTGTGATATAATTTTCATATGTGAGAGAATAGCTCATCCCTAAAATGACCTAGACTTTCTTCACTTGTGATATCCTGCACAGTGTCATCTCCCACTCTTTTCTTAACTCAGACTGATATCATTGTTATTAGAAAGCGCTGGACTTCACACCACTTGGATCTCCATTTACCTCTGTATTATACACTCTGTCCCATCTTCACTTGCCAATTCCTAGTCATTCGTAAGAACACAGGCTATAGATCACTTCTTAAAAAAAATCATTCTTTCTATCATACTTTCCTCATAAAATATCTACTCAGAGTACCCTGCACTAGCCATCTCAACAAAACCTTTAATACCAAATAGGTCCCTCTATGATATATATATATATATATAGATATTTATATATATCTATTTATATATGATATATATATGGTGTCATATATATATGATGTCATATATATATGGTGTCATATATATATGGTGCCTTCGCCATTGAACTGCAGACCCTTGGCCATCAGTACAGTGACTATCTTGTCCATGTTGGGGTCTCCAATGCCTATTGGTACCCTCTAACTATGGTAACAATAAAGAAGAAACTATATAATATTATGCTAAAATACACTACAAAATTCGCTTACATGAAAGTAACAAGTGCTTTAAAAGTTAAAAAAGGGAAATGCTTTGTGGTCATGAGGAAGTCAGTAGAGAGATGCTAACTCTCACTCATCTGTGCAAAACAAAAAAAAAAAAAGTGATGAGCAGTGTATATTCCCAAGAGGAGAATTTTGGTGAGCAAATTGAGCCCAGTGTACTAATTACTTCCAGTGGCTTATCTGCTGCCTTCTGATAATATTTTATTTTTTGCAAAGACAAGTTACAGCCAGGTGTAACTTCTGCATATTTTTCTTGCTATTTAATATATATTATATTGTTTTATATTATATCATTATTATATTATTATACTGTATATATTAAATATTTTCCTTGTTTTAAAATAAATATTTTGTTGGTAGCTTCAGTTCTGTAGTTATATTTCTAGGGTATGTTTTGGTTTAGTTTTAACTGTTCTTTTGTTTCACTTTTTTATATTCCACATACAAGTGAAATCATCTGGTATTTGTCTTTCTCCTGAATTATTATACTTGGCATAATCCCCTCCAGTTCCATATATTTTGTAGCAAATGGCAATATTTCATCTTTTGTTTATTTATATCTGAGTAGTATTCAGTTGTGGACATATGTTTGTGTATACATGTGTGCATGTGAACACACATGTATATACATATATGGTTGTGCATATATACATGTATATGCATACACATATACATTTAAAAGTATATACACAAACATAAACATGCATATGTATATATATATATATATATATATATATATATATATATATTCCTCTTATTCACTCATCTGTTAGCCACTTAGGTTGTTTTGAGAACTTGGATATTATACATAATGCTGCAGTGAACATAAGAATACTGCATGTGTCCTTTTGAAATATTTTTAATGCATTTTTTGATGACTATCTCTAAGTGGAATTGCTGGATTATACAGCACATCTATTTTAATATTTTGAGAAACCTCCATACGCTTTTTCCATAGAGACTAGGCCAGAACATAGTCCATTGCATGATTCTGCCTTTTTACCTGACACCCTTATCACTGTTTTTTTGCTTCTTACCTCTCTTCCTGTGGGTCATTCTCATAGGTTTGAGTATCTCATTATGGTCCTGAGTTGCATTTCCCTGATGAAGAAGTATCTATATTTAACTTTTCTGTACATTTTTAGTTGGATTTTTTGGCTCTCTTTTTTGAACTATGAGTTCTTTTTATGATTCAGATATTACCTCTTTTCTTTGGAGGTACAATGCGCAAATATTTTTTCTCATCTTTTTATAGGTACTTTAATGGTGAATGTGTTGTGATAACAACATCTAAGAAGGTTTGAGTCTATACCCCTTAAGTGTATTTCATCTTGTAAACCAACGTTACCTCAATAAAATATACAAAGTAATAAATACAATAAAATTCTTATTCATAGCATTTTATTTAATTACTCTCAAAATTTAATTTACCTTTTTTTTCACTTAACTATTTTCACTTTTATTTCTTATTGCAGATAATGAGAATGAAAGGGAATTTTTTTATATTTTCTGCACAGGAAGGGAGAACAGAATAAAACTGTGGGAAACGTTAGAGACATATCTCCCATTTTCCAAGAAATAAACTGGACAAAATTGAGAGAATCAAGCCCTATCTTTAAGTTCTGTTAATTCTTCTGTGCGTATCTTTCTATTTGGTGGAACTGTGTTCTTGTTTTATTTTTTAAAATTCTAATAGCTTTGTGTTTCTGATTTTCAGTGTGTTTGTTACAAGGAAATAATAATAATGTTCACCGCATGCTATCATAGAGACAATTAAATGAGATGGTATAATTAACTCACTGTTTTGCTCCAGTCAGTGCTCAGTTGCGACTAACCATTAGTCAAGTCAGTGATGGTCAGGGTAGAATATATTCATTACCACATAAATTCTCAATTGCTACATGTTAATGTAACCACAATATGGGCCATGGCATCCTGTGAATTTTTAGATGATCAAGATCTCTGAATTTCATCTCAGAGAAAATGCTTTGTCATACTTGATTCTTTTTTTTTTTTTCCTACCTATCTGGTTGCTTACCTTTCCATGGAGATTTAATCAATGTATTCAGTACTAGAATTATCATTTCATATAATCATCGCTTCTTGAAATTCCATTATTCTTCCTTTGTTTATGAAGAGTCCTGAGTTCTGTCATGTACTCTCTTCTCCAGGTTATTGGAATGTTTCTTGAAAATGTCTCAATGTTACACCAATTTGAACTTATCTAAATTATGCCTATTGATTAACCCCAGTAGGTGATCTGCAGATTTTTTATTTCCCTTTTTGAAATGTCCTGTATGTTTCACTTTCCCCAAACTCTCAAACTGAGCATATGACATTTTTGTGTTAGTCTCAGTGGGGAGCGAAGCAAAATGTCATATGTCATAAAGAATCAGGGCTTTTTTTTCCTTGGGTTTGTTTCTTGGATCTGCTTTTTTTCTCTTTTGGTGGCCTTAAGAAATTAACCAACCACTCAAATGTCCGTTTTCCTCAACACAAGCAAGAGTTCTTCACTTAAAAGTTTGTTGTGAAAATCAAATGACATGAAAGGTGCAATTTTCTTTGGGCAGGATATGTCAAGTAGTTGTAGATTTATAATGCTAGTTGTATTTGAAGTCATTTTCATAAAAATGTGAATATTTCAATTATACTACAAAATGAGTATGAAAATTATATTGTTTCTGGTGTCATTCCCACCAATTTGATTTTGAAGGTAATAGTTCCCACATCTTTGTGCCCATGTAATTCTTTTTTTCTTTCATAACAGAACTATAGAAGTATGAATATTTACATATGCTCCTACATAAATGTATCATCAGATTGTGTCGAAACATAGACAAAAACAGATTAAAAGTTAAGGGATATAGATCAACAGTGTTAGATGTCTTTTAAATTTTGATGCTTTCATATCAGAGATTTTTTTTTGTGTGTGTAGCTCATAACTAACAAAAGTGATGTAAAACTGTATTTCAAGCTATTTTCTTGATGTTTTCAAATATTTTTGTCAGTTTTGTTATTATATATGATTAAGTAACCAATTATTTTAATAATGCAATGTAGCTGAGTAAGAGCTTGTACTGAAGTTTCATTTCTCCTTGTGTTTTATTATTATGATATTATCAATATTTTTTAAAAATCCATATCAATTGGGAAAATTAACCTAGTAGTCCAACTCACAACGGCTACTTTAATTACACATCATGAAAAATGTATGAACCTACTTTTTTCTAGTGTTATAAACTCTAATATATCATTATACATTGAAAAGAAATAATGAGAAACACAAAATGCCTGTGCCTGTAGAGGCAAAGATGTGGTATTTTAGATCTATCCACATTTCCAAGACTATCTCAAATGCAGTGGACAACCATGTGAATATACTGGTGTTAATCACATAGTTAACAAATCTTATTTCCTTCGAGCTTCATGTAAACAACTATGATACAGAGACACTCAAAGATTTACCCCCCTTTTCTTGTTTGGCTATTATATGATTGGGTATGAACTCACCACTCTGGAGATCTCTGCTCCACAGTCCTGCCATTTTAATTTTCTTGTGAATAAACTTAATAATACTCTCCCCTGCTAGGAATATTTAATGGCTTTTCATCATGTAGTGAATAAAATCCAAACTCTTTAGCCTTTTAATGAAGGGCTTGCTTGATTTGGCTGTAATCTGCCTGTTCAGTCTCATCCAATGCTCAACCTCATTTACTCTGTCTTCTAGCCAAACTAAACTGTGCCCTGTGCAAATGTGGCTGTTTCTTCCTTTTGATCATAGATCAGGTTTCTCAGTGAAAAGACTAAAATGGAGGTTTGCTTGCAGCAAATTTATCAGGACAGGCCATGGTTATCAACACCTGTGAGGGAGAAAGGATGTAACAACCAGCTACTCTTCTGCCCCTTTTTCACAGGGAATGTTAGTGTCAGAATATTCCCTTAGAGTTACCTGGAAAGAGAGAATCAGGCATTTCTACACACTGGTGTGAGCCAGTCATTGGAATGTGAACTGTTCTTCCTCCCTGAGACTGAGTGCATTTGCATTAGTATTCATTCTTAAAAGTGCTTATGCCTGGATTTGATCTGTGACCATCATTGTTTCTCTACTTCTAATCCATTCTTTGAAGCCCAACTCAAATTTTCCCTTATTCATGAACTCTTTCCTCATCCATTACTTAGAGGTAGATCTATCTTAACTTTAAGCCTACTAATATTTTGTGCGATTGAGTTTAATTTGCTTATTGATCCCATTTTAAAGTACTTACTATGTGAGTTAATTCCACATTTGTTCTTTTAAGTTTATACTCATTGAACAGCTTTCCTTTGGGCAAATACAGTAAAAAGTATTTATGAAATCCTTTAAAATTCACTATAATTTATTTGTAACCCCAGTTAAAGTATTTAGTCATAGTCATTGTAGACATGAGCAAAACTGCAAAAACAAGTCAATCATCATGAGCACAATTCTTGTTGAGGTTAAACAAGTTGCTTTTATTTTTTCCTTTGTCAGCTAACATATAGAGACTAAAATATGTAAATAGTTGGAGTACAGTGAGCACTTCAATTGGGACCAATTGGACGGGGATTGAGTGTCAACTCTGGCAACTCTTAGTGGGGTGACCTTCTGAAAGTCACTTAAAAATTCTGAACCCAATTTTCTGTTTTGTAAGAGAAAGAAAATGGAAACTACTAGGATGAATGTTTCCAAGTTCTCCAATATATGATGTGTAAGTATGTGACCTATGTACATATATGCATATATAAAATATATGTGCATGTGTATGTAAACACATGCATATTTTCCCCTAAGAGCTATGGATTCACATTCCTTAATTTAGTGTTTGCTATGAACTTTATAACTAAGGTAAATAACAGCAATCAATTGCATAGCACTGGCCAAGCTCCATGCTGCTCTGGTCATAAGCATGTAGTCAATTCAGATCAAATGAGATTTACCTGTGCTTGCACTATAGAAAGGATTTTCACATAGATTTTTATGATGGATATAAATATATTTAAAACAACACCACAACCAACACAAAATACTTGCTCTAGAATAGGAAATTCAGTAGGGAGTGTTAGTTTCAATAATAATACAAATAAAAACAGACTAAGAATAAAGCATAGGAAAGAATAAAAGGATAAAATTTAAAGAGATGCTTAAAAAACTACGTAAAATTAAAAGTCAGAGTCTTCTTATTGGGTCCCACCTCCTCGTGCATTGTGTCTTACCTGAACATGTCACATGGCATCTTACATTATAGCCATTTTTTTGTGATTTATTCCAATAGAGTAGTATACTTGTCTTTAGATATCATAACATTTAGCATGATAGCTTTATACATTGTAAATACCCAATAGATGTTTGTTGAGGAAAGAATATATGAATGTGATCACCCATTGTGATTATTTAAATTCATGACTGCTTTCTCTGCTCCATCATTCCCTCTTTGATTTGTGTTCCTGAGGAACAAACTAGTTGATGAAATGACTATTATGGTTAATTAATGCAATAGGTGATATATTACCATTTATGATGCCTTTTTAAATGTTATTTATTTTTAATTTTATTCCTATTAATGAGATTAACATACTTTAACCCAACAGAATGCATAATGGAGAAATTTGTAAGGTAGTATCTCCACCAACCTAACTGTAAGTCAGAGGAAACGAATCATGTGTGTATTAGTAGGTTAATATACTTGCCTGGGGTAATGAATAAGGCTTTCCTGACCTCATTGTTTCAATGTACTTACTATAAAATATCTCAAACATATAGAAAATACTGGGGATTATATAACTGAGGGATGTATGTTTCTGTGTGTGTGTGTGTGTCTGCATATTGGTGTATGTATTACCTGATACTGTTACATTTCTAAGTATGTAAAATTTGCTGCAACTAATTAAGTGATGGTCTTTTAAGGCCTTGCTATAATTTCCATCTTAATGTCAGTTAATTAATAACATCAATTAATTAATTGCTAGAACTAATTTCAAACCTTTTTCTCCTTATTCAGGGATGCCATTCTATTACTACATTCTTATGTATTTGTGGTAATATATACTATTACCTTTCCATTTAAACAACATTTTGCTATACCTAATATTGTGCAACTTTCTGTTTTTAAAAAATGCTGATTTACTTAGGTCTGGAGGCTTTACTTTCACTAAGGGTAAAATTCCAATGTTATATATGATAAGTATAAGCACATCAAAATTTGTTGTCAGTATATGTACATGATCATTTAGGTCATTATAAAATTGGGAGGTTTTTACTGCTCACTACTATTTTAACATGATCTTTTGTAATTGCATAGCTTAGTATTGTAATCTGTTATTACACACTATGCAGAGTAAAAAATACTTACATAATAATACCTAAACTTCCATTAAGATCAGGGTAAACCATTTAAATTTTCTGCTTCTATAAAATTGCAGAGTATTTACCTGGAATCTATCTTCTGAAGGGACATAAAATACTTACCATTCAATTTTAAATGCACTAGGACCAATTATTTTAAAAAGTGTTAATTGTGAATTGAGAGACTGTATCATGTGCAATTATCAAGAGGACAGCCTTTAAATCAGATGCTGATGGGCTCTTGGATCTGGTATTGATTAGCTAAAAGACCTTGGCCAAGGCATTTAACCTCTTTAAGTCTCAGTTTCTTATGAGAAAAAAAAAAAAAAAAAGACTTGAACTTATTTTATATGGTTGTTATAAAAGAAATGTAAATGCTTAAAAGGTAAGAATTTGGCACATACTAAAGAAACACCAATATGTAGGAAAAATATTTGTCAAAATTTTGAGTATTTATTTTTATATATGTACATTTATATAAAATTATATGCAATTTAGATAATTTAAATATGTAGCATTTTACATTGTATTTGGATGACTTATTATTATAATAGTGACTGGTCTCCAAAGTCTTTGAGGTCTCAAAAGTCTTGTTTTCAAAATAGGTAACTCATGTAAAAGGAGGTATTTTTGTAATTTCAAAAGGTAAACATCATTAGAATTGAAATTTTGCCATGGCATGCAGTAATCCTCCATAATTTATGTTAAAGTAGCACATGAGTAGCAACAGAAATTCTTAATTTTTAACATCATTGTGAGTATAAAATGGAGTGCCATTTTGTTAATAACCAAGCAAGTACTTATTATTAATGAGATACCAAGGTGTAAAAAAAGACACTTTGGAAATTGTTGTGTCAAAATGGTGCTTTTTAACACCAAACACTAATTAGGAAAGACTCAGTCAGCTTGTGGCCGCCATGGTCCTGCCAGGAATCAACATAATAACTTTGACAGAAGTGGGTTTGTATAGTGGAGGCTCCAATACACTGGAGTTCTGGGTAGGAGTAGGAGGGTCTAAGCCTGTCTTTCATATGTTAATGTGCTTTTACAGCAAAAGTCTGAGAATTAACCAAATGTATTCTTGAAGAAAGAATTTGTCTCCTTATTACCGTCTGTGATGGATTGCTCAGAGTTATAGGAACACCAGGCCTGAAACAAATCTCCCACTGCCCTATATAGTTTTTACAATTTTTTATTCAATAAAACAGTCAGGGAAGCCTCACTGCCAGACCAGCACTTACTCAGAAATCTTCCCATAATATGACAGGATAGAACCATCTGTAATACAAATCAACACTATTATTTTCAAAGTAAGCACTTTAAAAGGCTGCTTGAACAAGAAAAAACAAACTTGCCTATTGTATACAATTCTGCAGTTGATATAAGACTATATTGTGAATTGCACTGCACTGGATATTAAATTTTATCCGGATGCATTTTAAGTTGAACTGGGTAAACATTGTTAGATGTTTGATTAATCTTAATATGCAGGATGCCATGATTAGGTATAATTGTTCTTTAAAACTACCTTATTCTTCCCTGCCCTGCATTCTTACTTTGATCTTAACAGATAGTGAGAACGGAATTTGTAATAGAAAAGTATATTGACATTGAGTTAGAAATTAATTTTCACATTGCAAATTTACAGATATTTAAAATATGCAGTAGATGGTGAAGAAAACTAAACTTTTGCCTGAAAAATGATGGCAAACTTTTCATCTTTTCAAATTGTGTCTAAAGTCATTTTGTCTTTTAAATTCTTGAACCTTAAGTTAAGGTGAATAACCTCTATAGTCTATGATTTTATGCAAACTTTTGAGAAAGAGCAAAGAGCTGAACTTCAAATGCAGTTACACTGAATTGTGATCATGGTTGAACTAGTGTTAAATTTCTTGTTCGAGCATTAGCTATGTTCTTTCACATATATGTGATAAGGGATTGGATACCACATTTTTATTTGTTTGCTTGTTTTTAATAAATGCATGTGGTAATTCATATAAAGTATATGTTCCATTAGTTTCCTATCAATATTTTTGAAAAGATCTCTATTACTGAAGTCTAACTGAATGTATTAAGTGATTAATTCCATGGTCTGTTGAAGTGATTAAAGAAGACTGTCAATAAAAGTGAAATTTCATATGTAACATTCAATATTTTAAAAGTACAGTACTGTGAAATGTTCCTGTAAATGTATATTTTGACAAGGTCTGTTTCCACTTAAATGTGTATAAAATCAGCTGGAAAGTTTTTCAATAATCTAATAATCAGTTATTTCACTTGTCATCTCACATCAAACCATAATTTTTCTAGGCTAGTATATAACTTATCTGACTCTAGCCACTATTAATGTATTTCTGTAGCTTGTAAAATATCTAGTTATCACTCTGTCCATTTTAACTTGTTCATAGTAATGATTTATTTTCATTTTCTCTAGGATATAAACCTGCAGCTAACTGGCTTTGATTTAGAAAGGCAGTCAATGGCCACTCTCATCATGTGCCTACTGTGGAAAACAGAATGATCAATAGGATATGGTCTGATAAATAATGATGATTGAAGATGCCACTTCAATTCATGTGAAATCAATAGGAGTTGCTGGCTGCATGGAGAGCTTTCTGAGCTTTTCTCTACAAGTTCATCTTTAAGACATCGGAGGCATATTCTACCATCACACACTCTTACTCAAGTGGATACAAATACATTTGCCTCATTGTAAACAGACAACTAGACAACTAATATGGTATCATGGCACTGCCCAGATGCACGTGGCCGAGTTATGTGTGGAGAGCAGTGATGGCGTGCTTGGTACATGGGGGATTGTGTGCCTCCTTGACTCTCTGTGTTTTGGGATGTTTGCTTCAAGCTGCCCATGTGATCTCACAAAAATTAGATGATGCAGACCCACTGGTGACAACCAACTTTGGCAAGATAAGAGGGATTAAGAAGGAACTGAATAATGAAATCTTGGGACCTGTTATTCAATTTCTTGGGGTTCCATATGCAGCCCCGCCAACCGGGGAACATCGTTTTCAGCCTCCAGAACCACCATCTCCCTGGTCGGACATCAGAAACGCCACTCAATTTGCTCCTGTATGTCCCCAGAATATCATTGATGGCAGATTGCCAGAAGTCATGCTTCCTGTGTGGTTTACTAATAACTTGGATGTGGTTTCATCATATGTTCAAGACCAGAGTGAAGACTGCCTATATTTAAACATATATGTCCCAACAGAGGATGGTGAGTTTACTGCAGGAGAAGCAGGGAGATATATTTATATTTTTTCTATTCTATTCTAACAATATTAATTCATGTATACTGGTAGCGTGCATGGCTTTTCCTGTTGGCATGTAGACATATTTTACATGCGTGCATGACTTCTTTTGTTAATGTGTGTTGGTGTACTTGTTCTTATTTTTTTCCTGTGCCTACTCATTTTCTTTCCTCCACAGCACGTATACTTAGGTAGAAATGGGTTCCTAATTTCCATTTTCTACCAAATGACTTCTGAGAAGATGCATCAACATTTTCTCCATTGCATGTGCAGACTCAAGGAATTGGGGACTTTCGCACTCAGTTAAATGCAGGAGCATATTAAGTTAGATAGTGGTGTTGCATGTTCCGGCGGTCTGTGATGGAGCGCCATGTTATTTTCTAGTCTTCTATTCATTTTTCAGTAAAAAGAATATCCAAGGAATGTGCCAGAAAACCCGGCAAGAAAATATGTAGAAAAGGAGGTATGTATAAAAGTGGAAATTTAAAAAAAAATGGGGGAAAAACTCAAGAGGAAGAACAAGATACTCTCCCTAAAGATGATTTGCTGTTGCTGGAAAGTTGGATGGCTAGGTGCTATTTGGAATTTAATGAAGTTGGTCAGGGAATAGAAAGATGGTTGAGGAGTGCTCTCCCTCAGTAGGTAACATTGACAAAGCTCTGTGGTGGTGTATTTTCTTCTGGTGCTGACAGCATTTACAAGAGTTGAATCTGTGCTTTTGAGTTTGTATAGAGAGAAATAGATGCTTAGGCTATTTTCCTGCCTTTGAGAAATCCAGATGATGCTGCCTTATCATTAGTCAACTATGATCTTCAAAGTCTTTTTTACAGATAGAAATTTCTACAGCTTTTTAAAATTAATCAGTTGCAAATCTAGTGTTTGGTTTTTTCAGCTCCTTCTGAATACTTTATGAACTTTCTCACCATAAGGATAAAGTTGCCATAAGTATTGGTTAAAAAAATATTAAATGAAGGCCAGGCACAGTGGCTTGTGCCTGTAAGCTTCAGCCTATGAAGTGGCCGGGGCTAGGGGTCGCGGTTCAAGTCCCACCTGGGGCCTGTAGTGAGAAGTAGTTCCAAAAACATAGCTGGTCATGGTGGCGCATGCCTGTCATCCCAGCTACCTGAGAAGCTGAGGCTGGGGATTGCTTGAATCTGTGGTACCCCAGGCAACAAGAGCCATTGGCTCCATGGGCAAAAATAGTGAGACCTAGTCTCAAAAAAAATAATAATAAAGAAGAATAAATAAGTAAATAAATTAGATAGATAGATAGATAGATAGATAGATAGATAGATAGATAGATAGATAGATAGATAGATAGATAGATAGATAGATAGATAGATAGATAGATGGATAGATGGTATTTCCCCCAGTCATTTAATTTTCAGTTATTTTTCCAGAAGAGAATCCGATAGAATCCGATTTTAGAGATTTTTATACTAAATATTTACAGTCTTAAAATTGCTTTAACATTTTTTATATTTATGTTAAACAATTTAAAACATAGAGAAAAACATGATTCAGAAGCTACAATTAAATCAACCTTCAAATCATCCTCTAACCAGATTGAGCAAATGTAGACACTGACAGCTGTGAGCTTGCATCTGAATATAGCTTGTCCACACTCCATTTTTATATAACATCCAGTTAATCACTCATAGGAGAGTGTGCTTTTCTATGGCAGTAAATCATCTCAGTGTTATTTTGACCTTATTCATAACTTTGTATAATTTCCAGTATTCATACAGAAGTCATATTAATATTCTAGCTTTGCACATTCGCTTTCTCCATGCACTTCTAGTCTCCTGGCTGGACCATGTCAGTTTCCATTACATCCTGGGTGGGGAGGAGAGTGGCTAAATTATATTTAACTGGGGTTGCAGTATACAGCAAAAGCTCATAGCAGTATTCTCAACTGCAGATCATAAGTGTTTGTATTGAATTGAGTTTTGTTGTTATATTTTTGCCTTTATTTCTTTGGTCATCCTGGTAGAATGGGATTTAAGCTTTTTTTTTTTAATTGATGTTACAATTTGGTTTAAAATCATAGTTTAATAAAGAAGGTCAACATGGAGGTAACAAGAGAATTGGAAATAACTAAATAAAAAGTCTCTTGTTTTTCTCCAAATGAGAATAACTGCAGTAATTTACATGCCTTCAACTAATGTTCAGTACTGCAGTGGTTATTATTATGCAGCTTATCAAGCATGTGTAATTAGCTAAGTGACTTTCACCTCCTATCACAAAGATGTTGATTCACAAAGTCATAAATAAAGATGGTATTGAAGACTGCATAAATATAATACGTAATAATATGTACAATCAAAGAAATGAGAAGGACACCAAAAGTTAAGCTACTAAGTGAGAAAATGACCTTTCTTCTCATATAACTTCAGAGAGAATTGGACATATTATGGATTTATTTTTCATTGTTCTTTGGATTGTTGGTTCCATCTGCTTTATGAGAGAGTTGGCAACGAGTTATGTAGGTTGCTCTATTTAGTTTGGCAAATTCTGATCTAATTTATAATTAGCCTGAGGACAATACCTATAGATATCTACTTCAGTCTTTTTAACTTACAGTTCAAATCTATTGGGTTTTTATATTAAGCATTCTAAAAAACTGTCTTGTTTTGGTATTTAATATCTCCTATGATCATAAAATAAGTTCTGTTCATCTGATTATCACTTGTATATTTTCCAAAGTCTTTGCTATTTAGAACAAAGACTTTAAATATAATCTTAAGATATAATTTTGTATAAAATTGTCTTTTAAAAATAAACAAAACTGAAACTTGACCTTTAAGCAGAGCCATAGGCTTTTTCCCCCCCAATTTGTGATCTTTCTTACCTTCTCTGCTATGAAGAGCCTTTTCTGATAATTTCAAGAAATCATTATTCTGGTTCTAAAAAATATTAGCATTTTTCATCTATGCATATTCTAATATATATTGCAAATGGGCTATGTTCTTCATTAGCATTCTAGAAATTTATAAATGATATTTCAGGAAGTACAGGATTAATTGTGTTGCCCTTTATGTAAATGTAAAGTCTGATTTGTTATTATTTATCTTTATCTCTTTACTTAGCATCTCTTGGCCAAGTACACAATAATCTTTTCATATTGTATTACTTCAAAACTACTTCATAATTGCCCATTATAAGTCAGGCACTGTTCAAGGGACTCAGTAATGAATGAGGCAAAGATATCTCATCACATAAAGCTTACATTACAATAACTTTACAAAGAAAGAATTATTTTTGCACACGAGTCTATATGAGAGACAATTTTCCTCGTTCAAAAGTTATCATCCTGTAATTTTTAAATAGAATATTTATATTTTTCTGTGTTGCTTAGAGAAGCATTTCTGTTTAATCAATAGACTATTTTTTATTTAAAATAGGTCCCAGTTGCACTTTTAAATCTACCTTTTGATATTTCCCATGGTAGTTTTAACTGCATGTTAATTACTCTCCAGCTAGTTCTTCAGGGTTTTATTTTTGCAAAATTGAAAGAGTAAAATCTTTAAATGAGAATACTGTCAACACTTGACCAAATAAGCAGATAAAATGTGATAGAAGCTAGAATTTTGATGTGGAGAATAGACATAATTCATCAAAAAACATTTTGAAAAAAGTATGTGCTATTTTTGGTTCTGAGGGTTAAATACTCTGACCCAGTTTCTACTACTAGTGTGTGATAGAACCGGATTTCATCTTAATTCTTGCTTATGTTGCACACTTTCCTGTGTTAAATATTTATCGCTGGTAGATAGTTTCCGTAGGATAACCTTGTATGTCCCTACCTCTTCCTTCAATTCTCCTTTTTTTTATTTTGGTGTATTCAAATATATTGATTTCCTTTTTTAATTGTTTAAAATAATACACACACGCACGCACATACACACACACATGCACACACACACGCACACACACACATACATATATATGTGTGTGTGTGCGTGTGTGTATATTACATCTTTGTATTCCCCAGGGTTCACCCACCACCTCCCTTCCCTGACCGTTCCCACTTATCTGCCCACCCCCAGCTGTGTACTTTAGTTTGGTCAAATATATTAATTTCTTTTTTTTTTTTTTTTCTGGCTGTTGACTGTATTGCAGAGAGATTTAATGTGCACCTTAGTCGAAGTGGTTCAGGTTGATGTTAGCAACTAATTTTTATAAAATATACTTATTACTTATTTTATTGAATACTTTTAAATAATATACATGCTTTCATACTGTCAGACAAGATCCTGACATATTCCTCCTGGTTAAATCAGGACTGGCTTTAATTTACCTAAAATTTCCTTTGTTTCTCTAGGTTTATCTCTTGTGAGACAAGCCAACTAACAATAAAGTGGTCAAATATTAGGCAATAAATATAAGGAGGAACAAGGGACTCAGATTTAAAAAAAAAAAAAATGACTGCTTCATGGATACACCAGAGATGTTTTGCTTAGTATTTCTCCAGTACATAGACTATTATTTGCGTAGCTTTTCTGAGAAGAATACAGAATTATTATTTTTTTATTTCTGTGTTGGTAAGAAATTGCTGGTATCCTATTTTGCTTACCCCAATTTTAATTGCACAAAAAATTAGAATCTTTATAGATGACTCTGATATAATTCTTAATTCTCATTTAGTATTTTATTTCTTAGTTTCATATACAGCTTACTTATATATAATATTTAATTGGTTTTACCTGAGATAGTGTTGAATTCATTCAAGAACCTTTTCCACATATTTAGGACTTACTTGTTTGGTTTTTTTTAAGATAGAGACTGATTGTTTCTCCTAATTAAGTACTTATGACAATGACTCCTGTCATTGTCAACAGATTTGGGATTTTAAAGCAAGATTATTATGCAGAACGTGCTTCCTTCCTACATTCTTAATATATTTATTCATTTAAAAATGTTTGAGTCCTGACTCCTCATTACTATCCTAGCACACTAAAAAGCATCAGTAGAAAACAAAACATTTTCTCCTGGAACTTACAACTAGTAAGTGTAGGTAAATTGTAGATAAATAACATAGAAATAGCTACATTTTAAAATATATGTTTAAATAATAAACAGAGTTAGTTTGAAGTATCAAAGTGCTGGTATAGAAGGGAAAAGTCGTTTTAAATAAAATATTGTCATCTTCTTTCAAAATATGACCAAAAGAGTAGAAGTAGATTTCTGGTAAAAGAGGAAACTATAGGTACAGAGTATTAAAGTGAAAATATATCTGTGTATTTAAATAATACATCATATCTGGAAAAGGGAGAGAAAGGGGATATTGTGATTCAAAATGATTTGACTTAATAATAAAGAGATAATTCTGATGATGTATTAAGAATAGATTATAGGAGAGAAGCTAGGCTAGCAGATAATAGATGGCTAGAGATCTGACAAACTATGAACAGGTTCTAGGGTTAGTACAGGCCAGTAACAGTGGAAAGTTCTCAAATTTCATTTCACAGATGACGTTTCTGACTAATTTTGTTGTGAGCAATAAAGGAAAATGAAAAGACTGAGATGACTCAAATTAAATTTTAATTTGAAAATCTAAAAGAATTGATTTACCATCTCTCAATGTGAAAATATAAATTAGAATGACTTAGAAAGAGACATAGTAAAAGATGGTGTTTTGTTTTAAACAGGCTACATTTGAAGTGATTCTTAAATATTTGAATTTAAATATCAAGAACCAGTTTGAATTTTAGGGGTGAGGTCAAGGTAGACTTAAGTTTGGGCATCACCTTGATATAGAAGGTAAAGATTTAAAGTCATGAAGTGGAGTGAGAATAAAAGGAATAGAATGAAAATAGTTAAGAAAACGTTAACAACTAATCCATGAGAAGATCAAGAGATCTGGGAGGAGATGGGTAGTCAAGGAGATAGTGAAAGTGTTTCATATCAGATGGGAAATAAAGGAAGATTTCCTTCCTTCCTTCCTTCCTTCCTTCCTTCCTTCCTTCCTTCCTTCCTTCCTTCCTTCCTTCCTTCCTTCCTTCCTTCCTTCCTTCCTTCCTTCCTTTGTTCTGGTTTCTAAATAAAGAAAATACATCAAAATAAACACTGTTCAACTCTGCCAAATGAATTTTTTTGAGGTGGTATCATCTAAAACATTGGAATGAAACTAAGAGAGTATGGCAAGAGATTTGAAGTCACTGAGCATGAATAAATCTTTTAAGAAGTTTTGCTGTAAAAGTAAATGTAAGGACAACAGCAGTGGTTTTATTGCTATGATGAAAGAAGCAGGTATGTTTCTACATACTAGGAAGGGAACAATGAAAAAAATGTAGAAAAAAAGATGGTTGACTGGTAGCATAATCTTGTTATGAAAAGGTGGAATTTAGTACACAGCAATTTTGGGTTAAAAAGTAAATAAGCAGATAATTTAAATCAACATGTAGGTGGGCAATGTATGAGTATATGGGTAAAGTGATAGTGGGAGGGTTCTGTATTCATATGACTGCTTCTATTCTATTTAATTGATGTGGAATAATAGGAGAAATGAAGATTGAATTAATATCAGTGAGTTCTTACTATGAACTCGAACTTTTGCTATATTGATTTACTTAATAGTACAATAGTTTTGTGAAAATTTTATTCCCATTTTATAAATATAGAACCTGAGGATAAAGGTTAAGAATATTTCCCAAAGATACATAATTTGTTGATGACCAGCTTTATTTCCTTTGAAAGGATACATTTAGAACAGAGAGAAAAAAATAAAAACAAAATTCATCAGAAACAGTAATCCTGTTTATATGGGTTCTCAGGTTATATAGAAAATTGGTGGCAACGTGCTTGGGAAAATCACTACATAGTGGAATCCTTAAAATATCTACTTTGTTTGGTGTTTGAAGATGAATTGGAATATCAGATTCAATGGCTGATTTAGTTTCATATTTGAATTTCTAGCCTTGGACAGATGTCTCTAAGCCTTCTCAAAGCTAAACAGTTTACTTTGAAACTCTGAAATGAAGTAAATCTAAAGAGTTGTAAAGCTTCAAAAGAATGACATCAATTGTTCCATTGTTTACTGACAGAGTCTCCTGAAACTGATGATTAAAAGACCATTATAGTTGTCCAGTTCGATTTTTCCAGAGATTAAATACTTTTTCTTATAGAAACTGGGGTTGAAGTTGAAAATATTTAAGACTTATGCTGCTAGCAAAAAGAGTTATGCCCCCAAATAAATCCTTGGTAGAAGCTGCTTTCCTTTTATTATCCAATGTAATAATACATTTTCTTTATGCATTATTTTCACATATAGACTATTCTAATAATTTAATAAATGTCATAGAGTCTTGTTTTCATTCATTATATATTAGTTAGCATTACAGATTTTTTGGATAATATTTCTACTTCTACTATTTGTTCTTTGTATACTCTTCTCCTTCTTCCTTCCTTCCATGGTTGTATGCTAAAGAAATTTAAGAAACAAACTTCAGGAATCATACCAGTATATAAATTTGTTACCAACAATCACACAAACTCATTCTGAATTTAATAGTCATAAATTCTGGGCTACAAATAGAAATACAATTTCTCATCATAAATCTTCACACAGCACTTTAGGTAACACTTCCCATACTAATTTCCTAGGTCTGCCATAGCAAATTTCTACAAACTGTGACTGAAAGCAACTAATACTTGTTTGTTCACGGTTCTGATGTTGAAAACACCAAAATTAGGTTGTTGAATATTATCAAGTTAGTTCACTCTGCAGTTTCTAAAAGACTACTTGCTGCCCAATGTCTCTGGCATTCCTGAACTCACAGTCACATTGTACCATGCTTTCCCTGTGCATTGACATGACTTTTGTCTCTGTATCTCCCAGTATCTCTGTTTCTCACGATCTTCTTGTAAGAACAGTCACTGAGTTTATGACCTACCTTAGTCCTGTATGATCACTTCTCAGTTGAGTTCGAAAAGGCCAAAGAAAGGTCATTATTACCTTTCTAGGGTTATCCTAAGATTTAAATAGCAGAAAATTTTGTCTTAGATTTAGGGAGGTTAGAAGTTTAAAATCTAGGAGCCTATCCTTGTGTCTCTTTACAAGGAAATATTCCTATATGTATGTCTGTATTCAAATCATTTCCTTTTTATATAAACACCAGTCATATTGGATTATGGGCCTACAACCAATAAACCTCATTTAACTAATTACCTCTGTAAGGACCCTATTTCTCAATGAGGTCACATTCTGAGATATTCAGGGTTCAGCCTTGACATATGATCTCGGGAATGACACAATTTAATCCAAAAAGTCACGTTCTGAGGTCATAGCTGGAAATGAGCTCCTGAGGGATATGAAGCACATTCTACTTTCCTCAAACCGATCCCCATTGAAATCTTAAAATGGTGCAAATTCATTGCATAGTTGGCTTAAATAACTTACTCAAGGACATGTAGCTGTTAGTTGGCAGTGCTGGGAATCCCTTTCAAATAAAACTCAAATTTCCTGTGTTATCTAGTCCCTCCAGTAGATGCCAATTCTTTCTACTCTCCTGAGAATTTTCTTCAATTTGTTTTTAAGTATTTGTCCATCAAAATTTGTTCCTGGCTGGGCACGGTGGCTCGTGCCTGTAAGCTTCAGCCTGTGAAGCGGCCGGGGCTAGGGATCGCGGTTGAGTGTCACCTGGGGCCCGTAACAAGATTTAGTTCCAAAAAACTAGCTGGGCGTGGTGGCGCGTGCCTGTAACCCCAGCTACCTGGGAAGCTGATGCTGAGGGCTGCATGAGTCTGTGGTACCCCAGGCAACGAGAGCCTGTGGTTCCACGGGCAAGAATAGCGAGACCTAGTCTCAAAAAAAAAAAAAAAAAAAAAAAAAAAAAAAAAAAAAAAAAAAAAAAAAAAAAAAAAAAAAATGTTCCTACATATTAGATACTCTTATACAACCAAGAATTGATTTTGTGTAAACAAAAAATGCTTTCTATATTTTTTGAAGTTTCCCCAATTTTTAAACATTTTACCCAGTTAGTTGGCTACATGAAAACATGGTCATAGTTAAAATTAAGATTCCACTAGTTTAAAACTGCAGTAGGATTGATTTTTCAATACTACTCCTTTTTTTTTTTTTTTAGACAATTGGACAAAGGTGACAAAGATATTTTGAAAGTAAATTTTAATATAAGACCTGTTTCTTTGTTTACTGTAATTCTGTTCATCTGGTATCTATGTAATGATAAGAATTAGAACAATTTAAATATAGCCCATAATTTTCATTAAAGTATGTAAAAATTGCAAAAATTAGTTTAAACAATAGCAAAAATAATTTTAATTTAAGGATCTGGAGTCATTGCAATCATGATTATAATTTTCAAAAGCAGAAATTTGACTCATCAACAGTCTTAATTTTCTGTTTCTTTTTCAAGAGTGAAGAAAAACTTCAATCTCCCTCTCATCCTTTTTCTTTGAGGCAATGTCTTTTGAAACAGATGATGCAAAAAATTACTAATATCTCCTAGTCTTATGAGGAGGATACTAAGCACCTTCCTCTATTTTTTTCTCTTAAAGAAAATGAAAAACAAAAACAAAACCAAAGCAAAACAAAATGAAGTGTCCATTCTGTTTTCCTTGAAGCTTCAGGACTTCTAGAATCTTCCTTCCTAGTTGCTCGAAGAGCATGTAGAAGGGGGGGTGGGGGGAGAAAACAGTGATGTATGGAAAGTATAGGTGTGATACAAGGGGGGAAAAATAACCTTACCAAGTAGAAAAGAAGCATAGCTTATCCCAGGAAAGGACGAGGGAATCCCTGAAAGAATTACTAAGAACATCTGTGTTCCTACTGACTTGGATTCTTGTGATTCTTGTGAATAGGTTTATCCCCTCAGGGGATCTCTGGAAAGGGGAACGCCTCTGGCTAGTACCAACTCTCCATCCTGCCAGATGTCATCACTTTTTCTGCTCATCATCTTTCTAGGTAGTGAGCAGGCCAGACCTGTTTGAGCACTAAGCTTTTATTAGAGAATTGAAATGTCTCTGACAGTGATTTGCAAGTCAGATAGATCTTGAGGTTTCTAAACTAAGAGGAACAGTGTTTTTCTTTAACATAATGGTGTTTTTCTTTCTTTGCTTATTATTCTTTTGATGTTAATGTTCTTTCCCGTGCCTTGCCCTCTACCTCCAGAAGGACCTTGGCTGTTTCTCTTCTCTCATTTTGAACTTGTTCTGGATAAAAGCCTTTTCCAACATTGCTAGAGACTCAGACAGCAGGACTTTTTATTTTATCCCCAGTGAACTTACTTTGCAGAGCTAGCCTGTTTTTCAGTAATACAAAATAGGACATTTTTGCTGGTGGCCCTGTCAGTGTTACCAAGTAAATGTAAGCCTGATTTGTATTTAAGTCTCCAAACAAAATGAGGGAATGACTGTTTCTGTGGGAAGGAAAAAGGTAATGATGCTGTTATTTGGCATTATGTTCCCTGTAATAAAACATTTAATTAAATCTTTAAATGTGTATGGAGCACAAACTATGCACATCAGAATAAAATACATCAGGCATAACCAAAACTATAATTATATCAGCCCTGGTGCCTGAGCCCACCTTAGTTTCTCTGCCAAATAGCAGTGGTTTAAAACTTTCTACCCATCTGTTAAAAATAAGAAGAAGAAGAAGAAAGCTCTGCTGTATTATATGAATCTCCTTGAAGTTTGGGAATGCTTCCACTAGTGAAACAACAGCTGTTGAGTTACTGGGCTCAGGCTACTTACTCCATAGGTAAAATGAACAGCTGCCACTTGAGTTTGTTCATACTTTGTGTTTACTCTGTGCTCTCGTGGATGGTTCCCAGAGCTACAGAGTCTAAAAGCCATTGATGAGCTCTCTCCAAAAACTCAGTCTTGTGGAGGTGGCAGATGCTGAAAGAGAAAATAACAATGTAATGGAATTGCCCTGAGGAAAGGAGCAAAGTACTGTCTG
Organism: Uropsilus gracilis; assembly: GCA_004024945.1. NCBI lineage: Eukaryota > Metazoa > Chordata > Mammalia > Eulipotyphla > Talpidae > Uropsilus > Uropsilus gracilis. The sequence continues at coordinate 170,199 of PVHY01000086.1, read as the reverse complement.
GAAACACACAGGAGACCTGTCTGTGGTCTAGAGATGCTTTGTCATATCTCTCAGAATGAGTATTGCGATTCCTTGACAAATATAAAAGCCAGTGTTGTCTATGGGGCCATTTGATCATGTAACTTCAGATTAATATATTCTTAGTCCTTATTTAAAATATTTTCTTGTGTGTGTGTTTGTGTGTGTGCATGTGTGCGGCTAAGTATGTGTGTACATTGGTATACCTGCTTGTGCCCTTCTTTGCCCAGATACAGTTGTCCCATTACTGACTCAGACTTTGGAAACACTACTGTGTTCCACTTTTGAGGTGATAAAGTTCATCTTTCAAGGCTTTGAAATATGGTGACTTAATTATATAGACTTCAAAAATAGAAAGTTCAAGATTTTTGTTATGATTTATATTCTAAATAACTAGAGTGTTGAAGAGTAGCTTTCATGTGAGTGAAAGCTTACTGATTATGAGGTTCTGGCTGAGACTCTGGGAGGTGAACCTCTCCTTTCATGGGGTGTACACCATCACTTATCCCTGATAGTTGGATGCTAGGACATTTTCCTTCCACTTGAGCATACATTCCCCCCTCATCTATTTCCTTCACCAGAGTGTCCATCATTTCTTGCCTGCATTACTACATTAGCCTCATAACAGCTCTTTCTATCTTTGTTCCTTCTCCTTTCCTCCACTTTACACTTAACCAGCAGTGTGATCTTTATCTTAGAATCTAAAATCAGGTGATACCTCTTTTTTTTTTTTTAATTAATTTCCTATAGGGTCTCCTGCTGCTTTTAAAATAAATGCGGGATTCACAACCATAGTTTACAGGCTCCTACTGGTGATGCCTTCCCACTTCCTCTTGTTCTTTACATTCTAGTTGTATTGGCCTCCTTTCGATTTTAAGAATGGCTGCTCTTTTTCCTCAGGACCTTTACATTTGTTCTTCTTTCTACATTGAATATATAATATCTTTCTCATCCCAACCTGTCATATTTAAAGTTTTAGCAAAATGCCATCTTGTCAAAGCAGCTTTTGTAAGCACTGTTTTAATATAACCTTATCTCAAACTCCTATTCTAGTTGCTCTTGTATTATTATATAATTTTGTATTTTAATTGAAGTCACACTGCATTTGAACATTATATAAGTTTCAGCCATGCATCACTAAAAATCAACATGCACATATATGACATTAACTTCTTTTCCATCCCCTTGGTTATTTCCTTCATTATATTTTTATCTCCATATGAAATCATCTTGTTTACTTATGTGCTTATGTATTTCATTGATGTGCTTATGTATTTACTCTGTCCATCCCAGAAAAGCATTTCTTTTCAACTACATTTCCAGTAACCACAAGAGATTCAATAAATATTCCCGAAAACATAAACAGCCTTAAGAAACAATACACTTCGTTGAAGAAAGACTTCATCCCCTAACATTGGCATTTTTTTTTTGTGAGTAATACTACACCTGCTATCAGTGCTCACCAGACATAGCAAGTAAGAATCTATTCTTTCCCTCTCTGTTTTACAGAAACTGTTTATGACTCCCCAAATGAAGAAAAAAATTAAAGCCAACATCAGAGGCCTTAACTAAGAAATAGCAGTGTTCAGTGGCTCAGGGTCTGACAGATATAACCTGGACTCTGTTGCTGGGGCCCTTGGGGCCGAGTGGCTGCCAGCAGCCGGGGCTCTTGGCTCTCTGCCTGCGCACGTTACTGCCAGCTGATTGCCTCTGTTCTGAATTTATATTTTAATACAGGATGCCAACAACACATTTGTATAATAGAAGTACAGAGAATGATTTTTTTTTCTTTTCCAGGCCAGAAGATTCATTTTTCCTTCCCACCTTCTAATTTAATTTCCTTTTCCTCTTACCTAACTCTGCTTTCCTCCCATGTCAAATCTATCTTTGCTTGGAATTATTATATTTCCTTTGTCCTTGATCTGCCATATAGCTATGATAGGAATTCTTGTCACTGTCTCTGTTAAGGCATTTAATTTGGGATTATTGAAGAGGCAGAACATGAGTTCTACCTAGGTGATCTAAGAAGAATTCTAATTGGACTTTTGGGTGGGATTTTTCTCCTTCAGTAACCTAGGTTGGGATATCCTTTCTTATGATTTAGCCTGTTATTGGTTCATAGCTCTATTGACATGTGCATGCAATAGAAAATTGTTCATTGCTTATTGTATTAGATATTAGCAACTATCATCTTTTATGAGAAAGCCAGAAATCGGGAGAAAGCAAAGGGTAAGACTTTATTTTAAATATAGCACCATATATAGAGCTTCAGGAACATGGTTGGTGCCCATAAGATGGTTGATAAATGAAGACACATTTTGAGTATGACAGATAATGAACAGTTTAGGTCACAGAGATAAATGAAGAAGCTGGTTTCTCTTTTTGTTGTGGTGGAAACAATCTCCCGGACTGCCTGAGATGGAGAGACATAGTAAGAGGTTACAGGCCTACAATCTCTCAATCAATTCTGAGAGATCAATCTGGCAGTAAGAAAGACTAAACCTGTGTCTCAGAATAAATTGCAGAGTCAAGGGGATAAGAGGTGCTATATCCCTAGCAGGGCTGGCTTCATGGCCAGACAGTGCAATCAAACCAATCCCTATACTGAGAACAACTCCACAGTTAGTTAAATGCTCTCTTATCACCATCTTGAACTTCATAATTTTTTGACAAAAGATTCATATTTTCATTTGTCACTGAGTGCCACAAATTATGCAGCCAGTCGTTCTTCCTGGTATTTTCCTTTATTGCATACCATAGATGCTCGTATAATCCTGAGAGATAGTATAATAGAAGCCCTCTGTTTATTTTGGAACATTTGATTAAAAGTTTCAACTGAAAACAATGAACATCTGTGTTTGTACCCTTACAGTTCCTTGCACATCTAAGGGAAACAATGAAAAAGAGACAAGTTGTTTCATTGGGGGAAAAGTAAAAGGGTGGGGTGGAGACCTTGACCTGGTTCAGCCGTCAGTGTGTGGTCAGACTGCACACAAGAGAGAAGCCTAAATTTCTAGGTACCTATCAGAACTCTATGTCTGAGGAACTTTCAGGTTTTCCCTAGTTTATGACAATTCATTACAATTTTTACACACAGATGAGCACTTTAGGATAACCTCTCTGACAACAGTACACTTTTCACCCACAGATAAAAAGCTGGCAACTAGTAGCAGATCATGGTTATTATGTGTCAGTGACCACAGGAGCCTTCCTAAAGGCAATAGCTGCTGAATGGAAAGGAGAAAATGAAAGATAAGAAATGTTATTAGCAACTTGATAGAACTGGGGAATTGATGTACCACCGTTGAAAGAACTGAAGAAAGAATGGGGTTGAGTGTAACTGGAATGTTCCACCAACTAGCTGCTTTCCTTTTTCACCTGCTGCCATCACTTTCCTTAACCAGCCTTTTCAAACATGGCTTCTTTACTAGGATTCAGTGATGGAGGACAGGATAGAGAGCAAATTAAGATAAAGATATAACACTTAAGAGAAGAGAAAGCATCAGTTGCAGAGAGGAAAGAAAAAAAGGGAAATAAGGTTCGAGAGAACAAACCTGACAAGCCTAAATATTGAACAAATTTTAATCTCCTGTATGCTACTAAATGTAAAGCAAGTGTATGCATGCATACACACATGCATGCATACATGTATACATGCATACAAACACACATACATATATAATGTATAAAATTTGCAAGAACTTATGTATGATTATCATACATAATCATTTCAGTAACTCATCTGTTAAAAAAAAAATTGAGAGAAAGACAAAAGTGTCAGAAGAAGACAAAAATTGTGACAATAAGAAAGAGGGAAGAATCATAACTGTAATTTACCCTTGGTTGGAGCAAGCTTGAAAATGAAAAGAATGACAATCATAGACAGCAAATCACAAGCTGTCAACTGGAAAAAAAGCAAAATCATTTAGTTAAATGTAAATTTCTAAAGAACAGACAGGTGCATAATTTATGTAGATTTGTATTAATGAGTAGACAAATGAGTAAAATTTTCCAGAACACTAGTAACTTAAAAAGTTGTTGATTTTATTCAACACATATCTGTTGTCTGTTGCTGTTGTTGAGGTAATGTTGGTTTACACTGATGTTTGTATTTTGTGAGTATAGACCCCTTCTACTCTTTTAAAGTGTCATTATTGGAGTGAACCCACCCTAAAGCACCTATAGTCTATCACCTTAATCCTTAGTCCATTGTCATCATGTATTTTTGGAGCGTCTACTGTGACCACACTTCATGATAGGAATTAGAATACATATCTAAACGGTACAAATAATCAGTAAAAACAAACATATACATGTTGAATTCAGTTAAAATCTAGTATGAAGACAAATTCTAAATAATATCTACAAAATCAGAGAGTTCTTTAGGATGTGGAGTGGTGTAACTCTTCATAAGAATACAAGAGCTGATCAGCATTGGTGTGAATCAAAAAAAGTAGGTAATATCTTGAATCAGCCTTGAAAAATGGGTGGAATTCCAACAGCATGAGATGATGGTCCGGCAGAAGGATAAGTATATCAGTGTGTGAAGACAGGGGACAGTAATGCTCAGTTACTGAAATCACAGAAAATATGTACTTGCAATGAAATTTTGGTTCTAGTAAAATACTAGATGGCCTGGAAGTCCAAGATGAGTCATTGTACTGTTAATTTGTATATGTTAATTTGGAGGTAAGGGTTTTTTCTAGAAATGAGTATGGTTTCCGAAAAACTTGAGCAAGGATTAGAGAGGGGAAAGAATGGATTAAATGATAGAAATAAAACTAGCTTTGAAACTGTCCCCATAGTTCATATGAAAAGTGGTTGACAGTGAAATTAAACAGACAATGGATTTCAAAGACATTTCAAAGGAGAAATTAGAAGACTTGAAAACTGACATATGACAGTGAATGGTGTGCAGTAAGTTGACAGTAGATTGGAGACTATCTGGCCCAGAGAGAGAGGTGATGCCATTACTAAATTATATTTTCTAAACTTCTCCAGATATAGAGAGGCCTGTGCATTTTTTAGCAAAAATGATTCAAGGAATGAACTTGCCATCCTTCCCTTTATTGTTATCAATATGAGAGTATGCTTTGTAGTGTGTTCAAATCATATATTAGCCTCATCAGTGCAAAGAAAATCTGTGAAAAATCCAATATTCATTTAATACTAAAGAGGGAAAAACAGATGATATATCTTCTGCACTACATTTTTTTCTATTACTGTTATTTCTGAACTGTGTATAGCTCTAGATTTCCAAAAGAGAAATGAAGAGGGTACTTAATACTTCTCTCAGGAAAAGGCAACTCACTGCCATAGATTGTGTGAAGATTGTGTGAATATAATTCTCATTGACAAGCCAAGATTGAGGAATATATACAAGATCAACTGCACCAAATCAGCCTGTTTTCCAGCTATTAACTGTTCATATCAAGTGCTATGTTTATTTGCATGGAAGTGGAATGGACCCAAAAAACTTGAAAACAGCAAAGTGTTGCTATTAGAAGCGAAGATGGACTGGTCAGGCTTTTCCCTGAGACAATATACCTAGGTCATTAAACCTCAGAGAAGCTTAAGAAGACAGAATGTGGGACATGAAGTAGAAAATTATCTAAAACAATGGCAGGAACATCTGGTGAGATCAGAACATGATAGAATGCACAAATTGCTTTTTAATGCTGACCTGCTAGAAGTAAAGTTGTCCCAGGAAAATAAGAGGAGGAGGAATTAAAGTTGTTTTGGGATTCTAGGAAAATGAAAGTTCATATTTGTCAAGTAATTGTCATGATCACTTTTTGTAATCTGATTTGAATAGGTAAATGTCATGTTTGGGGAGACTTCTGATATAAAGATAATTACTAACTAACCCAATTAGTAAATACAGCAAAGTACCATATTTTCTGCTATAACAGATGCAGTTTGAGAGGAGCTGCATCATGCCTTCTTCCAGATCATGGAACAAATTACTGTGCACTAATTCTGCTGAAAGAGTTAAAAGAGCTTCAAATGCTTTGTGCCCAAGAGATTGTTGAGTTCTAGAGAAACTCAGCTAAATTAATAACCAGGTTATGACTGTTCCTGAAACCACATATACCAGAATCCTGCCCCTTCCTCTAATCTACAACAACCTCTGATATTTATTTCTCTAATGCTTCTTGTTTATCATGCCCATGCAGTGATCTGACTTCAACATGATGTCTCTAGAAACTAATGGGAGATTAATGTTTATGAAAATTAAATCATTCTTGTGCATTTTCTCTCTAAAATCCTTTGATATGGAAGCCAACAATCTTTCTCAAGGAACTTAATCTGGTGAAAAAGGAAGTTAGAACAGGTATATATAAAATGGAAATTTAAAGTATATGATAACTTTCAGAAAAAAAAGAGTCTTTTGAGTCTTAAAAGTAAGGTATGATGATAATTGTGGGTGTGTTTTGGATGAAGTTAGAGGAAGCAATCAGAAAAATGATAAGATTTAAATTGACCTTGAGTAATAAGGACTTGTGACAGGTTCCATAGAAGAAGAGAAGGTGTGCACCAAGAAGAGAGCGTAGCATGACCGAAGGTGTTAAGATGGGAGATCACACTCATTTGGGCTGTCTTGTGGCTGGAGTTGAATTGGAAAGCAGGTGATGAATACCACAAATAAAAGGCTGATTGGGACTTTTGTGAACAACTTGAGTACCAGATAAGAGTTTTGCATTGAATTCGGTAGGCAAAAGAAAACAACCAGATATTTGTACATAAGAGAGTGGTGTGACAAAACCATCTTAGAAAGATTAATTGGGCAGTTATCTTTGGTTAGATTGATGCTACAGAAGGCTGGACTTGGAGAAATAGTTACTACATTTTTACAGTTGCATCATCTGGCAAGTTGATAGTAAATTTAAATTCTTACAATTGTTTAAAATTTTCTGTGATTCCATTGATATTTATATTTAAATACATCAGAGAATTTTTAATAAGGAACATTATTCACTCTTTTATTAATGTGAAGAAAGGTCTGCATGTATAGGTACATCAGTAGAAAGGTTGTTCTTTGAGAAAGGGGCTGCTATCCTTATCCTACCATCAGCTGTGGATTCATGGCACCTTGTTGTGGTTCTGTCACTGATGGTATGTGGCTGAATAATTTAGTCACTTTTTTGTGTAGAATTGAAATTTGGGCCCCCTGTCCTCTAGTGTCATCTTCAGATTCACTTTTTCAGGTCTTTTATAGGAACAAAGGGAATTATAATGACAAAAAAGTTTAATAGTACTTTACATTTCTGCTTAGTTCACTAACTCACCAAGAATTCTAGTAAGGAGAGGTTGAAGACTTCACTTCATGCATGGATTTAATGTAGCATGAGCTTGTTGTATTTGTTGTAACGGTCTTAATGCCATCTTTAATATTTTCTTGCTGGGCTACAATTACTGTTTCCTGTTTCCAAAAAGCTAAATTTTTGCAGATGCCTGCTCCCACGTACCATAGTTAATTAAGGGTATATCAGTAGTGTGTTTCCTTTTCATCAGAAAACCTAGAATACCAACTTAAATAAAATAACTGTGATATATTGGTATATCTTAATTTTATCCGCCAGGGAATAATTTGAATGAGCTAACTATGCTATGGAGTACTTTGAAAACATGATCATAAAATAGCTGCTATATGTCATAAGAAAGAACAGGGGTTATTTCAATTAAGTGTGTTAATTAATTAAAGTAATTATAATGCATGGAGGGTTAGACAACCAGTGGCAGTGTTTCCAAGATAAATTATAGCTCACATGTTATCTGATTTTTCCTAACTCGACAAATAGTATGGTTTATAATTCTTAAGTTTTATTTACTCCCTTTTCCTAGGAACTCTCACCTAGTTTTATGAATTAATTTTTTGGGGATAGCTTGGGTTGATATGTATTCCAATGAGACTCTTTCCGACTCTACAGTAATTTCCAGAGATTTCATCCAAGTCAGTATGATCAACTAGTTATATACTGGGTAAGTCAAATATTTTTAATTCCTCTTACTTGCTATTTTTCTGATTCCAATTTAAAAAATCAGCCACTGTTTCTGACATTCTCAGAAATAGCCCCCATTTCCCTGATTTTGTAGAAGAATGGACACCGTGGAATGGTAAAAATATAGAATAAAAACATGAGTATAGGAATTAAGTAAAAACTTTCCCTGATTTAGATTTTGAAGATAAGGTAATATGAACCATTTTCTGAGTTGTGAGCAAGTGTTTTGTGAGGTAGACTTTGGAAAGACTGTTTATCCATTCTACCCTTCCACAGACGCATGTACCACTATGATCAATACCATGTACTTTTGCAATGGACAAACAACTTTGAATTTACTTGTTGGTATTAATGCATTTGACTAGATGTACACATCTGTACATTTACTCATGTTTCTGCATTTGCTCTCAAATGATATTTTCTACCAGGTGTGTATAGGTGATAAATTCTTAGTTTTTATGGATCTTTCTTTGAGAAGACAAAAAATTATCATTTAAGAGAAAACCATGAGATCAGTTCATTAAATATCTGCAATACAGTCTTTATAACATTGGCTATTAGATTTCTATTTTAGTTATTGATGGAATAGTGAGAAATTGTTAAGTAATAAAATAATAATATACTTAAGGAGTAATTCAACTTACCCACCAATTCTCCTGACTCTGCCTAGAAAATTTTGGAATTGACAATATAATATAATAAAGGATTATAATATAATAAAGGATGACTATATTGATATATAACAAATTATACTAATAATATATCAATTATATTGATATTGATTATATTGATAATATAATACAGAATATGTGTGTATATATATATGTATAAACAATATACTCCTTAAAGACATCTTTTACAGATCTTCATTTATAGAGCATCCTTTTACAGAGCTACTAGTTTGAAAAACTCACAATAAATTATAAATACACTTATTGTTGGGACTACAGACTTCATTGTGATATAAAGAATGATATAAACATCTGAAATTTAGTGGGATTGTTTTTTCTCATAGCTACATATGTAGGTTAGGTGATTGCATCACATTGGCATCTATATTGCAATATATTCATTGTAGGAGTCCTCTCCCTGTTTATAGACTACATTCATTGTATGGAGTCCTCTCCCTGTTTATGGTGCTATCCGGCAGAACCTTTTACAGTTGTAGAAATGTTCTCTAGCTCCTCTGACAGATATGGTAGCCACTTGTGACAGGTAGTTATTAAGCACTCAGGACATGGGTAATATGACTGAGTGAGCTTTTGACTTTAAAATTAATTATAAATTAAAAATTAAATAGCTAAGATTAATCGCTACCATTTGTGCTAGTCCAACTAGGATATGAAAATTAGCATCACCAGACAAAAGATAAAAGTCACTTAGGATTTTCAAATATGAGCAAAAAAATAGTCTATGTATTTTGATAATTTTCGAACTTAGAAGATATTACTTACAAGAAATAGTTATAAGAATTGAGGTTATATAAATAGAATATAGCAGGCATTGTTATTTTTAGCTTCAGACCTTTTGGAATAGTATACCATAAAATTCATTTTACCAAGCCCTGTACAGGTTTTCCTTACCTAAAACTTTCTCATCAGGGTTTTATATCATAATAATTAGTTACATCATGAACTATGTTGTGTAGAGTACTAGTGTTAATGTTTTCTTTCAGGGAGCTATGTAGTTAAGAACTTTATTTTTGTTTCTTTCTAGAACTAGTGTCTACCACATTTTTCTCCTGAATGCAAAGAGCAGTGTGGAACCTTATATCCCTAGCCACTTTAGAATTGGTCCCTGGATATGAGCTAATATTTTGGAAATATTTTTATTAGTTGTTTTATGATTCTCACCTAATCAACTTGTCACATTGATTTTGGAGATTTCAAATTGACCATTATAACTGTTGACTTTTCAAATTATTTCCTAAGACTGTGTATATGATTCATATTATCTACTTCATTTTCAAAAAGTAGCTGCTGCCAAATATGGTTAGACTATCCAGTGAGGAGAAAGGTAGATTCTCCTTTAGAGCTATTGACTTTCATTGTCTGGGCAACAAAAATATTTTAGTAACAGTGAATCATGAGCAACTGATATCACCAAAAGTAGATCTTTTGTGCCTTTTCCCCCCTTTTCTCTGATGTACCTTACTTTCAAGTGAAACACATTGAATGGAAATATTTGACATCTGTATTTTTCTTATGTGCTAACCTGAGAGATAAAATTGTAATTATTACTTCTGTCATCTCATTTAGTGTTGGTTTTTTTGTTTGTTTATTATAAATAAGTTTATTCTATCTTTGCTACAAAATCTCTTAAAGCTATTATTTCTTAGAATTTTCTAAATATCAGCCAATGGTTTTCTAATCTATATGAAGAATTTACAGCCTCTTTTCTTAAAAAAAAAAGACTCATGTTTTAAGTTATTTCATTGACCGACTATATGTTTCATTCAGGATTTTTTTTTTCTTTTTTAGTTTTAATCTGTTTCATGTTCAGCAACAGAAATCATATCTGGAAATCTGGTGCATTGTCTAGAATCTTCTGCTGTGAAACTTTGGTTGACATTGTACCTAATATGAGTATTTGTCCACTGAACTTTTTAAATCTCCGCATCCTTCTCTTTCCTATGAATAGCCACTTCTCTTCCTGTCATATGTTGCTCTTACTGTCTAACAGTTGCATAACTGGGAATTTAAGGAGTGAGTAACAACAGTACTGCCAACTCTGGCCTGGCCTCCCTTTGCAAGCCAGCTTTCTGGAGTCAAGGTGCTTCCAAATTGACTGAAATTTGGGTTCTTCACCACTGGAATGTCCTTTTGCTTTGTAATATGTTCTGTGGGAGCAACTGTTTTCAGTTATTGTTCATATACATGAAGAATGTCTTTTGACATTAACCTTAGGGTGAACTCAGTAAGATGGGAGAAAAATAAACCCATTTTTTTCTCTTAGTCTTTGATTTTTACTGACATTTTATACCTGATATTCATGTGAAAATGCCTTAGATTTTGTCTTTTAACAATAATGCGCATTCGGACTGTGCTCACAAATAATTGGTTTTGTTATTGGTTAAGTACAGGGAAGTCTGTGTTAATAACAAAAATGAAGACATTAGTTCACAAAACAAATGCAAGTTTTAAATGTATATTCAGTTAACATGGAAAGCATTATACAGTTGCTGTCTAATAAAACTGGAAAAAAGTCTTAGAGATATTTTAAGCTATAGCTTTAAGCTATAACTACTTTTTAGGGGAGTGACATATTTGGGGGCTGATGCAAAAGTCTTCCAAGTAGGAGGAAGGACCTAATTATTTCCTGGTGGATGGAGCATATTCCCAAATGGAGGTTGATCCAATGTTAATTAAGTTGGCAAACAACATCTCTGAGTTCTTAAAAATTAGAGTTCAAGAATAGTAAAATGATCAATAGATAATGACCTTTTTAATTAACAGATACTTCCTCAAATTAAAAGATATATATATATATATATATATATATATATATATATATATTCTTTATTCAGAGACTTAGAGTCCATTATCATTGAAAGGTAAAATAATAATTTAGGTTTAAGAAGGACCCATGTAGCAACATATTATAAGTTATCTAGTCAGAATTATTCTGACTATTTGGAACTTTGGGAGACCTTAAAGGACCTTTATTAGGTTGTATGTCAAATTTCTGTTAGACAATTCCCTTTGAATCATCTATGCATAGCTAACCCCTTTATCTCCATCTCCTTCACATCTTGTTTATTATTTCTGATTTAAATGTCTACCTTCATTACATAAAAAAATCTTGGATTTTAAAAACTTTGACTGAATCGATCTCTATTTAATGGTCTTGTTTAAATGCAGTTGAAAAAATTTTAAATTGAACAAATCATTTTTCTTTTTTACTTTTTAATTTGCTTGTGCATGTATATATATGTGAAAATATATATATATACACATATATAATATATATATACACACATATGTTTTTCACGTCATTGTCTAACCCAGGGTTCTCCCATCACTTTATCACCTGTGAAACATCTTAATTTCTTGTAATATTCCATTGTGTAAATATACCACATCTTTTCAACCATTCATCGGTTTGGGGACATTAAATTGTTTCTGTGTACTGGCAATTGTAAATAATGCTGTGATAAATATGCAAGTAAAAGTATCTTTTTCAATTAATGTATTTGTTTCCTTTGGATAGATTATCAGTAGTGGGATCACTGGGTTAAATGATAGCTCCATTTTCAGTATTTTGAGGGTCCTCCACACAGCCTTCCATAGAGGCTGGAATGGTTTGCAACTCTACCAGCAATGTAAAAGTGTTCCTTTCTCTCTGCATCTGCGCTAGCACTCAACAAATCATTTTTCTAATGTGCATAGAAAAGTGTATAAGCATGCCAAAAATCCAGGAGAACTTGAAAAACACTGAAGGTTAAAAATGTCAGGGGTTGTTTGAAAGGGTTTGGCTTCTTGAGAAAAGAAGAGAAAAAATGCACATTCATAGAATAAACTGTGTTTCTTGATTATTGATGAGATATGCTGAAAAGTGAATAAAGGCAGAGTCATTCAAAGGCAATTGGAAAGCTAAACTCTTTGGTGAGTATGACATAACCAGTCCTTGTCAACAATTTTAGCAGCAAGCATCAGGCAGCGGGCACCTGGATCACCAATCTTTATTGACTGTAGCAGTAACTCAGACATATAAGGCAGGGCAGGGTAGACCAGGGCCTGGAAAGCTGGGAGGAAGGCAAGCCTCCAAGACCAACAGGAATCCTTTCTCTCTCTCTCTCTCTCACCCCTTTATCCCTTCTCTCTTAGGCCCAGGTGTGCACACTTACACATACACACATCTAATGAACTGCACAATCATGGAGAAAGCACAAAACTGCAGATGCTGGGCATACAGGCAAATGGAAGAAAACACCTGCCAATTCCTCTAGCCTACACATATTTTACTTAATATAGAATAACATTCTGTTGACTTACTTTCATTTTCTTTCAAGTGCTACAGATCTCATCTCATAGTTACTCCCAATTAATATGGGTTGCAAATATAGAGTTATTGGAACTAGGAGGGGGGCCCTCTTGGGAGAGATGAGATCTGAGAGGATATATTAAGGATGTGAAGGAGTAAAGAGATGTTATTTAAGATAAATCTAGTAGAGCTGTGGAGTTTCGGAAAAATTCAAGATGAGAGCCAGTTGGTAAGCTGCCTTCCCAGGATATGAACTTGTGCGGTGATAATTTAACCAGTGATCTTCTGGTTGATTGCCATGTGGGAAGTTTTATAATTACATGGTTGGAGAGAGGTAAGGCCATTCTGAAAATGGTTCTTTTAAGTGAAATATGAGTCAAATCTTTATGTTGACAGCTATTTAGTAAATGGTTGCTGAGTGAAGAATACTTTGATAATCAGGCAGGTGAATGAATCTCACATGTGAATAAAAAGCATCTTTCTTATTTTGAGATTGTTTATGGTACTGTTGTCTATATTTTCTAAGTGTAGATTTTTTTAAAGTACTTAGAGCAGTCTCCTCTCTTCTTATTAATTTGGTTATTTAACTGCTTTATTTATTGCTAATTGCCCAAAGAAACAAGAGGCTTTTTGTTTGACATGATTATTTGTGTGTATATGTGTGAATGTGTGTGTGTGTGGGGGGGCATTAAGTGAAGTGTTCATATGAATTTATACAAATATGTAAGAAAGAAAAAGAGTATTCAGAGTCCGGGTTTTACTCAGTCTTTGGAGATTTTTGCTACACAGTTTTCGAAATATATATTCATTTGGCAATGCAGTAAGCATAGATATTTGTAGTTGTCTATAACCATGGTTATAAGAGTAAATTCAGTTTGATTAGTGAAAAAATCTACTCTATTTTATACTTTTTTACTTGAGATTATTTTCAAAAATGCTTTCAGTAAAATTGGAGTTTCACCCCTTACATTTCTGGTTATTTTTCTTTCATTATTTATGAAAATTAGATTGTGCCCCCTGAACCTTAAATTTTGTATATTTCATGATTTCAGTAGTCAAAATTGAGTTTAAAATGCTCTTTACTTCATTATTTAGTGCTTTTCTGCTTTCTCAAGCCTCTAGAATTTGATCTGGCAGCAGATTTTTTTTTTTACAGTTGGCTTATAAATTCTTGGAAAATGGTGTTTATAATAGAAATGTTGCCATAACTTTAAATCTAGCAGGACTAGGCAGCAGCCTTCAATCTTCCTGATGTGCTGACAGCATCGAAGTTTGTTTTAGGATGCATCTGCAGTGTCTATCTTGAGCATTCCAGATTGTGGGAAATGAAGTGTCTTCCTTTGAGAGAAAAAAAAAAAATGGCGTTTGCTGAGGGTTGCATCAGTGGAACTAGGTTTGCTGTACATGCCGCTAAGTGCTTCTTGAATTTTGTTAAATATTTTGGTTATAACATGGGACTCTCCAAATGGTGGCTGTGCAAATATTTGTTCTGCTTCATTTTTCACCAGAGTGTCTGGGAAGTGTAGTGATATAATTTCTAGGAACAGGATGATGAATTTAATTTTGCTTCACTTTCAAAAAGTTTGGTGCAATCTCATCAGGTCAAAAATTCCTGCAGTCTCTGTGAGTTTATTTTATCTGAAGGGATGTTTGTGTTGACAATCTGTGAAAGGATGGCCAGCAACAAAAATCTGCATTGATTTACATTAAGCTGTTTTTCTATACTTTCTGTTCTGGTGAAGGTTAGAAGATTCAATCGATCCATCATTATGTACTTGAATATCATCTAGATATTCAAATATTTGCATCCCCCAAAAGCCAAGATGGGATCTTCTTCCAATTGACTATGATCACATACCCCAGTCTTTCTCTCTTCATGTTAACAGCAGGGAAAGTATGTTGTGAATTTACTAGATACAGGGATAGTATTTTCAGTACTTCAGGGGAGCACTGGTTTCAGTGGATTTCAGGGGAGCACTGGTTTCAGTGGGATTACTTTAGTAGAGATCCAAAGCAGTATGAGTCTATTTGCTTCAAGAATTACTTTTTAGTGGTCAAGAGTCTGTAGTTTGTCTGCAAAAATATTTCAGAATTTTGATACCGTGAAATATTTGTGATATAAAGAAATTGTTAGTTCCGTTGAGAAATGAGTATAGGACACAGCTTATAGAAAGCTTTGTGGCATACTATAAAGTTCTGTAGTGTTTGGTATATGTTAAGCGAGGAGTCTTCAAAGGTTTCTGAGCTAAAGATTGCCATAAACTGATTTTGTTGGTGCTTTTCAATATTTTCTTAATATTACAACTAGAACTGACATATTTGGAACATGATTATTTCACCATCTTCACAGAACCAGTAAAAAATCCTTTGTAGTGGTCATTTGCTTCTTCCCTTCCTTCCTTCCTCCCTTCCTTCCTTCCTTCCTTCCTTCCTTCCTTCCTTCCTTCCTTCCTTCCTTCCTTCCTTCCTTCCTTCCTTCCTTCCTTCCTTCTTTCCTTCTTTCCTTCTTTCCTTCTTTCCTTCTTTCCTTCTTTCCTTCTTTCCTTCTTTCCTTCTTTCCTTCTTTCCTTCTTTCCTTCTTTCCTTCTTTCTTTCTTTCTTTCTTTCTTTCTTTCTTTCTTTCTTTCTTTCTTTCTTTCTTTCTTTCTTTCTTTCTTTCTTTCTTTCTTTCTTTCTTTCTTTCTTTCTTTCTTTCTTTCCATAATACTCTTATTTGGCCTCTACAACTTTTCTATTAGATTCCACAATCACCCTGTTTTCTAGGCTACAGTAATTTCATCCTTTTAATATTTTTAATGGATCCCTCACTAGCACAGTTTCTTATTATATGTTCTTTGAAACAAGAAGTTGCCCTTCATCTTATTAAGTAACATGATGGATGTTTAAAATTGATTTGCTACAAAGTGATAGATTTTGTACATTTCTGAAAGAGAAATTTTGTGGCACAGAAGCTCATACATGATAGGAGTTTTGGCAGTATCTCACTCAGACATTTAGATAGTGTTCAAAATTGGCCACACCAAGTCTATGTTGACACCTCCAAGGACAGCTAGGGGAATTGTCATCTATGAAAAAGTCTAATGCAGTCAGCTATCATAAACAGGTTCTCTAAGAAAAAGTTTTCTAAAATTTGTCAAATGAAGAAAATTAGACTTTTAGGGCCAGCAACAGCAAAAACATTTTCTGATATTCCTTGTATCTCAGTTCTTAATTAACAGTACAGTATTTATAGAAAAAGATAATATGTTGGGTTGAATTTTTTTTCTCACAACCCTTTCTGATTCCCCCAGAACTAGTTAAACTTCCTAAATATAATCCACTAATATTAACTTATACTATCATCAACACTGCTGGACATGGTTCTTTTGTCCATTTTAATGGAATTCTGTGATGATATGAGAGACAACAGTTTGTCTGAGTAATTGTCAATTAAAATAAAGACAGTATACACAAGACTATATATGCCAACAAATGCAACCTTGCCTAAGTCCACATCATTCATTTAAAAAATTATGGACTTTTAACATTTTAATATTCCTTTTAAAAATAAAAACAAGTTATATTATATTGTATAAAACCATAAGTGAAAATCCCCATGGATGTATTCAGTCATCATAATTTGAGAGTTTGTGTGAAAAATATGCTTAAAAATTAAATAAAATGCCTATTATAACCTCTATAAAAATAAGGAATAAAAAATAAGATTTCTTCCTACATGCTCTCAAATTCACCATATAGGTATGATCGCTATGAATAAATTAATAGTCTTTGGTATTTACATATATTAATATACGTCAGGTAATATGTTTTGAAAACATTTCAAATATTATTATGAATGTGTTTGTGGTTTCCCATTTTGTAAAACAGGGTGACATATTTAGTAATTTGTTTTAATTGACAATAAATAACAGATCTGCATCATTAATCATATTTTTTTACTAATTTTTAACAAATAAAATGGGAACAATGTGCAAAAAGGATTAAATTCATTTAACCCTTCACATCTTGACAGTATATTTTTAAATACATCCTGTGTATATTCTTAATCAGCATATTTATAGCACAGATCATTAGTGTCAGTGAAGGTATGCTTAGGCATATTTTTCTATCATCACTGTGCAGGAAGAATTGAAATTAGGAATAAAGTACATGGTGAGAGCGTAACACACTTTTTCTTCCAATGATGTTCCTAATCTGAAATGGAAAGCCATAGACCAGAAAGGGCAAGAGGAAGTAGGAGAGCTGGTCAGTGAGGAAGCATTATCAGTGAAGAAGCCCTTGAAGTAACAGCATATTTAAATGAACATGGAGGAGAAGAGAGCACTTTATTATAAAGCAGTAAATGTTACCACTGTCACATACAGATAATTTGATTTAATCTCTTCTAAAATATAACACACTTAGAAATAATAAAGTTGTCCATAGTAAAACTCTACCTTTTAGAGTCCATGAGTACATATTTTGCCTAAAAGACAATAATAGTTCTATAATGCCTTGAATAATGAAAATATCTAAAAGCTATGTTATACATTCTCACATACATATGTCTCACATATATATAAAATAATAAAATATATAATAACATTATTATAATGTCATTTGCTTTTTATACACACACCATTTACACCTATAGCTCTCTGGTAGGGCAGGGAAACTCTATTTTCTTTTGTTTTATTTTATTTCTGTATCTCAAAAATATTATAATATTTAAATATATAGGGAAATTCAGTATCTTGACTATACTCCTTTTGCAGATAAAGACAAACTCCTGTTTATAAATTTCCAATAATCTCTAACATTGACATGAATGGTAAAGACAAACTCCTGTTTATAAATTTTCAATAATCTCTAACATTGACATGAATGGTAATGAACTTTGAAATACTGTTAATTCACTGTTTTGTAATGAAAGTTTGGGATTTATTTTTCTGTTTGTTAGAAGGGAAAATAATCACAATTGTCTATAGTGTCTTAACTGTACTTCATAAATAGGAATGCATAATATTTCTCCAAAGAACAATATTTCTGAAGACACTTCTAAAAGTGAATGCTCACCAGACCATTTGACGAGCCTAACAATTTGAATTCTGTTTGATTCCTTTCTCTACTCAGATACATGTGCTTTGTTGTCTATTTTTTCATTACTGTTATTAATTAGAAGATACTATGTATCAGTGAAAACTTCAAGCATCATTCCTTTTTCATAAAAATTATTAGAGATTGTGTCTATGGAGACTTAAGTTAATCAGATAAAACTTTTTTGAAAGGAGCAAGTTTTGTGTTCAGTTAAATGAAACCTGCATTTCTATTGATTTTTTAAAACTATTGAATCTGCTAATAAATATAGCAAAAGATAGTGATTCACACTACTAGATGCTCTTGAGATGCAGCTTCAAGCAGGGGAGGAGTGTTGTTTTATTAGTTATGCAAAGACATCTGTGGTGACCTTACCTTTGAAATGCTTTTAATTTGCTTATTTTGGTAAACTGGCTACCCTACACTCTATATTTTTAGCTTAAAAATAATAAAATAAATTGATGGTGGTATTAATAAAATTATTATTATTATAATGAAATTAGTTGGAGATGGGGAGTACTGTCAGCTTTAAATGTTGTCTGATTCTCCCTTTTTCACCACCACATTATGTAGATTAGAAAACCTAGTTCTGAGTTGCTCCTTCCCTAGGTTACATTTTGTCTGTGACATTTCTCTTTTTCCTCCTTTGATTTTACACCTTATTTTAGTAACCAGAACATCCTCATTTCACATTTTTATGTTTTTTTTTCTTAATTCTTCATACAGGGATATTCTTTTGTTATAACTAAATTTTTCTAAGGCAGATAAGGAAATTTTTGGTGTGGAGTTTCTGAATATGATTATTATAAGCTTCTCATTCATAACAGTAGGTGAACATTTGGTCTATGGGAATTTAATGAGTCATATTTTACTTGGATTAATACATTACTGGGCCATTGATGCATAACATGGAAAAGATTGTAAATAAATAAATAAAACTAGAAATATAAAGCATAAAATCAGGATAAAATAATGTAGTGAAAAGGATAAATAGATAACAATTTGATTTGGTTTCCCTTAAAGATATTGTGCTTAATTTATTGTAAAAATAAATGAATTATTAACTTTATGAATTATCAACTTTAAATAATTAATTTTATGAATCAAAGTACAAATGAAAAAAATTAGGTTCAGGGAAGTCTTTTGTCTTCTGTTGCCCTCACAGTAAATAATATAATCCATGATAAATTCATAAGATAATCTTATGATAGAATCATAGGGACTTGTTACCTTGGTTAAAGAGTTCACATTGGGTGATTAAGGCACAGTCTTAAGAAAAGTACATGAGTGTGCAGGGACTCATCTGCATCCAAAATTAGAACTTCAAGGCCTATAAGGCTGCTTAACATATGATACATGATGTGATGTGGTAACTGTATCTAGAAAATCTCTTTAGATACAGGCACAATATAAAATATTGAAAATAATTTTATTTATAACAAGCGTATATTTTATTTTTCTCCTGTTTTTTTTCCTGTTCTATATTGTCATACTTGAGTTGAAATCATGATCAGAAAAATATATAACTTGCCACTAACTACTCAAATTGAAAAATCCACACTTGATATAAATTATATACACTATTCTTTCATCCATATTTTTATATGCTTTTGTTTGGGTTACTATAAAATGGTAAAAATAACTTTCAAAATACTTGTCTAATGACAATATATTTATTTAGGGTCCCTAGTACAATCAAAATTTGATTTGTATGACCTGTATTGATTTCATAGGCTCTCTTTGATAGGACACAAATGCTGTTATGTTAGGTCTACAGAGACAGATGATTGTTTTTGGAAGTTGAGCCCAAGAAAGTCTCTATGATAAAGTTTCTTAAAATATAGAATTGAATTGTGGGTGAAAACAGCAAGAAGTGCCATCGACTAACTACACTATTATTCAGAACCATGAAAATAGTTTCTTTTTATCTGCATCACCAGTCTGCATACATTGGATATAAACTCTAATGGTCCCTGAGCGTCTCCATGTCAGAGTTGAGAATTTTGCTCTCTGGACCCAGGTGAATCTCACCAGAGATGCTGTTTCTTGTGTTACCTTTCAAGAGTTGAAAGTTATGAAACTTTGATGATAAACCACTCACTGCACTTGAAGATATATGCTGTTAAGTATATTGGTATATTTTTAGCGGAGATGTTTGCTTCCTCTATATCCCCCCAGAGATCTTAAAGTTATACATGATTTTTCTTTTCTCACCTACGATAAGACTGGTTTTATGCCACTTCACATCTGTCAGTGCAGTTCACTTTTAAGAAACCAATGAATACATGGGAAAAGCATTTGTTAGAATACTTCTTTTATGTAGTCATAAAGGTGAAAAATTTTGCCTGTGCCTCTGTTTTGATGTTTCAGGCTGAGAAAGTATAATTGTAGCTGTGAAATGAAATGGGTGTAAAATGAGTTTGTTTGTTCAGTCAACTCCAATAGACAGGTGTTCATTTTATCCTTTAATAGGAAAAGGTTAAGCAAAAATTATTATAAAATTAAAAGGACAGTAAGTTGCACTTTTGAGAAAAATATACACACTGAGACACACACACACATATATATACACACACACACACACTGAGAAATTTGAAATGAAATTTGAGATCATGTTCTTATATTTTATTTTTATTTTTTAACAGGTCTCTCCTATTATCCCCTAAGCCTATGATGCTAATTAGGGTTTCTTAATTTGTGTGATATTTTTATTTATCTTGTGTAAATGAAGATGATACCTATAATAAAAGGATTATTAAGCAGTTAGATGAAAACATGTAAAAGCATTTTAATCATAAGCTTTCTTGCATATAATGGATTATTTTATTAAAGATGGAATCTCCATGAAGGGACTCCTCTATGGAAATATCAATTTTCAAAAAATATGATTTTTATTTTTGTGGTTATATGATAATTTCTACTATAAGAACTTTTTGAGAAGTATTCAGTGTTACCTTGAGGGGAATCATTTTTATTTTATTGATTTTCAAATGTGAATTATATGCATTAATTGCTTTATGAGTTCATGGAATTTAAGTCTATAGTACAGGGAGGCATTACTTCACACTTAAAAATAATTGCCTAAATTGAGAATGTTAAATATTAAAAAATATCAAAAGTCAAAGAAATGAGAATTAAGGGAAAGTTCAAACTGAGCTCCAGTTTTGTTGATACCTTAATTTTAAGTTCTAGGATATGCATATAAACTGTTACCAAAGGGGAATCATTGACATGAAATATGAATCATGATGTAATATATGGAATTTATCTTTTAATAAAGAAGGGAGAGGTGCTTATAAAAATAGAAAAGGAATCACAACTTAAGGACAAGTAATAATTTACTATTATTTCTAACTAATTTTATTCACTAAACAGAAATGCATAAGAGAACATGAGTGCTGGAGGGATAATGTGGCCATATTTTCAAGCTTGAATCTTTGATAGAAGAAGTTTCACCCAGTTAGAGTTTTATTTCATTTTCATTGCTTCTTTTCTAACTCTATACATGAATGAGGCAGTGTTAAGAATAAATTATCTAATCAATAAACAATTTACCCATTGAGCATGATCTTTCTGGTTCAATTCATTCAATATTGGGGAAATGCTGCCAAACAACATTCCTTCTCATATTCACCCACTGGTAACATAGTTATTTAATAAGCTCTTGCAATACTGGAAGTTTAACTTTGTGAGCCATGAATGAAATGCAGGGTATAAAACTTCATCTGGCAACAGGACACATGGCAGACAGGCAGATAAATTTTTGAGCTATCTCTGAGTACTAGCAGAGTCGACTCAGGTCTGGGGTACTAAATGTCCCTTCAGCCTTTTTGTCTTCTGAAAACTGATGGGGCACCCAATCAGCCTTGTAATGTAGTGCAACCAGTTTCTCTAAGACTAGTGAAATTAGATAGTCCTAGGAATCTACAAACTGAATATGAGAAATACACATAGAGACATGGTTATTAGGGCAGTTTTAAGGTGATCAGAGAAACCACAAAGATTCTTGACTTAACAATGAGTTTACTGAGTTACTAAACAGAAGTTCTGACAGTCCCCTGGAGAATGGCCAAGGCTGCTGCCAGAATTTGGGTATGGGTGAGTCCAGATCTGGAGCCCAGGCTCTGCTTAGGGAAGAGGTTTGTCCTCAGATAACCAAGCACACATATATAATGCTCATGCAGCTGTCTCCATGCTTTCTTACTTCTCATTTGTATTATCTTCTGCTTCATTTCTTCCTGTTCTTCTATTCCCCCTTTTCCTCTTCTTCCTCCTCCCTCTCCCTGTTTTCTCCTCTCCCTGCTTTTCCTTTCCTCCCTTTCTTTGTCATCTTCCTCCTTCCTTTCCTCTTATATCTCTTTCTTCTATGTCTTTTTGTCTTTTTTCCCCTAACTTCTCCTTTCATGTTTGAATTTTACACATGGTTTAGATTTCAGTTTTCTAATTCATTCTGTAAAAAAGATATTTTCTAATCATCTATCTGCTTGATGCTTTAATGTGTCATCTCTCAAGGACAACAAGATGCATAATATGATGCATAATGCAGTAAGTTTCTTACATATAAAGAATGAATTGCAAATTGTTTCCAAAATTATTTCTCATTAAAATTATTCAGTGAAACAATGTAGTTATCAGTAGCCTCTAAAGTCAGTTCACTGCTGAATTTTCCTACTTACCCCTAGTACAGATTTTATAACTTCAGTGTAATGTGTTTTAATCCAGCTGTTTCGCATTCTAACATTTTATTTTTCATGACACTGAGTTTTCAGTGGCCTACTCCAACTTTTATTATTAAAAACTAATGTTTTTTTTTTAATCATAGTTAGGTCAACTTAAGGACTTCTAGCAAGATATTGCATAGCTGATTTTGTTCACTTCTACACAAAGACAATATTAGAGAATCTCAAAATTTATAATGTTACATATTTGAAGACCTGACTAAGAATTAAGAGTACATGTTTTATCGCTGAGAAACTAGAATGACATTAACTCAACTCAGAAGTAGATAAAATAGGACCTTTGGCCAAATGTAATCATTTATTTTCTGTTTTTGTAAAAGAATACTTTATCAGAACATCTCTGTTCAGTTGTTTGCATGTTAACTCTTGCTGTTTACATCCTATCGCAGCAGAGTTGAGAAGCTGCAAGAGAAATCATATGACCTGCAAAACGTAAATTATGTACTGTTTGACTCTTTATAGAAAAACAACAACAACAAAAAAACCCCAAAGTATTTCACTCTCTGATTTAGACGCTTTCAGTAGATTATAAAGACTATACTCTTTTGAACGTTATGAGCTTACCTCTCTGATAGCCAATTTTCACTAAAAGATACTAGACTTTCTGCCTTAACTACAAAGCAAAATGAAGCAAGACAAAATATATAGAACAGGTCTTAAGACTGTGAAAATGAAGGAAAATGCCTTAAAGTCACCCCTCTGGTTGTCATGGCTTATTGTTTTGAGGTAGTTTTAAACCATCACAGCAAAGAAAGAGAAATCCAGATAGGATTCAACTGACTCCCAGAGTTAGAAGGAATTCAAGAAGTCAGGGTGTCTAGAGAGAACAAGATAATAAGCAAACTGAACACAGGTAATTAAAATCAAACATTTTTTACAATGTCTGGAATAGGCATGTGAGGAGACTATCAGAAGTCAGGAGATAGACCCCAAAGTATTGTGAATAAGATATAATACATGCAATATACTAGAATTGCATATTCCTCCCAACCAGACTTACCACTAGTAATTCATAAAAAGCAAGGTAGTGTGTTCTTAGGAAATTCTTACCTAAGCAGTGAGAAATAACTTGCCTGAGACTAACACTGTTCTGCCACTATCCAAATACTTCCTAAAGCAAGATCCAAAAGTCCACCTGTTTCCATATAAATCAATCAGTCAAACAAACAAACACACAGCTTAAAACAAACAAGAAAATTTATGGCACTATAACATATTTAATAACCCAAAAATTTAAATTTAAAATGTTAAATATAGTTAAAGCCTATCAGGCACACAAAGAAGGAAAACATGATTTTTAATGAAGAAAGTAAGATAATTTACTTTTACAAGTGCTAACAAAGATTAGTAAGAATTAGCAGACATTTTAAAGGAATTATTATGTCTATTATACAGATGTTTAAAAGAAAATTTAATAGACACATGGACGATATATAGAAAAGATTCAATCTAACTTCTAAATCTGAAAATTATAGTATTCAAAATAAAAAAGACATTCGAGATATAATGACAGATTAGCACTGTAAATGAACACAGAGAAATAGAAACTCTTTAGACTATAGAAAAGAGTGCAACATCAGTTATATAAAGGGAAACTTCAAAAGATTTCACATGTGCATAGAATTGGTATCTCTCTGATAGAGATGGGAGTGGAGATTACAACAAAAATATTTGAAGAAAGGACTGTTGAAAAATTTCCAGTTGTCATCAACTTTACAAAACTGCATATCCAAGAAGGTCAATGACTCCTAATTACAAAACATGCAAAATTGTTACCAAGTGTATCATAATAAAATTGATCAAAATCACTAGGAATATCAACACCTGAAAAATGAGATATTTGACATATAGAAGAAAAAGATAGTGATGATAGCAGAAAGTGAGCAAACATTGAATAAAGAACTTGAAAGTACTTTTCAAAAATTGGCAATAGAGACTTCTCTGTACCTCATAAAATGTTTCCAAAATTGTATGGAAAATAATGGCAACTTAAAGAATTGATTATAAATAGAAGAAACTAGAAGAGTAAAGGAAATCCTTGAATCAGAAGAAATATAATACCTGATAGATAATTAGGTCTGCACAAAGAAATGATGAACATTGGAAATACTTACCATGTGTGTAAATGTGTAAAATTATTTAAAAAATCATTTATATCTCTTGAAAAGTTACCTAAATTTTTGACAAAACAGGTGAAAGACTTATTTATGTGTTTATACACATTTATAAAGTGCTTGTACAAATAAAATATATCATAATACCATAAAGTTCAGGAGAGAAGTCAAAATATATCCTTAAAAGATTCTTATTCATTATTTAAATGTATATATTACTCAAGAGTAGAGTGCAGTCAGTAAGAATGCATACTTTAAACCTTAAATTGGTGGCTAAAATTATGAAACAAAGGTTTTATCTTTTAGAACAATGAAGACTGTAAGACAGAATTATAAAGTTATTTACTTATTTCCAAGGAAGAAAAGAGGAAAAAGAGAACACTCAGCATATAAGACAAATTGAAAGAACCGAATAAAATATAGACAAACCTGGTCATATCTATAATCGTTTAAAGTTAAATGGTATAAACATCACCATTTAAAAGATTGCAAATATCAGACTGAATAAAAAAATCAAAGTTCAGATATTTTTGCTGCCAAAAGTAAGTTGTGCTTTTAACATGTACAATAAAGTACAAGTTAAACATTGAAAGAATGGGAAAAGATAGACTATGGTAATGTTAGTAAAAATAATGCTATAATATGTTGTATCAGTTATATCAGTATGTTCATTTCAAAATGAAATTACTATCTGGATTATATAAATTTTTATTTTAAAAATTGCATATATTAATTCATCAAAGATATAGCCTAAATGTTTGTGTTCTCAATGATAATTCTTTACAATACAAACCATTGAAACTTAAACTGCACAGAAAAGTATATTCAAAATTCTTGTTAGAAGTTGCAACAAATCAAATTCAAGTCAAAACAATAATATATCACCTACATCTGTGAGAACTAACACACTAGTTGTGGGGATGTAAAATAGAGAAACTTCATTTTGGAAAACAGTATAAAGGTTGCACAAAAAAACTAAATATAAAACTATTTGTCCAGCAGTCTAATTGCTGGATATCTATCCAAAATATAAGAAATTGTTACTCAAAGGGATGTATGCACCATAATACTTATTGCTGTGTTCTTTATGATAACTCCGCTACTAAACGAAAACCTAAGTGTCCACTGAGAGGGAAAGAGGATTTATTGGATATACACAATGGTATACTAGTCATCTTTAGAGCATAATAAATAATGTCATTTGCAGCAAAATGACATCTTTTACTCAGTTATTTTTCTGGTCATTTCCTGGCTATTCTTAAATGTTTATTTTCATATACAAACTTTAAGATCAACTTATTTAACTCAAGAATATGAAAACATATTAGTAAACATCTGGTTCAATTTACATATTGATATGTTTTGTAAAAGATAGCTGCAAAGTCTTTGTCCCTCATTCATGAGGACAGGGAGTCTAATTACCTGTCACCTACAGTTTAGGGTAGACAAAGTTTTATAGAAATTTTCCAGATGTCTTGGGACCTCTTGGGATCCAAACTCCATTTTTGAGGAAGTCCAAGCAGATCCATGGGAAGAAGATCCTGTCTAATAAGCTTGATTGCACCAATAGCTACAGCCAACTCACCATCCACAACAGTGGATCCTCCAACTTCTAGAAGTGGATCCTTCAATTCAGTTGAGTTATTCCAGCTGAATAGTGTTGAATATCTTCCTCTGAACTCTACCCAAATTACAGATTTACATAGTAAAAGGTTGCCAGAGTAATTCAATCCAGAATTGAAACTGGATATATATACATATATGTATTTCTTTTTAATTTTTCCTACTTTGTGCTAAGATGGCATTATAACCTCTTTATACTTTTACTTTCCTACCCTTTTTTATTAAAAATGAATGCTGGGAGGAATGTAGTATAATATATTTTAATGAATATTTTACTTTAGACATATCAACAAATGCTTGCAGTTATTGATCCTGGATAGCGTAGTATGAGATTTATCTTAATAGAATGAATAGAACTGGTAATTTCTACCAATTGAAAGGTATCTGTTACTATTATCCTATCTACTGCACATAAATATTCAGTAGATAGATAAATAGATAGATAGATAGATAGATAGATAGATAGATAGATAGATAGATAGATAGATACACAGACAGTTCAGATATTTATGTAACAGAATGGTAGAAGAAACATAAAAGTAGTTGATTAAATTTAAAAAAGTAGTTGATTAAATACATTTCTTTAAGTTTAATCATTTTGCCTTTTTAAAATTTCTCAAATTGAATACTTCTTAAAATTGACAAATTTACTATATTGTTTTTCTACCTGCAAAATGGTTAAATTGGAGAAATATTCCACAATTGAGGAATCATGAGTGCATCATGAAGAATTTTATTTAGTTTCAAACTGAAATTAGCATCCATATATAGATGTCTAATATCTGCTAAGAAGTTTTTTAGACTTTTTTAAAAATAGAAAATACCAAATGGAAATATATACCAGTTTACATAGGAGGTGAAGAATGAGTGCACAGCACTATTTTTCATCAGCTAGGACATTGCTTTTACAATTATATTTATAGTTATATATATGGCATGCATTCAGTACAGCTTGCAGTTCTGATGGGTGTTGAAACCAGATTTCTTGGGTTAAGACATCACTTTTCAGTATAAACTATGCAGTTTTGGGGAATTATATTTGGTACTGAAGATCAAATCAATTAATATTTGTGAACCACATGGGAAAGTACTTGCATAGAGTAAACAGTATGTGAGTGCTTGTTGCATTAGATAATTGAAAAACAAGGAGGGCCTCAGAAGAGTGACAACGGTAAGTATTGCAGGGGGAGACAGGATAAGTAGGACTGACAAGTTGTAACAAGATGGATGATGGATGGATGGATGGATGGATGGATGGATGGATGGATGGATGGATGGATGGATGGATGGATGGATGGATGGATGGATGGATAAAGCCTTGTTCATTTACAACCTTCTCTGTATATGTAGCATCTCTGTAGCAAGTATGAAGTAGGTGCTTCATGAAAAGTTTTCAAACCCCTAAAAAGTTCCAAGGTCTAAATATATAGGGATCTTTTTTTGTATTGGCAGCAAGTCATTCTGTTATGTACACATTTTAGTACAGATGGCTATTTTGAGAGAGTGTAAGCAAAACTGGTTATAACAAATGAATTTTGTATTCCCAAGATTTGTTTTTCTCTCAGTATATTATCATTTTGAGCTACATTTTTGGAAGCATATATGACAGGTGTACTTACCAACTGCGTCTGAAAGAATTATGTTTTTTAAAAAAAAACTACCACTGCAAATCTCTAGTTCCCTGTCTTTTCTTCATGCTGAAATCATTCCTGCATGAATTTGTTTACTTCATATTTCTCAGGTGTATTTATTTATAATTTATACCCTGACTACTACCCAAATGATTTTAAGATAGCTTTTTAAAATTCATGTATAATAAGACAATTAAAATAAAAATAGCTCAAAATCTGTGAGTGTCTGTGAGGGTAAATTCCTCAGCCGAAAAAGTACATTTATCTAAACTTGGTGTTTTAGCTCAGGTTTAGTTTGAACTTCCTGTTGAAAATGTAATAAAGAATGCTCATTAAAATAAGGAATATTCCAACTTAATTGGAGCTGATAACTCTTCTTGTTCCATACTCTGGAGTGGATTTGTTGCATAGTTTCAATCTACTCAGGAAAAATACCCTCTAAAGAACTTTTGCAAGATCTGCCAAGAAATTTATCATATCCCAGTCCACCACTGAAATAATCAAGTACATACTTTAATAATGTCGTTCAGCAAAACTGTTAGTTGGTTTTAGTTTATTTTACTTGTTTTGGTGTGACTTGGATGATATGGTCCAGATATATTACCTTCTTTTCTGATAACAATTAGAATGTTTTATATTAAAAGATGGTCTCCCACAACTTGCATTAGAATCACCTATTTATATCTAGTACATATATATTATATGATATATATTCCCAGCTTTTAACTTAGTGCTTCTGGATCAGATTCTGTGAGGTCAGATTATTTTAATCAGGCTCCACAAGAGATTTTATGAGCACCAACAAAGACATATTATTTTCTTGGAGAAGTAGAGACTTATGGGATGAGGTTAAAGGGCAATATATAAATTACAGTACTCTAATTTTGACACCTTTGGATAACATAATCCAAACTTGTACAACTAATGATTTGATTAATTTACCTTGATTTCTTCCTCCTGTAAAACAGGAAAACATTTTGTCTTACTGCTTGAATAAAATTGTTTGACAGTACATTAAAAAATAGATTCAAGATACTTTGAAATCATGAAATACAAAAATCAAAGTTGGTAATCATTACTATCCTGGAAAGATGATTTGGTAATCTACTGCTAATAAGGAAATTCTATGACATTTGGACTCTGTGATCTTTTGGAATGCTTGACTCCTGAATGGTACTGAATATGGCATCTCAAAAACTTTAAATTCTAGGAATGAGGAAATCTGGATGGAGATCTAGGTTGGATATCCAGAAGAATATCCAAGTTGTTTGTTAGATAGAATTTGAACTGTCCTGCTGTTCTGGGCATGTGAATTCACTACCCTCCCAACTAATCAGGATATTTGGGGTTTGCACTGCACATTAAGTTGGGTTTTGGACTTTTCTACTTCTAGCTTCAAAATCAGCTTTCTCTTTTGTTTTGCTTTTGTTTTTGGTTACAAGTCTGAAAGTGCAATACCATGATTTTCCTCCTTGTAGTTCGGATTGGTTTGGTTATTTTAAGGTGTTTTGCATATTCCATGAGAATGTCAGTAATGTTTATTCTTATTTCATTGAAGAATGCCATCAAAACTGTGATAAAGAGTTCATTGAATCTATGTATATTGCTTTATGTAAGTGGTTCTTTTGACAATGTTGATTTTTTCAGTTCATGAGCAGAAAATCAAATTTCTTAGCTAATAACTTTATTTCTCTTTATTATTTATGTTTGCATTCTGGCTTCCAAAATAGTCATATTGTCTCTTTGTTTTTTCATTTGGTATTGAGAGATTTTTGACTTTTACATAAATTCTATGCTGCCATTATAAGGGGCATTAGGAAATAGTAAGGATTGCTGACAAGTGTTTTTTGCTTTGAATTTGTTCTTACAACATGTAAATGCATTCTTTTAAAAATAATTAGTTGGAAATTTGATTCACACTTTTGTTTTAGAATTTTTTAAAAATAATGATATATATATGTAAATATGCATTAACCTTCAGCTAAAAAATAAGAAATTAGTATTTGCCATCCTTTCCAAAGTTTTCAGATCCAGTTATAGCATTAGCATTAAAACTAAATAAATATATAGCTAAAAAGTAAATAACTCTAGCAACAAATAAACAAATAATAATACCAAGTATTACTAAAAAAGTGAGTTATAAATAATGGATGTTAATTTTGAAAAGTACTGGATAGTAATCTTTGCTTCCAATGTTGTCAAAAGTTCCTATTTCATATTTTTTCTTATAAAAGCAATACTTGTAAGTCACATATATGCATGAATCCACTGCAGGAGTGATAAAACTAGTAAGCTTTCACCAAAAGTCTGTAAAGGGACTGAAAGTAATTTCTTTTATCAAACTATTAATAAAACAGTTAAGGAAAGAAATTGCATAAGTTATAAATTTAATTGAAAGTAACATACTGTACATGGTAAACTACATATAATGCATGTACTATAACATAATGTATATGCATGAAGATGTGATTACTGCATATTATATATGAAATATATATGTATTAATATATGCTATGACTGTATAGTTTTATAACAAAAATCTAGTATACCATGTCACTCAACTCAACAATTGAAAGGATAGTGGACCTTAGAGGACATAGATCCCTTGCTTTTTTATTTCATTTAGGTTTGTTGCTATCAGCTGTCTGATTAGGAAACTATAATAAACTAAATTACTTTTTCATTGACTTTCTGTTGGGTATAATTCCATTAATTATTTTATAGAAAATAGAAGTAGCTTGGGACTGACAAATTTTGATGAGAAATAATAGAAACAATCTGGAGTCTTAGGGTAAAATTCAGAATAGTGACCTATAAGAATGATGCTCTGAATTTTTTACATGCTACAACAACCCTAGTACTCCTCTCTTAAGCATTTAATATTCTAATTTTAATTCAGAAATAGCATCTAACCCTCCTCTCCCGTCACATGACATCCAGTTTTTCTGCTCTCACTGCACATACTCTTATAGAACTGTCAAAAAACAGCCAAGGGAAAAGAAGGTATCAAAGCTTTCCTCCTGCTTTGAACTCATAGGGCTGTTTCATGGGTATGTAGGCATGGTGTTGATTCCAGGGCTATTCAGCAGTGATCTCTAAGGAGAGCCTGAGCCATAGTAATTGTGCTTGGTTTATAATATATCTTGTATTCTATACTCAAAATATCACATCTTTATGATTTATACACATGAGTAGGTTGGAGGTCCATCCTCAAAATTTTAGCAAATTACCTTATAAAATCAGAAAGTTACTCAAATAGAATAAATGCACCAGGAGCCTTATTTTACACTTATGGTGAAAACAGACAATTGCTGCAGTCCTCTTTTCTCCAATAGAGAAATGTAACACCAAGAGTTTGAAGCCTAAGATTGATATTTTAGGCACATGAGTTCTACAACATCTACTATCCTGTTTTTGCATTTTCATCACAAAATCTTGCTTTACTGTTAGTGCCATTGTGTGCAATGACTAGTGCAAGTGATAAAATGGCCAATTGAAATAAAACAGATATATAGAATGTTTTAAGTTCAGAGGGATGCTAGATTAAGATATATACATTCTCATGTTCTATTTAATGGCGATGTATTTGTTGTTGAAGCAGATTATAGAAAGGACATCTGTACTGTAATTTTTCAAATAAGTAAGTGGTGATTTCTCAGTCTGTTCTATTTGCTGACTCCTCTTTTTTGCTGAAGTGTCAACTCTTTGTGAGAGCTGAAATGAAAACTACTGCAAGACATAACCATCTACTTGGCGTATACAAGGGTATGTCAGAAATATTAACCATGTGGGAGTCATTTCAAAAGCAAGTAAGTGTGACCAGAATCATTTAGCACTTAGAAACTTCCAGAGCAGTAGTTTGAAAAATAGCCTTGGGCCACAGAGTTTTCATTATAAGCCCACATATTGGGTTTATTCTGTAAAAGGGACATAGTGATGCCCTGATCCCTGATTCGCAAATTTTAGATCATTGGTAGCATCAAATCTGGATGTGTGTATTGTTGTTTGTGATTTTCTAGGCTCTTCTTAGTGCCTACTTTTGAAGGTTGCCTTTTCTTCACTGCCATCATCTACGTATTTATGTTGTATATGTGTGGAATTATAGGTGTGTGGTTTTACATTTTGTCAAAATTCCTTATTATATTCCCAAAATTGATCTTGCTGGCTATGTGTAATGCCTGAAAGCCATTATGTGTTTTGTTATGCATTTACTTGCTGGTTATATTTAATTGCTAGATAAGCAGGTTTCTTCCTCCTGTGCGTGTGTGTGTGTCTCTGTGTGTGTGTGTTTTGATAGGTCTTGTGTCCTAAGTATATAACAAAAGAAAATGTGGCACATGTTCTAGTAAAATGAGTAGCTATTCCTGCCATTCTGTAGATACCTCTGTGACATAGAGACTGCAGAGGCAGGTGAATTATGTTCTACTATGTCAGCCCTAAGCTAAATGGAGCTTTATCTTTTCCACACAGTAAAAGCATCTCTAAGGAATGCAAAGGAGTTTCCATTGTACAATGAATCACTCAGTAAAGTCAATTGGCATTCATGGAACACTTGTTTAAGATACCACATTTATTGGGACAAAACTCGTTATTAAAGAAAAGCAGAAAACCACAGTGGCCTAATCATACCTTTATTTCCATTTCAAGTGAAAAACATACTTGAAAGGCCACTAAAGAATTGTGATGGATATATGCATCAAAACTAATTTTTCTCAACTTTTACATGTTATAATATAAATTTTGGAACATGTGCATTACTATAACATCTAGAAAATTATCAAAAACTGTTAAATTGCTTGGATGATTGAGGATTAAGCAATTATAAAGTCAATTAATATGAGGATAACATTTGAGTGAACACCTTTGAACACAATTCTTTATATACTAATTCAACTTTGCAAACTGGAAATAAATCCAAGCTATTATTGGGGAAACAGTTTGCTTTTATGAGCTATTTCTTATGTAAAGTACAGTTAAAATGCTAAAATATTACTCACCATTTAAAATGAGGAATCAGGAGCAGAATATATGACGTACTTCACTCTTAATTCCTTTTGATTGGTAAGGGAAATACCGACTCATATTTATCTTTGTTTTCCCCATTCCATGCCATTCACAATATACTTGGAACTACCATTATGTGCTAAAAGAAGTCTGGTTCCATTTTAGATCAGCCATTTATTCTTGGTGTGTCCTCAAATTAATGAGATTCTCTAGTCTTGAGTTTTCTCAGCTATAAAACATAGAAGTATAAAAGTACTTATAAAATATTATCTTAAGAGACTGAAAACTAAATATAAGTGAGAGGTGTCCAGCTGTATGTAGGTTTTCTACTATAGTACATTAAAAGTGATCATGCCTTTCTTGGATCTAGTAATACAGATAAAGTGGTAAGCTAATTAAATAAATATTCAGGTAAATAGGATAAGAGAACAAAGAATAATAATTTGAAAAATGTTGTAGTTTCTCTAGAGTCCTCAGGGAAGGAATTTGGTTGGTGACTATATTGTTGTAATATTTAATGTTTATTAAAGTCTTACTACTATGCATATTAATATGATAGTATATTTCAGAAAAGTAATTGATATCAGAGAAGGTAAGTACCTTGACTAGAATTCCATATCTGTTAAATGGGAGCATCTAGATTTGACTCTATCTGAATTCAAAGTCTAAAAAATCATCATTGGGTACCAAAAGAAAGTATGTGGTAAGAATACATGGATTCTCTACCACACAGTGGTAATGAGGGTGTTAAGCACTAACAATTACTCTTAGGTTGCTAAGTTTATCTTCCCACATTGAAATACTGAATTTCTATTTTGATTAAATATTTGACATAAGTGTATCTAGCTAGACCTATGTCACACATAAGTCATTGTTGGGATTACAGAAATCAGAGCAAAGAAACTTTGTGTGCAATAGCATTTGGGATTCTGGTTAATCAGATGATAGCAGCTTTTTACTAAGGTCTGCGGGTATTGCTGAAAGCAGTTGACTTGTCAGAACGCAGGTGACAAGGCACATACAAGTGTTTTACATAGTAAATTCCCTAATCATTTCATTTTTTTGTTATAAAGTTTAAATTTAATTTTTTTCCACTAAAGGATAAACAAGCTTTATTACTTTAACCCTGGTTCTGGAAGAACCCTTTCAGCTCCCATGCATTCATGTCAGAGAACATTATGGGGTCTTAAAAAATGCTAAATGGCTTCACAATTCCATTGTCAAATCAATTCTTTCAGGATCCTAAATGCTATGCATAAGAAAGGAGTGATGAACTAAGACTCAGAGATTTTCTAGTCATAGTTGCTACTTTTTAAAAAAATTCTAGTCTTGACTACATCATTTTATCTACTTCTTCACATATGAAATTAACAGGTTGCATTAGGGAAGATACATTTTACATATGATATCCTAAAGCCATAACTATGTTTGACTTCATAAAATATATAGCACTATGTTAACATATAATGCCATATGTCAATTACATTTCAAAAAATAAAACTATTGAAAATTTCTTTGCAACTCAAGGTTGATACAGAATGTATCCAATTCAGTGACATTTCTTTCCAGATCATTACATTCATTCATATAATAACGTATTTTTAACAAAATATTATATTTCTATTTTTCTATGGGAAATTGTAATCTTTTATCCATTGTGTGTAATCTCTTACTTTTTAAAAGTTAACTAATAGCTCAATCAACTGGAAGAATCTGTGAATGCCTGGAAATTTTTTTTGGACTGGAACACATAAGGAGATACTTGGTGGTATGTAACAGGTAGAAGTTGAAGAGTCTGCTTTATAATCAAAGATGCAAAGTAAAAACATGTTGGTCCAATGAAGAATTATCTTTTCAAATATTAACAGTATCAAAGTTGAAATATCCTAAGATTGAGTATGTACAATGGAGTAAACAAGAATTTATCTGAGAGACTTAACTTTTAACAAATACTATAAAGAATATTGAGAGGGAAAAACCATAAATCATTTATATTATACAAGATAAAGCAGTAGTTATAAATAATTACCACAGATGTTTTGAAAACTTTGGAAATATTCAAAGTAATATTTGAAGGGAAATGAGATAGAATGCAAGAGTATACGCTCCATAGAGAGCATGGATTCATATTGTTATTTTGTCATCTGTTATATGACCTTGGACAACTTTTTTCTCTTTTTAAGTCTCTGTTCTCTCATATGAAAAGGTATTTAATTATGTTTACCTTGCATTGCTAAAAGACACTATAACATTAGTCCTTATAACAAAAAGCTATTTAAAACTGGCACATGAAAAAGAGTTATGCTAATGATAATTTTAGTGAGTAGCATAGTTTGTTAAATGATTTACTTTAAAAATTATATGAGCCAATTTTTTTTGCATAGTTGGTTGATTTACTTATTACAGTTTTATTGAGTGAAAAGAATATTGAGATATGTTTCTGTTGCATAATGAAACTGAAGGAGAAAATAGGACAAACAATTTTTCAAAAAGTTTTTCCCATTTGAAAAAAAAATATATGGAAGATAATTATATATGCTGTGAAAAAGAAAGTACATGCATACATAGAAACTGGTGCCAAAATAATAAATAGCATAGAAAAGATACTATAAGAAACTGTGCTGGATAAGAACAGTTCCTAAAGATATTAAAACCACCCACAAATGAATCAGGAATAAAGATGCTGTTGAAAGATGACTGGAAATGTATTGGTTGATTGGTTGTTGAGCTGGGAAGCATTTTTAACATGCTTCACTTTGAACCATTTCATGTGCTACTGTGCCCAGTCAAGGTCCATACCTGTAGAAAGTGATCAACTGTAGAACAGAGAATTCATGGACACCTGAAAGCCAAACTCCTTGCAAATGAGCAGTTTAAATTCCATAATTTCTTTTCCATTATGAACAATATTTATTCCCCAGAGGAATACTACCTGATAAGGAGGAGTGCATTATTTGAAAGAACTGAAGAAGTACATCTTAGGTGTTTTTTCCCCTTTAGCAAACTGTTGAGAAGATGAAGGAGTGTTCAGCATGAGGTATGCTGTCATTATATTTATTCTCGGCCTTTTCAGCACTGTAATTTATTTCTGTGCCAAAACTATGAATTGTTAAAAAAGTGTACTTCTCCACAAAATAAAACAGTCAGACTAGATCCCTACTGAATCATGCACATATCCTAGCTAAGAGAACGGTACTTTCTGAATAACAAAAATCAGGTCTTTTTGATACAAAAAAAGCAAAAAGTTAAAATCCTTATCTGTTTATTGGTAAAGGCTACTATCCTGTTGAACCTGAAATGAACATTTAAAAAAGAATCCAAAAATTCCCTGAAATCTCACCACTAAGCTTTAACTTAGATCAGATTATATTCTCCATTCCTTCCATTTTCTAGGATGCTTCTTTATGGAAATGAACACTAAATAGAATCAGCACCTAATTTTTAGAAATACAGAATAAATTTGTTGTGCATGGAAACTTATACAGAATAAGTATGGTCAGAACATTCTCTTGATGAAAAAGAAATGGAAATAATCTGTCATGTCTTCACAACTATTTGCATGGAATAATCAGAGCCACCATACTGGATAGTGGAACTGTTTATGGGAGTGACTTATGGAGATTCTGGTCTCCAAGTTTTCATCCCCTCCCTCTAAATCAGTACTGCTTGCATTTATTGTTGATTTATATGGGTTTCTATTTAAACTCTCTCTGAATTTCCACTGCTAAACGAGTACTTCAGTGTCAGGAGTCACAACATGCACATCTTTGTGATAATAAAATATTCAGTATTAATGACAAGTCTATGATTAGTCCTTTTTGAAAATATTTGCTAGATAGATTAAATAGACTCACAAAGTACATCTTCCTTCACTTGCCAAACAAAGGTGGTAGAGTGGCATACCTGTCAAAGCACTTCGATATTCTGAAGAATAAAAAAATATAAATATAAAAGCATACTTATGTTCCTACCAAAATGACAAGGTTTATGTAATTGACACCAGAGACTTCAATATGTTTAAATAGGGCACAATATCTGTTGACATGAGTGGAGTGACCCTTACATAAAACAAAACAAAACATGTACTGTAGATATGATTTAGAAATAATATTCGCTTAGAATGACATGAGAAAAAAATTAAAAATATGTATTGCAAAAGGATTTATTTACATTCACCTATATGGTGCAGTGGCAATGATCTAGCAACTGAAAAAATAGAATTGTCCTTTATTAAACGAGCACAAGAGACAAGATTATAGTACACAGGTGATATGATGGTAGGAGAACCTCAGCATATATATATATATATAACCCACACAAAATCCTGGTGAAAGGAACAGATTTTTTAAAAGGGAAATATTAAAAAGCTTTTTACTTTTATATTGATTTCACATTGATTTACAGCATTGTATATGATTCAGAGGTATATGATCAGTCATACCTTTCAGGTGTATGCTACAACATGCATGCCACTAAGGTAAATATAGTCCTCTACCATAGTACATTGTGTCCTGCTTTCCATTTTGCTTCCTATTTTCTCTCCCCACTAACAGCCTTGATCTACAGTTATATTTTTTTTAGGGTATGTTAGTTTGGTTTTGTTTAACTATTTTCTTTCTTTATATTCCACGTATAAATGACACCATCCAGTAATAGTTTGCTCCTTATGACTTACGATTGCATGATTTTCTTCAGTTTTATACATATTGTCCCCAAAGTCAGGAATTCATTTTTTAGTAGTTCAGTAGTTTTCCAATGTGTATATATACCTCATCTTTCTAACTCACTGTTAGGAGGCAGTTAAAGTTGTTTTCATTGCTTAGCTGTTTTCATAGCTTAGCTGTTTTCTCAGATTAGCTATTATAAGGAGTAAAGCAATGACCATGGGGTTCATGCATCCCTTCATATTAGTGTTTTTGTATCCTTTGGTTAGATACCTAGGAATGAAATTGCTGTATCATATGGTAGATCTATTTTTGTATTTTCACAAGGGCTGTACCAGCCTACATTCTCACCAAAATTGTAGATGTAGAACTCTGTCAGCAAACTTTTCCCATAATAATGAAGTTTGATATAATTTCATATTTTTGAACTGTAATTTATATTATTTTCATTCCATGATATTATAATGGAGTGCTATCCAAGCTTTTGGTTAATATACTTGATATATTTCTGTGACACCTAAATGATAACTGGCTTTATCTTTGTATCTCTAGAGGTGATTAAGGTGAATTTATCCTTAATCTTTTGATTGAGGATTCAAACTGTTATATCCTGGAAACTCTAATACCAAGTTATCTCTCTCTCCATTTCTCCATATCTCTCTCTCTCTCTTTGCTTGAAAATTTTATTTTGTTGTGTATTATAGGGATAAAATTTTATATTCTTTTCATTAATGAAATACCATTGCTTTACAACTTTGTTAATGTTTCCACAGTATAGGATTCCTCCCCTGTTGTGTGGTGATCCTAGCTCTCCTTCAACAATAGCACTCATAGCCTTTTGCCATTTCTCTTACATGTCTCAAAACTGTGTTTGTGATAAATAGAACACTGGAGTAATGATAGTAAACCCTACCCTCTGTTGATAGACATTTCAATGGGACTAGATAAGTGTAACCTTACAGACCCTCTTTATAAAAATCAAGTTATTAAGTAATAGAATATAAGTAATGCAATTCTGAACCAAACCATAAACTTTGACTGATTTTCCCCAAATGTGTGTCATTTCAAATGAATGATATTCAGTAAGAGTTAAAAGCCACACTATGATGAGAGTTGAAAGCATGCCTGATATATTGAGTTAAAACAATTTATTGTTTTGGAAAGATATCATGTTAAGTTATGCACAATACAGTTTCATTTTAATCAGAGGGTGTCAGAGTTTAAGGATCTTTCTCCTGTACAGAGATATGATTAACAGATCAATCATTCCCTAACAGGGACTCTCTTGATGCTGCTGTCTTTCTTTGAAAATGGTCCCAGTTCTTTTTGGATGTGTCATAGATTCATTACTATCCTGAGGGTGAACACTCTGCTCCAGTGAAAAAGATTTTTTTAAAAACCCTACATTTGCATGAATACTAACTCATGATGGTAACAGTGAACAGCTTTATTTATAATATTAATTTATTTTTATGGTATTCATTATCAGTATATCTTGAATTCTAAAATCAGTGTTTTTGATTTCACTATAAGAATTACTGAAAATAGATATAGAATCTGCTTTTAAGGTACACAAAAGAGGGGGGGAGAAGGAGAAGGGGGAATGTAGAGAACTGAGAGATTTCAGGGTAGAAGAGGATGTTATGGAATTTAGTGGAAACTGGTGTCACTTTGACGGTGGGGAAATTGCTGACTGCACCTTAAGGGAGATATCTTATATTGTAATAAAATAACAAGGATTTTTAAAATAAACAGAAACAATTACTGAACATATATATTAACTAAGAGAACACTCATTATCCTAACTCATAAAAAAAAAAGTTATCCTTCTATTATATGTTGCTCAAAATCAGTTCTCTAATACATATTAAAAATTTGAAGCTTTTGGAATTAAAAAAATAAACAACATATATATATTAAATAATGAATTGGTTATACTTCATATGTATGTTGTCCTACTTTTTAATGAAAATATATTGTATACATCTCTGTCAATAAATCTAGAGGAATATCTTAATTTTCATGGCTGCATATATCTGTGAGGATATAACATTATTGGTTGGATATTTTTCCATTTTCATATTTTAAACAATGTCCTAAAGGAATACACCACACAGACACACACATTGAACACACATAAACAAATGTAGCTCATGCAGTTCTCAACTATTTCTTTGGGATAAAATTGCCACAGGTAAAATTGTGGGGTTAATAATTATGTACAGTTCCCTTTTTAGCATTTAAAAATAACTAATTTTAAACTTATGGAAACATGGCAAAAAATAGAAATTTCTCCAATTTCTTCACCTGACTTCCTTTAATATTAACATGAGTGTGACAATAGTACATTTTCAAAACCAGAAAAATGTGTTGACATATTGCTATTACCTAAAGTGAGAAATTGATTTTATTTCACCAGTTGTATCTGCAGTTTCTGTTCTGCAAAAAGATCCTAGGTAGGTTCCCATTTACATTAAGGCATTCTACTTTTGTCTCCTCCAATTTGGGACGATTTCAGTCTTGCTTCAGATTTTGTTGTATTTATATTCTTGAAGATTTATCAGTCGATTGTTTTTGCAGACTAGTTCTCAGTTTGTGTTTATTTACTATTTTAATATGATTTGACTAGATTTGTGCATTTTTGGCAAATGAGAGAAATAATGTTCCTTCAGTACCTACCATGGTTTTGCCATATTCAAGTGTTTTATGACTGCCTGTTTTTCTTCTTGAACATCTGGATGCCATGGTGTCTGCTGAGTTTATCCACTGTAATATTATTATTTACCCCTTTGTAATTCCTAAGTATTTTGGGATACTTTAAAACAACAATTATTATGGCTTTCCTCATTTTTGTCCACTAATTTTAACAGTAATGAGTGAATTTTTTCTGCTGCAATCATTACTGTGGTTTTGGCCCAAATTTTCTATTTTCTTTCTTTCTCACACTATGCTTTTCAAGAATTTGTTTGTTACTTTTTTAAATTATGGAATATTTTAAAAATGAAGTATCCAGTGAATAATAACACATATCTATTCACTTCCCAACCTGATTTATAGATTAATAACTTGACACATTAAATATAGAGCTATTTATTTCAAAATTTTT
This sequence comes from Uropsilus gracilis, assembly GCA_004024945.1. NCBI lineage: Eukaryota > Metazoa > Chordata > Mammalia > Eulipotyphla > Talpidae > Uropsilus > Uropsilus gracilis. The sequence goes on along the minus strand of PVHY01000086.1, from coordinate 129,238 downwards.
GTCTTCATATTTTTTAAGAAATATAAGTAATACAATTTCCTTCTGTATTTTACTCTCCTCTCTCTGTAAAGTATTGTCACTCACATACACTTAAACTACATAGTGTATATAGATAGATAGATTTGTATATATTTTTGATCATTCCAAATTTATGCATTCCAAACCTAAAGTATGCCATACTTTAAAAATACATGCACTTTCCTTATTTTTTCAAATGTTTACATAAATAGTATGTTTTTTCGTTTTCTCAATGTTGTTGCAATAGATCCATTCTATTCATTTTAACTGGTGGACAATATTCAATATGTTTAGGATAATATATATATAATATTCAATATTCATTCAATAAATTTATTAAGTAGAAAAGAAGCACTCTGTTTTCTAGCTTTAGAGTGGAACTATTAAAGAGGATTTAAATTTTACTATACATACCGTTCCATGCTCTATACCGTTCCATGTTATACAATATTCATCTCATAGATGAAAATGTGTACCCTTTTACTAATCTTTCCCTAATCTTCCCAACCCCAGCCACTGGCAATCATTCTACCCTCTATTTCTATGATTCAACTTTTTTTTTTTTAATTCTACTTATAAGTGACACCTCTCCATATTTTCCTTCAGTTCCAGGCTTATTTCATTGGGCATACTTTTTTCAAGGTTTATCCGGAGTGTCACAAATGGCAGGATTTCTGTTTTTCCTCATAACTGAATAACTTTTTGCATTTATGTATGGATATGAATATATTCTATGTCTTCTTGAAATCCATTCAGTTCATCTGTTGATGTGCACTTAGTTTGCTTTTGTATTGTGATTGTTGTGAATAATACTGCAGTGAATATTGGAGTGTAGCTATCTCAATATCATGTTTTTATTTCTTCTGGCTATATATCCAGAAATAGAGCTGATGAAACATATGATAGTGAAGTTTGTATTTGTTTGAGGATCCTCCATACAGATTTTCATAGTGACTGTACCATTTCATTTTCCAAAATGGATACTTAATTTAAGACAGAGTGGTGGCAATCTGAGGAATGACTTGAAGGGAAATAAGAGACAGTAAGACTTCTTAAGAACGTGATCCAAGGCCGGACATGGTGGCGCATGTCTGTAAGTAACAGCCTAGTAAGCAGCTGCGGGTTCCAGGGATTGTAGTTCGAGTCCCGCCAGGAGCACGTAGAGAGACCTACTCCCAAAAAAATAGCTGGGTGTGGTGGTGCATGCCAGTAATCCCAGCTACCTGGGAAGCTGGGGATTGCTTGAGTCTGTGGTACCCCAAGCAATGTGAGCCTGAGGTTCCACAGGCAAAAATAGAGAGACCTAGTCCCCCCCAAAAAAAAAGAAAAAAGAAAAAGAACATGATCCATTTATTGAATTGGTAATCTTTTTATGTTATTGTTTGCAGCAGTTTCCTAGGGATGCTATAGCAAAGTGCATAAATTGGGTGACATAGAACAACAAAAATTTACTTTTACATAGGTCTGGAAATAAGAACTGTGACATTAGTTCCATGTTCCCTTTGGAAGCATTAAGAAAATATCTGCTTCTGGTAATTCTTTGGTTTGTGGTAGCATGACTCCAGTCTTCTTACGGTGCTCTCCCTGTGTGAATGTCTGTCTGTCCTCATGCTTTCCATCTTAGAAGAAAACCAGTCCTATTGTCTTAAGGACCCACCTAATTCAATATGCCTTCTGTTAGCTAATTACACCAGCAATCATACTATATCTAAATAAAATCATATTTTGGGGACAACATTTCAGTGTGTGAATTTAGGAGAGCACAGTTCAGTCTATAACACTGCTCTTTCTTACATTGGGGTTAGATGGTCATTTCTAGGTTTTCTCAGGAATTGTGATGATTGGAATGTGTACATTTATTACACCTTTTCAGTTATGATTTAGAATTTGCAACAGATCCAGCTGTCTCTCCTCATGAATGTTTTAAAGATCAAACATTGCCATTCAAACACAAGTGGGCAAGTGTGGATATCAGCTGAATTTTTTATTAACTTGTTTATTAGTTCTTAGATCTTAGTGGTTTAAAATTAAGTAATATCAGGTTTGAAGAAAACAAAATGGCAGAATTTTGTTTTCAGCATCATTAAAAAGATACATTTATATACATGTTTCAAATTCATCATATGAAAAATGCTATTTTAATATGATGATAAGATTATGAAGATTTACAATGTTGTTTTTGCACTGAGTTTTCCTATAGCTAAGGAGAAAGAAATTCAAAACACCAGCTGATTAATTAAAATTGATATCATTGGCCATTATATCTTAATTTCATTGCAATTTGAAAATTACCATCAATATTCTGAGCATGCAGAGGAAGATTAACACATACTGCCTTAATATGATGATTAAAACATCAAATGTAAACATGCAAAGCAAGTAGATTGTTTTACTGCATTCCATTTTTGTTTTAACCATTGACCCATTTCCTGAGTCTGAGACAGAATTTTTAGTATCAATCTCACTTTAGTTTTGATTAAATATGAAAAAAATGATGTGTATCACATTTTAATGCAGGGAATATATATGTCATAGCAGTATTACTGTTTCTGGAAAAAATACTTTTGGATTCAAAATGGTAGTGTTTTTGAGTATGATGAGATTCAAAATAGAAGCTTGCCATTTGTTAAATATGTATTATTATTAGTAGCATTTTCAGAAATTCTGTAAGTAGCTCAATTTAAAAATAAACGAACAGAGTATGAAGTCATTTTAGGAACAAAATGTCATTACTGGAGTTGTACTTATTTTGTATTGAACTAATAAATAGTTCAGAAAGTCTTTTGCAAATTTATCAAAATGTCATCTTCAGGTACTGGGTTGGAAAATTAGTAACTGCTGGAGTGTGTGACTATTGAAAGGTGTTACCATATGTGGGAACCTATCAGATTTTAGCTTCTGGCCTAAAGCAAAGATGTAAATCATTAGTGTTGAGATTTAAAATGTCAGAAGTTCTTACTATAAAAATAAAGGTTAAAAGTTAAGCATCTATTGTACAGTAAATCCCAATGTACAAAAAGAAAACACAGTACTCTTAAAGACCTCAATAACTACTGGAATACTTTCATAAAGTACTCAGATAAATTACAATAGCTAGGAATGTAACTTGGTAGCAAATAGCCTTATAGTGTATAATGGTAAATTCCTTAATTTTACTCTCATAGGATGCTTACCTGCACTTTAAATTACTATAGATATCCTGGATGGTGGAATATTGTTACTATACATTTTGTAGCTGTACCATTCATTCAAAAATATATCTATGGTTATGAATATGTTTGGACAAATGCAATTTTTTTCTCCATGACAAAATTCTTAATAAATGTAGCATAAAGCTTCTAATGAAGTGATGGAGGATTCAATTACTTTTATCTTAAAATATCAACCACATTGAAATATTAAATAACTTCTGTTACTCTACTCATAGCAATATTCCAGCTCAAACTTTACACTTGAGTCTTTTTTCTACTTCTCACCATTTTCACATGTACTTTATCCATATACTTGTCCTCATGATTATAGATGTGTTTGGAAGGAAATCTCACGGGATAGATAGCTGAAGAAACAGCCCCTGTATTTCTAGTGTCTGATTCAAAGGCTAATGCTAAAAAGATCTAGGACTGGAATGTGGGTCTTGTAGAGGTTATTGCTTTTTATGAAATATGTAGATAAAAAGAGATATTTTCAATGCAGAATAAGGACAAAGCAGAGTACAAACAAAAAAGTAGTCATTTATTTGTAGTCATGAAGCTGGTCTTTAAAGTTTCAGTTCAGTAAAACTTAGATATGTATGCGGCTTTCTTCCAAAGAGAATACAGGAGTTTTCCAAATATCACTAACCATTTTTTTATGGTAAATGATGACTATCCAAGTGGGTAAAGACTGACCCATGTGCTTGTGAGACTTGCATAAGGTTATTGTTTACAGCAGGATCTGATCTGATACCAGATGATGTAGAATTTCTTAGATAGAAGATGACTAAATCCAGACTGAATTCTCAGTGGCTCTGGACATTATTAATATCTTAGAGATATTAAATCTCTAAGAGCATCTGTCCCTCATCAGTATATTGGATGCTGGTAATACCTCTTGGGTAGACCTGACTAAGTCGGAGAGCACATGCAAATTATGTAAGAGAGAACTGGCACATTCAGGAAAACACAAATCTCCCCTCTGTCTCCTCTTCCCACCAGCAAAAGAGCACATGCTACCTTCTTCCAAAAGGAATTCTTTATTTCAGCTTAAGTTACTTTATTTAAGTTCATGCTCTATTTAGTTCATTATAATTTTCTCATAGTTTTTGTTTTATTAAGGTACTTGTTTTAGCATACCTCTTTTAACTGTATAATTTTAAAACTACTGCTGGAAAGTAGAGATCAATGTCAGGTGATAACAGCACAAATGATTATACATTACTCATTATTCAGGAAACATTTTAGAAGGAAACACACATTTTGGGACATACTGCAGATTTTGCTGGTTTATCCATGGCAATAAACAATTGATCTGTTCGAAAAAAGGAACTTGAAATAACTGACTTACATTTTTAAGAACTGTTACTGCATGGCACTGTAAGGAACTGGTGTGTGATAGTTCAGTTACTAATAGGGTTAAATGGGAATTTTAGGAAATTGTATGTGTAATTAAAACAATTGTTTTGTCAACATCAATATTTATTCTTCTGTATAATATAGAATAATTGAATGTGATAAAAATGGCATTTTTGAAACTATCAAATACCTCTGTGCAACTGAGAAAAACTAAGGTGTGAAAAGACATAATGAACAGTAAACTTGTAAAGAATAGCTTCAAATACAGTGGTGTTTTCAGTTAAACATAATTCATATTAAGTTATTCTTTTGGCAATAATTTGTTACCAGTAATGGTAAACTCCTGATGCAACCCTTAATATATATTGATGTGATCTCATCAATCATAGAGGAAAATAGTTTTTTCAGTATTCTATTTCATAGTTTTTGTGCATTTATTCTGAAAGCAGGATTAGAGTATATGTTAAGAAAAGAAGCATTAGACTATGGGCAGCTTCTCTTGTTTTAAAATTATCATTGAGGGTAGCATACCTAATACCTAGTATAATTTTTGCAATGAGATTAAGCTACAATTTTATTTCAGAAAAGAAAGGAAATATGCATTGTGTCAAATATCTTACCTACCTTATTGCATTTAGTTGTGAGATTAACTGTGAGCTCAGTGGTATCATTTCCTTTTATAAACGGGGAAATTGGGAATAAGCATCCTGGTAATATCACAGAGCTTGTTAGGTATCTGAATCAATCTCTACCTTACTGCAAAGTCTGTATTATTTATTTTAAACATATGCCATTACATTAGTGTCTAGCAATATGTTTCAAGGTCATGAATTTTTGTTAGATTTTCTGGAGCAATAAGAGGCAGATAAAAATATACAAAAAAAAACAAAAACAAAAACAAAAAACCTGACAGATTCCTATAAAAGAAAAAAATATGAGAATAGTCAAAGTAGAATGGTTTTGTAAACCTGACAGATTCCTATAAAAGAAGAAAATATGAGAATAGTCAAAGTAGAATAGTTTTGTCTGAAATTAATGTATTTGCATATGATTTATCAATATTGTACCAAGCATATTTTGAGTCCTTATTGTGTAACAAGCATTGTGCATACATATTACTATCCCAATTTTACAGTTGAGGAAAACAAGGCATATGGGGTTAAAATGAATTAGCTAAGAGGATAAGGGCATAACTAAAAGAGCAATGATTTGAGTCAATGTATGGATAACTTCAAAGTATATGCCTTTAATCACTTTGAAGAGGGAATTCTATATGAAATGAGTGTGTGATAAAAATTTTAAAGTCATTATTCAATGTATTGTTAAATGTCATTCTAGAAATAAATGAATGATATTTTGTATCTATATGAACTATTACTGAGGAGTTAATTAGGACAATAGTAAAGAATGGAAGCTCAGTAAAGCTCATTGAAGTTTGGCATAGCTTTATAAGTTTTGATATAAAGAGATACATTTAAATTATTTTTTCTACAATTTGAGGATATAAGATATAGTGAACAAAAGATTCGTATTAGGAATAAAACAGGTTCAGAATTTGGAATGTCATCTTGATTACATGGTGATTTTAAAATTTTACTCTTACAAGGGATTTGTTTTATCTTCTTTTTGTTTGATGAGGTTATCAGGCTGACTATATTTCATTTTTTACTCAAATTATATCAATCATCATGGTAGCATTATTTTTATTATGTTGTTCAATTTTGATTAGTAGCTATGTGCCTGTCCTTTAATTTACAAAATACATTTATTGTTATTAAAGACTTTTATTGGTTTTTAAGTTAATGAAGTTTTAGTTTAGTATAAAAAAAGAAATACTACAGAATTGTTGTCTTTGAAAATTATTTTTCTGGAATATCTGGATGGATATCTAATTGGATCATTCTTAATACTTTTATTTTATTTATTCATTAATTTATTTTGAGACTAGGTCTCACTATTTTTGCCTGTGCAATCGTAGGCTTACGTTGCTCGGGGTACCACGGACTCAAGCAATCCCCAGCCTCAGCTTCCCAGGCAGCTGGTATTATAAGCACGCCACCATGTCCCTCTATTTTTTTTGGAACTAGGTCTCGCTGTGTTGTCCCGAACGGGACTCGAACCTCAATCCCAGAGCTCCGCCGTGGCTTATTAGGTTGCTACTTACAGGCACGCACCACCATACCCGGCATAATGAAGTATTTTTAAACTAATACTGAAAAATGTTAGTAGAATATAATTTTGGTCTTCAAAGTAATTGATTTTGAAAATGTCAGAATCCCAGACTCATTTCATTTGTACATTCACTTCTCAATTGTTCAGCTAGTTCAGTGTCTAGAGCTGATAATTTTAAAACCCCTAGGAACTTTAGTAGCAGGTGAACACTGAAATGCTTATTAGGACAAATAAGCAAGAACGCTGAGAAGTCCTTATTTAGAAGAACTCATCAGGGTAAATGAGGGGAAGTAGTTGTGAGTAGAGAAAGTATTGCTTTATCTAAATGGTTTAACCATTTAAAAAAAATCTTGATAACTGTTAATAGTTTATTAGCTATCATTTATCACTATTTAGGAGACAAGCTAGTCTTTTTCTTTTTTTTGTAAGTGATTATTTTAATGTCTACAAACACACCTTGGTTGATATATCCATGAAAAAAAAAAGGCTAAATAATTATTTCAAGTTTACAAACTTGGGGTTGAATCTAAACTTTCTTGATGCAAGTCTATGATCCTTTCTGTTATGCTTCTTCTAAATGTAGTATGCTAATAGATATAACAGAGCTACCTAAGCATGACACTCAGCTATATAGAGGAATGAATGACAACTATACTGAACAACTTGGATGAAACTCAAGGAAATAATGTTGAGTGAGGACAAAAGCCAGATCCCCCAAAATTATATATTGTGTGTTTCTATGTATAATTTCTAAAACAGTAAAATTATATAATAGGAAAAGACTCATGGTTTCTAAAGGTGGATGCAGTTATATGAAGGCAACACAAGGGATCTGTGTGATGATAAATTTGTTCTGTATCTTGACTCTGGTGATGGATACATGAAGCTGCACATGTGATAAAAATGCACAGACATAAATACACACTAATAATACCCACATATAACACCCATATATACACAGGTGCATAAACACACAGAGCAGAGAAAAGCAGAACAATCTGAATAAGTTTAGTGGATTATTTAAATATTGTTATCATGGTCATGATACTATAGTTTTGCAGGAAGTCACCATTGGTGGAAACTGGATAAAGCATTCAGGGGAGTCCTCTTCAACACTGATTTTAATTGCATGTGAATCTGCAATTATCTAAAATTAAAAAAAAAAAAAAAAAGAGCTAACCTGAAAAGAAATACTAGTAAATTTGGGGCCTCATGGTGTTCCCTGGTTTCAAAATAGCCAGAGAGATGGGTGAGTGATGCCTTTGACAGTTTGTGGAGAATGAACAGGCTAATACTGGAAGATTAACAGCAAAGAAGGGTTAACAAGACTCAGATGGAAACTAGAATAAACAATAGGGCTACAGTGGGGCCAGAGGCCTTCTATATTCCAAATACTGAAAAACACATGTAAAAAAATGTAACTACTTCACTCATAGACCTTGATAGTAACCTGGACAGAGGTTATTTTGCTCTAAATGATTGCTGAAATGTAGGGAATACTTGTGCTGTGTTTTCTAAATAATATGAAGTGATTTTGTGTGTGTGTGTGTTTTCTTGCTGAAATTGCTATGCTAAATTACTGATTTTATGTATATGTATCTGTTGTACTTTTTATACAAATTTAAACATTTTAAATATATTTAGTTCAAATAAGATTTTTATTGTGAAGATATAGTCACTATACACTGGAAATATGAAGTAAATATGAATCATCATTTTAAGATTACCTGAACTTCTTCTGCATATTTTAGCACAATACAAACAAAGAATTTGTCATACTTTCTTTTAATTATTTATGTCATGGCATCTCCTTACTGGACATTGATCCCTAGGAATCTCGATTTTTCATATGATGTGTCTCTTCCTCCTTTAATTCTGGGCCCCAATGTCTAGCTAATACAAACAGTGAGCAAACAGTGATGATTAATTAATGTCTGTTGAAATAATTTAAAAGTGAATGGTAAGGAGGAAAAATCTAGTTATATAATATACATAAATGTATAGAATATATTAAATTTCTGTGGAAAGAATCAGAAATAAAGGCCTTAGACTTCAGGAAAAGGATATTTCTCTAGTCATCAGACAAATGCTTTGTTGAGAGACCAGGATGGAAATACAGAAATCCAGGCAGCTGAGAAATTAAAGACATGTATCATCTGAGTCAGAAAGTTTATCAGGAGACCAAGAATCATACTAAGGGATACAAAATAAAGCCAATTCTGTGGTGTGTTCTCTGTCACTAGACCTAAAGGTAGTGGCACTGTACATCTGCATGGAGCTAGATGCTGAACTCTTCTGTTGTCATCCACTATAGTCCAGAAACATTAACAAAACATATCTTTTCTTTCATATAGTTCTAGATATCTCAAAATTATATTGTCTCTTACAGTTGCACGATTTTCATTTATCTTAATATGTGTATCATTTAATGCCTTGAGTTGCCTATACATTATTGAGGAGAGAAGTTGATTTTGACTTACTTAGCAACAGCTATCATTATTTTTTAACCAGAACAGTTTCTTTACATGTGTACAGAAATATTGTTGCCCAGAAATCACCATTTAGATTTAATAACTTCTTAATCAAGAACTGGAACGTATGCATTCTTAATATACATTCCTAAAAATACTTATCATATATAGAAGCAGAGATATATTCATAAAATTACCATATACAAAAAAAATCTTCCTCATCAGTCTTTGTTGTGTATTAATGTCTATCTTTGGTCAGTACAAAAATCAAATCTTGGAAACATCAAATTATTGACTGAAAGCCATATAAAAATACTAGAAAGGACAGACGAACAGCAATGACAAAGGAGGTGGAGTGACCGGAGTGAGGGGTCAGGCATTCCTAAGGGGACCAACAGCCACACCTTGTATGAAACCCCCAAATAAATAAATACTATTTAAAAAAAACACTAAAATAGGATTAAATTAAATGGCTGAGTCTGCACTCTGTTCATTTTGTGATACCAAGTGACTGTTTTCAGACCAAATAGAAAATACCTTGTAAAATATTTAATTTTTGGTTATCTTTAGTTTCTAGATGGTTCAATATTTTTTATTTATGTATACTACTTTGATAAGGATTGTGTATGTGTAATTTCCTCACTTTGTTTCTTAGCTTGTTGTATGTGGAAGCAATTATGATATCAGCTGTTCAAACAGCTTCTGCATTGAAAATCAATTGATCTAGTCAACCTCAGTGCCCACAGACCTTTAGATGGCAAGAGAAATTCATCCTCAGAGACTCTAATATAGTCATTCAACATGCATATACTAAATGTTTATTACTTATCAGAATTTGTCCTCTCTACTAGGGACACTAAGATGACTATGACTTATTTACTGTCCTTTAGAAACTACATACTGATAAATGGTACCTGTAAGAAATAATAACTACAAAGAGTAATTATCAACAGAGATAAAAGTTACAGGTGTTGGTTGAACAAAGAAATCTTTTTTTTTTTTTTTTGCTTATTTATTTATTTATTTATTTGTTATTTATTTAGAGTCTCACTATTTTTTTTTGTTTGTTTGTTTGTTTTTTTGCCCATGGGACCGCAGATTCTTGTTGCCCGGGGTACCACAGTCTCAAGCAATCCCCAGCCTCAGCTTCCCAGGTAACTGGGATTACAGGCACGCTCCACCACGCCCAGCTATTTTTTTTGGAACTAGGTCTTGCTGCAAACCCCAAGCGGGACTCGAACCGCGATCCCTAGCCCTGACTGCTTCACAGACTGAAGCATACAGGCACGAGCCACTGTGCCAGGCCTGCATATTTATTATTAAGACATAGAGAAACTAGGCAATGCTTCAAAAACAAGGTAAGCTTTGGCCTATGGATTGAAAGAATAATAAGAGTTATCAGGATGTCAAGAATAGGGATTAATTACAAAGACCTATGTCATGGGGATTCCAGGAATACAACTTATCTTGTGATAGATAATCTTTGGAAAATTCATGCTTCAGGAACACATAATTATGAGTGGGGGAAGCTATGAAATGTTTTACAAAAGAGCAAATATTGTAGTAATATTTAGAAGTTGTATAGAATTTTAGCTGAAAGTAAGTTAGAGGGAAATAATTTTTGAATATCCAATATGTTCAGATTGATTCAAAATAAAATTAGAATGGAAAGCCTTTGTTTAATTTGAAAATAAAGTTTAGTCGATAGCCATACCACCCTGAACATGCCCGATCTCATCTGAAGATGAAGTTTAAGAAATTATTTTATTTTGCAGATATCCTAGAAATTTTGCTATGTATTGTTTATTGGTATGATAATTTGTTTAAAAGCAACTTTGTATTAATTAAAAAAAGTCACTTTAGAGATGGTCAAACATATACTCTCAGTATAAATCACCACTGTCTTTTTTCTAGGAAATCCTAATATATATATATATAAAATGTTGAAAGTATATGTAGTTTTAGGTTAATTTTAAATATTAGCACTTCCTAGAATAATTTTCTCTGTTACAGATGTGACACATTTTTAAAATTCTAAAAAATGAAATTTAATTTGTAAATCTTTGCATGTTAAGTGACAAAATGAATCAGGTTCATGGTCTTGGGTTTGTTCAATTAAACCATCTCATAATAATGATGATATTCCAGCATGCATTTAAAATATGTTAATAAAAAGTAATTGAAGGAGGGGGAGTTGACAGTATATACTGGGGATTGTTTGGAAACTAAGGTTGCTTGTGGTTTGAATAGTGTATGTGTTATTCATATATCCATATACTTATATAAAATATTTTATAGGTGAAGAATTTCGAAGCACTTGATTGTCTATATGATTATATAAGTTTATATGTGTTACATAATATCAGGTCAAATATGTGGATTGAGAACTGAAATAAATGTATCTTTTTTGGCTTCAGTTTAAGCAATTTGATGTTTTGGAGTTGGAATTTGAGAACACAGGAATCTGGGTCAGATTTTCTTACTGCTTTAGGCTCCATTTAGAAAAAAATACTTAGAAAAATACATCTTAAAGGTGGCCCATTTTTTCATGTTAGAGCAGTATTTTTCAAGAAAATAATGTTTACCAGTAGGGATTTTAGCTACATATTTTTATTTGAAATTTGTTAGGCTTATGATGATAGGATAGATTACTAACTTTGTATATGTTCAGACTATTGCCTCTTGGAAATACATACACTGATTTCTGTCCTGTGAGATGAGATAAACAGAGGTTGTTTATATGCTGAGCACTATTTTTTTTTTTTTTTTTTTAAGCATGGTAAGGAAATAGAAACATGAAATGTTTGCTCCAAGCTAAGGAAACAAAATGACTTTATGGTCAGTGTCTGGATATGAAAGAGGCATAGAAAATGATTGATGTTTTGATGGATAATAATTGACTCTTAGCTGTTCTCACTCTTCTAAAGGCAAGGATGAATTTGCACTGATGTTTCTTTACTGGCATTTTTAAAATATATATTTCTGTGGCTCAAGCTGTTATCAGTAGTTATGAGTAGGTATTTTTATGACAGTCAGTTCTTTGGAGCCTGCATGATGAATCTGTCCTTGGCCTCTCGAACCCTCTCTGTCTGATATACTTGAGGTTTGTAACTTTGCATGCCTTACCTCTCAGGGTGAGACCTTTGCTGCCCCTTTTGGAACTGTGTTAATGAAGAACTTCCTGAGGAGAAAGCTTTTGAATGTTCTGATTAGGCTCTTGTGCTTTGGAGTCAGACTGCCAGTAATAATGCACGAGGTATGATTGAGACAAGTTAAGCTCGCTGAGCTATATTCTGACACTGAGAATGGGAATAGTCTCAGGGTCATGGTCAAGTTGAATGAGCAGCCATGTGGTGCCAGCAGTGCAGTACTAACAATTACTCAGTGACTGCTCAGTAAGTACTGATGCTGATTGTTATTTCATTTGACTATTTGGTTGTCATCTTTATTTCTAAAAATAGTGTAATGCATTTTGAGATTTGTGACATGAGAATTAGCAGATGATATGGATCCTATTAAAAGGAAGACTAGCCTGTGAGATATATTATACTCAAATTGAAACTGATGGTGACATTTATTTTTTAATTAAATATTTTTTTTATGATTTCCAGGGTTCACCCCCCCCCACCCTCCCTGACCATTCCCACCCTGTCCTGCCCTCTCCCCATTGTATACTTTAATTTGGTTGTATACTTTAATTTGGACTTTTCTTTATGGCTTTTGTTTATCTTTCTCATGTCCCATATAATAGTGAAAACATTTGGTTTCTGTCTTTTTCTTTTTGACTTGTTCTGCTAATATTTCTCTAAGTCCATCCATGTTATCATAAAATCATCTAATTTGTCATTTTCAATTTATGAGTAATATTCCATTGTGCATGTATACCACATCTTTTTCATCCAGTAATCTGTTTTGAGACAGTTTGATTGCTTCCATTCCTTGCAATTATAAATAGTGCTGCAATAAACATCCAAGCACAGGTTGTGCAAGCATTAAGGTCTCCTTTGTGTAAATTCCCAAGAGAGCAATTGCTGGGTCAAATGGTAGTTCCATTTTCATCAATTTAAGGGTCTTACATAGAGTTTTCCATAGAGGTTGAACCAGTTTACATTCCCACCAGCAGTGTAAGAGTGTTTCCTTCTCTCCACATCCTCGCCAGCACTTGTTGTTGCCATTTTTTTGCATGTGGGCCATTCTTACTGGTGTAAGGTGGTATCTCATTGTTTTGGTGTGCATTTCTCTAATTGCTAGTGACAATGAACATTTTTTTCATGTGCCTATTGGCCATTTGTATTTTCTCTTTGAAGAAGTGTCTTTTTAATTCTCCGAATTTTTAAACTGTTTTTCTCACTTTGTTTTTGTTAAGTTGTGTGAATTTTTTGTGTATCTTTCTTATCAGACCATTATGACTTATATGGAGGGCAAAAATTTTTCCCACTTGGTTGCATTTCTTTTTGTTTTCTATGTTGTCTCTTTTGCTGTATAGAAGCTTTTTAGTTTGATTTAGTCTCAGCTGTTTTCCTTCATTTTTTTTACCTGCTATAGATGTATCTAGAAATGAATTTAGGGTTTCTGGTCTTACATCCAAGTCTTTTATCCATTTTGAGTTGATTTTAGGACATGGTGTGAGGGAGCTGTCTTGGTTCTTTTTTTGCATGTTTTGGACCAGTTTTCCCAGCACCATTTATTGAAGAGGCTGTCCTTATCCCAGTGCAAGTTTTTCACTCCTTTGTTGAAGATTAGCTGACTATATATGTACAATTTATTTCAGGGCACTCAATTCTGTTCCATTGGTCTGATTGTCTGTTTTTGTACCAATACCAAGCTGTTTTAATTACTATGGATTTGTAGCACAATTTGAAGGTGAAATTGTAATACCTCCATTCTCCTTTGTTCTGGTCAGGAGGTTTTTTGTTGTTGTTGTTGTTGTTATTCAAGGTCTTTATTTTCTATATGAATTTCTATATTTTTTATCTATCTCTTTAAAGAACATCATTGGGATTTTTATATGGAATTCATTGAATCTGTAGATTGCTTTTGGTAGGATGGCCATTTTTATGATGTTAATTCTTCCAGTCCATGTGCAGGGAATGTTTTTCCATTTCCTTATGTCTTCTTTTATCTCTTAACAGCATTTTGAAGTTTTCTTTGTAGAGTTCTCTCACATGTTTTGTTAAGTTAATTCCCAAGTATTTAATTTTACTTGGTGTGATGGTAAAAGGAATGGCTTTTCTGATTTCTTCTTCTATTTGGCTTTTTGCATAGAGAAAAGCTATCAACTTCTGTGTGTTGATTTTGTATCCAGCTACCTTACTGAACTGGTTTATTATTTCAAGTAGTTTTTCTGTTTGGGTTCTCTTTATAGAGAATCAAGTCATCTGCATATATTGAAAGCTTCAGTTCCTTTTTTCCTAGTTGTATCCCTTTTATGTGTTTCTTTTGCCTTATTGCCCTAGATAAAACTTCCAGTACAATGTTAAAAAGTAGTGGGGAAAGTGGGCATCCTTGCCTTGTTCCAGATCTTAATTGGAATGATTTTAGTTTTTCCTCATTTAGGATGACGTTTGCCATAGCCTTGTCATAAATAGCTTTTATAATGTTGAGGTATGTTCTTTAATCCCAAATTTTTCAAGGGCTTTTATCATGAATGGATGCTGGACTTTGTTGAATGCTTTCTCAGAATCTATTGATATGATCATGTGGTTTTTGTTTTTCTCTTTGTGAATGTGGTGTATTATGTTAATTGATTTCCAATTGCTAAACCATCCTTGTGCCCCTGGGATAAATTCCACTTGGTCATGGTGAATAATGCTTTTTATGCATTTGGATTTGATTTACTAGGATTTTGTTTAAAATTTTTGCACCCATGTTCATTAGGGAAATTGGTCTATAATTTTCTTTCTATAATTTTCTTTTCAAACCCTTATTTGGTTTTAGTATGAGTGTGATGTTTGCTTCATAGAAAGTGTTTGGCAGTTTTCTTCTTTCTCAGTTATTTTGAAAAGTTTTAGAAGTACAGGCATTATTTCATCTTTGAATGTCTGGTAGAATTCATTTATAAAATCATCTGGTCCTGGGCTCTTGTTTTTAGGTAGAGTTTTGATGACTGCTTCTATTTTGCTGCTTGTAATTGGTTTATTTAAGGTCTCTCTATCTTCTCTGTTCAATTTTGGATAGTTATATCTTTCTGAGAATCTGTCCATCTCATCCAGGTGTTGTATTTATTTCCATATACTTGTTCATAGTAATCTCTTATGTTTTTTTATTTCTTTTGTGTCTGTTGTAATTTCTCTACTCTCATTTGTGATCCTGTTATTTGAAATTTCTCTCTTCTTTCCTTTGTGAGCTTTGCAAGGAGTTTATCAATTTTGTATATTCTTTCAAAGAACAGCTTTTGGTTTCATGATCTTCTGCATAGTCTTTTTGGTTTCTAGATTATCTATTTCTTCTTTTATTTTTATTATTTGTTGTCTTCTGCTGGATTTTGGGTTTTTTGTTGCTCTTTTTTAATTTTTCAATTTGGGAGATAATGTTATTTCTTTGGTTGTTTTCTTGCCTTTTGATATGGGACTGTATTGCTACGAACCTTCCTCTTAGATATGCTTTTGCTGCATCCCAAACATTTTGGAATGCTGTGTCTTCTTTGTCATTTGTTTCAAAGTAGGTTTTAATTTCTTCTTTAATTTCTTCAATTACCCATTCTTCATTTAGTAGCATGTTGTTCAGTCTCCTGGTTTTGGATGTTGTACTTGCTTTCTTTTCATTGTTGGTTTCTAGTTTGATACCTTTATTATCTGATAAGAAAGTTGGTGTTATTTTAATCTTTGTGTATTTATTCAACTTTGCCTTGTGGCCTACTATGTGGTCAATTTTAGAGAATGATCCATGTGCATTTGAGAAGAAGGTGTGTTCTTTTCCTCATGGGTATAGTGTCCTGTAGATATCTATTAGGTCCATTTTGTCTAGGTCTTCTTTTAATGCTTTAGTGTCCTTGTGTAGCTTTTTTTTTTCTATCTGTCCTTTGCTGCGAGTTGGGTGTTAACTTCTCCTACTACATATGTGTTTTCACCAATATTTGTTTTCAGTTCTCTTAGTAGCTGTCTTATGAATCTTGGGTCACCCCCATTTGGTGAGTATATGTTGATATTTGTTATGTCTTTTTGTTGGGTTGACCCTTGAACCATTAGGTAGTGACCTTCTTTATCCTTTGTCACTTTTTATTTTGAAATCAGCTTTGTCTGCTATAAGACTGGTTACCCCTACTTTTTTTGGGACCCATTTGTTTGTAGAATTGTTTTCCATCATTTTACCTTCAATCTTTGCTTATCTTTTTGGATCAGATGTGTTTCTTGGAGGCAGCAGAATGTTAGGTTCTGTCCTTTAATCCAGTCTGCAACTCTGTGTCTCTTGACTGATGAGTTTAGCCCATTGAAATTTAGAGTAATTATTGATATTGAGATCTTAACGTTGGGTTCCTGGTTGTCATTTGGGGTTCTGTTTTAGTTTCTTTTTGTTCAAAAATTATTCATTCTTTTTATTCTTCTGTTGGTTTCAGTCTTAGGGCTTCTTGCAGGAGTTCTTGGAGTGGGGGTTTGGTGGTAGCAAATTTCTGGAGTCTTTGTTTGACTGAGAAGGCTCCATTTTTTCCTTCATAAAGAAAGGACAGTTTTGCTGGCTAGAGTATTCTTGGCTGGCACTTTTTGTCTTGGAGTGGTTCTTCTCAGAAATCAGAAAACTGACTTCTCAGAAGTCAGTCTAATGGGTTTGCCTTTGTAAGTTATCTGTTTCCTCTCTCTTGCTATTCTCGTAATTTTTCTTTGTCTTAGGCTCTTGAAACTTTTACTACAATGTGTCTTGCTGTGTTTTTTCTTTTATTGAAGTAATTTGGTGTCCTTTTTTGTTTTCTGTATGTCTATTTTCATCTTTTTTTCAGATTTGGGAAATTCTCCTCCATTATTTCATTAAAAAATCTTTTGGATCCTATGTCTTTCTCTTCTCCTTCTGGGATTCCAATTACCATTATATTTGTTTTCTTTAGGGTATCTGACAGATATCGGATTTCTCTTCTGTCTTCTTTGTTTTTCTCTCATTGTCCTTTCTACTTCTGTTCCTCTAGTGTGCTAATTTATTCTTCTATTTCTTCTATTCTGCTTTCCTGGCTTTTCCCTGAATTTTTGAGCTCTTGCTCCTCTTAGAAACTATCTCGTTCAGCTTCTTATTTAGGGTTTCAACCTCATTCTTCTGTTCCCCAATGATAATGCTCATTTTGCTGCATTCTTTTTCATATTTCTCTACTTCTTCTCTTAGCTTGTTGAAAGTTTCTGACCTCTTGCTTTCCCCTTTTCCCCCATCTTCCCTTGTCTCTTTTAATGCTTTTAACAAGTAGATTCTGAATTCTTTGTCTGACACATATAGCATTTCTTCCATGTCCTCCATGTTGGTTTCTGCAGATTGTTTATCCTTTGGTGGTGAATTATTCTTCTTACGGCTTGCTTGAGTATTTGTATTCTCCCTCCTTTCTGTGTTTTCCCTTTGGACTTGCTCTACATATTGATTCACTGCTGTTCTAGAATTAGATGGCATGGTGAAGCTGACCAAGTTGTGGTTATTTCTGACTTTGCTTTTGTTGCTATGGTAGATATATCTGGTTTCTGTTGGCTATTTTGGGTGACATGTTCCTTTACAGTCAGTGGATGTGGTGTGTATATGTGATTTCTATTGTACTGTCTATCTTCTTTTTTATTGTTTCTCTTCTTTTAGACTGATGGGTTTTTAATGCTTCTTAGTGCCCCCAAGTGGGTGGCTTTATTTAGTGGTGTGTCAAGGGTTTGTCGTATAAACCTTTTTGGTTGGGGTGTCTTGACAGTTTTGGGTAGTCAGTGTCCTTTGTTCCCTAGTTTGCGTAGGTGCCACATAGTGACGCCGGTGCTTTTGGGCTGCTGTACTGTGAGCAGCCTCTCAGGCTGGAGTTCCCAGGTCATTAAATCTCAGTCTTTGATAAACTCAGTCCAAACCCTGGCTGAAGACCATTTGATGGTGACATTTACTGGTATTTGACTGTGAGTATTTTATTTCAACTCTCTTTGATCTTTTTAAGTTTTAAAATGGTGATGATAATAGGAATGTTCACCTTGAAGGGGGTTGAGAGAAATAGATATGAGAGTGTATATATACCCCCCTTCAATGGTGACTGGCAGTGAGTTAAAGAAATGGCTATTATTCACGTTATTTTGAAAAAAAAAATATATATGTTCCTTTAGTCATGTCTGCTCCTTTCCTAAACTTCCAATAGTATTACTATTTATGCCATGATATTCTGTCTCTAAGAAGTCAAGTCCTTTAAATTGCTGCCTGAGGTATCAATGAATTATAGTCCAGAAAGTCATAGATGTTGAAACCTGAGATTCATATCAAATTTAGATATCTCTTTACTTGAAAAAAATCCATGAAAGCTATTGTAATATAAAGATTTTGTTCTAGCATGAGAGAATAGTTAGAGATTTTTATTAAATTGTCATCCTGTATAAGTTGCTGCTCTTGCAACTGTTGACAGAGATTAAAGCTGTGCTTTTCATTACAGGGCATTCTGTAGACAGCATGTGTTTCTGTGGTTAGTTGTACAAAAATAAAGTTAAATGTTGCTTCCTTCCATTTACTATTAATATGCAGCTGGCATATATTTATAAATGATGTATAAGTAGCTATTTTTTTCCTCTAAAAATACAAAGATTTCATTTGATTTGCTTCACTAAATTTTCATCCCCTATGATCTCAGAAGAATTGATCATCCCTGCACCTTCAAGTCCTCCTTCCCTTCTGACCATCCCCTTTTATACATTATTTAATGCTGCTTTCTGACCTGCCTGTTGGGAAACACTGTACTTAGTGAGTCTTGGTATTATTTTTCTAGGAAATAAAATAAAAATTTCTCCAGATTTCACTAATTTTTGCTCAGGCTGTCACAATTGAAGATGTAGAATTGACTCCACATTGGGGAATTTCACAGTGACAGCACAGTAACTATTGTTTAGAGTTGTAAAAACTGAAAGAAATATAGAAAACACTTAATTTGATAACTTTGAGGTAAGATCTCAAAATATAAATTCCGTATCCTATTTTTATGACTTCCATTTTCATGAAAATAGAACATGTTAGTAATTTAATTTCAAGTTTATTGCTTAATGTGAACAAATCATTTGCATTACTGAACCCAAGGTCCCATTCATACAATTAATCAAAAGCAATTTCTTAATGGTTAATAGGATAAAGTAAGATAATATATGAAAACATGGGATAGCCTGGAAAATTGAGAAGGATATGTCAACTGTTTGACTTTGAACTTTGCGAATGTTTTCAAATTAAATGATTACTTTGACCCTAATAAATGCATGTAATCACTATTTTGAAACTGAAGAAACAGAATCTTCTAAGTCTTTGTAAACCTTCATCCAACTGGTCCCAAAGCTAATACCTTTTACTTTTACACCATATATGTAGATACAGTTATAATTGCTACTTAGTTATATATAAGAATGCCATTTTATTTAGTGCATTAAAATTCAAACTTGCTAAAACAGAAAATAATTAGGAATGATAATTAACTATTCAAAATAATCCTTGGCTTTTGAAGACAAAAATATATTTTAATATAATATTTCCCTAGATCAATTAAGATACAATTAGATTTTTAAAGACTTCATTTATATACAAATTTTGAGAAACATGAGTTTGACTACCCTGATATACCCCTATAGTGGCCTTTTCACTTTGAGCTCAGATAACTAACAAAGCACATTTGACAATGACAATTTAAAGGTTAGAAGTCAGAACTTACACAGTGTATTTTCCATGTCTTCTTGATTGTGTACATCTGATGTGTATCTAGGTAATGAAATGAAAAATAAGTTTATGGATCTAGCTGAATTTTAGACCATAGGTTTTCAATATATATGGGTTTTGAAGAACCAAATCAAAAAATATATATGCTTGTGATATCCAGAGAATGCAATTTTCAATATGTGCTAAGGTGTTCCCATTAGATCCTTGAGCTCATATATGTTCAATTTATCACATATTAGAAATGAGAATCACTGAATGAAGTTACTGCTTCTGTCTTTGTATGTTTTGCAATTGCATATTGAGAATTTATATGAATAACATATATTATGGAAAAGATACTTGGAATTTGAAAGTTGTTTCTAATGCCATAATCTCAATTTAATATTTTAGTATTTTCTTGGTCATACAGTAAATATCATAACTAAGGTATAAAACTTAACCAAATTAACAATGGTGTATTACTGCAAATCCTGTAAACGTAAATAATATTTGCTTTACATCTGATGATTCAGAACTTTTTGGTTTTTAATAAAGTTCCTTTGCATTGTATATAATATTTCCTACTGTTAGTATTTGTGTTACCATTTTAATTTGCTGTGCTCCAGTATGGTTCTTACCATGATGATGATTTTTACCATGATATTGGTCCTCATTACACCATCTAAGGATCTTTCTTTTTTAATAATGGAAACTCATTTCATGTATGGTTTGTGTTACATAAAAGATAATTACAGAATACCTTGTAGTTATTCCAGTTGAAAATCAATTTAAATAAGTATTTCCCAATATTACAATAGAAGCTTATTGGTAATTAGAAATTATGAGACAAAGTCATTAAGAATCCTATGTATAAGAACTGATCTGAATCTTTGTTTTTAATGTATGATTAAAATATATTCCCAGATTTTAGGGGTTAGCTTGAGCTTACTAATTAAGTGCTAAATGTGTTCTAAATGCATCAATAGTTTGAAGTGTCCTAAACACTATGGTAAAAATCCTCCCATGATTCTTGCCCAAATAATGTTGCTGGGTAATGCTAGATGCCTTAAGTTAATAGAAGCAATCATCATCCCTCAATTCTTGCATTAATTATGGACTGCCAACCAGGTATCTGAAAAAAGAGGATATTAGATTCCAATTACCTAGTCAGTGACTCAAGATAGTGAATTCCATGTAGCTTGGACAGGAAGAAAACTATGTCAGGTAAGAACACAAATTCAGGAGACTCAGGGTATCTACAGGTAATAATAGTAAGTGATTCTGGGTAATTGAAACAGAGACCAGGGTTTTCTACATATGTTTGTCAAAAAAAATAAGTATAATGAGAGGGTTTGATATGAGCATGAACAGATAATTTACTCATTTCTTTATCTTGTATAACATGCCATTAAAATCAAATGAATCCCTTGGGTGGAACAGTGAGTTACAAAACTGTGGTATAAACAAGCTGTCAGCATAGAGCAAAGGGTGGAAGGGAGAGGGGGGGACTGGGTAAAATTGGGGAAAGGATGGGCACAAGCGATTAAGATGGTGGTTCACTGGTGACAAGGTGATGGGACAACCTTGGGGTATACAATGATGTTAAAAATATACACATGTGCAATCAATCCGGTCACAGTGGTACTTGCCTATGAAGAGACTGGGGCTAGGGATCATGGTTTGAGTCCTGCTGGGGCAACATAGCAAGACCTAGTCCCAAAAAGTAGCTGGGTGTGGTGGCCCATGCCTGTAATCCCAGCTACCTGGGAAGCTAAGGTTGGGTGTTTCCTGAATCTGTGGTACCACAGGCAATGTGAGCCTGTGGTTCCACAGACAAAAATAGCAAGACCTAGACTCAAAAAAAAAAAATTATACATATACACACATGTGCAATTAAATTTAAAAAAAGGAAAAAAGAAATTGTGGTATATAAACAAAAAGGAATACTACTCAGTTATTAAGGAGGAAATAAACTTTTTGCCATTTACAACAGCATGGAAAGAAATGGAGGGATTCATGTGAAGTGTAATAAGGCAAAAGGAAAAAGATAAATATCTAATGGTTTCCTTCACATGTGGAAATAAGGAGTAAGAAAGGAACTGCAAAATTAAACCGAAACAAACCTTACAAATATCACTACAAAACTGGGGCTACCAAAGAGGAATAAAGATTGGTTGGGGTTAACCACAAAGGAGAGAAAGAGCCCAGTGACATAGGGCCAAGGTAGGTGTTTTGATGATGAGGGTGCTGTGATAACATACCTCTGAGGAGGTCTGAACCTATTGCCCTAAATCATATACACTATTGTAAACCAGTACTAACTCAATAAAGGTAAAATAATTTTAAATTATTAAATTGCAAAAGTAAAAATTTGATGTAAAAAAAAGTCCAATAAAATGAATGTTCTCTGCAGTGGGTTGAGTGAGTCAAATCTAAAGCCATGGAGGGGGGATGTGGAGAAAGAGGGTGGACTGTGGGCTACATCAAGGGACAAAGGTAGGTGGGAGGAAGGAGAAAAAAGGCATAACAGAATCTTAACTGTCACTGAACATGCTCGCTTGTGGCTAAAAGTAGCAATTTATGGTCCCAGTACACAATTGATTTTTCATACTATTGCACTGAAACAATACTGAAATAACTGTGAAATTGAAGAAATTTTAGTTTACTCTTTAGTTACTGAAATCAGAGTTCTTTTGATATCATACTATGAAGAGGAGGCAAATATCAAGTTCGTGGCTGAAAGAACAGAAATGACCCTGTCAATTTGAATAGAATTTTTTTTCACTTTTCTTATTTTCAAATAGCATTTTAAACATTTTTTAAATTTTGTTGTACTTCTCTTTAAGTTAGAATGACTGAATTTTTAATTTTTTTCTTAACTTCAGTCATGCTTCCTATTGATATCTTAAAGATGTTTAATTTTTGGTTTCAGTCTATGTAAATTTTTACCAATTCCAATGATAGATATGCTATTGCTTAACCCTTCTTCTCATTTTGTAGGTGCGATTAGTAACTACACTCCAATATCCTGCATAAAAATAGACACTCAAGGATCTGGTGATATGGAGTCTTAATGGTATTCACAGTATAATAATGTGTCCAGGAAAAGTAGTTATTATGGGTGGCAAAGTGTAACACTGGGAGAATAGGAATCTATGCATCTTAGGTGTTGTGTCTGCAGAGAAACTCCCAGTGGAATCCTTAAGGTCATTTTGAACTTAAGCCTGGATTTTGGACTTGACCATAAATTTATGAAGTGTGATGAATTTCCTTGGAAAAACTTGTGGGATCATATAAAATAACTCATTTGTAGCAAGTTTTTTGTAATATACTTTTAATTCTAAAATGAAAATAATAGATGATATTTTCTTTCCACATGTGTGATTCTTTTTTAAATTTATTTATTTATATATAAATTTTACAACATTATAATCTCAGGGATTTATCCCCCCACTTCCCCTCCATCCCTCGTCTTCTGCTCAAAGTTGTGCACTTCAGTTTGGTGCTTAGCTTGTTTTGACTTTTCCTCAAGTCTTTTGTCTATTTTTTTCACTATAGCCCATATATTAAAGCTAAGTTAGGAATGATATAAACTTTATTCTATAGTTGCATGGGTATGGCTTCATTAAAAGATCAAATGACATAATTACACCTTATGTCTATATATGGAATGACTGAGAGGGAAAATTAAGATGCAGACAGATAAAATTGTATTGTGTTGAAGACTCACATATGAGTAACTTGTCAATCATCTATTTTTTCTAAATAATAATTGACTTTTGATAATTCTCTGACAAGTATAATACAAGCTTCTCTGAGTTTATAAAATGGTATTTGGGAGACTTATTTATACTAACTTGCAGTAAAAATAAAATATTTACTAGCATGTAAAAAGAGTTGTTATATATTTTATATAAAGAGTTGTGATATATTTTATATATGTTATACATATATATATATAGCACATATCCAGTATGTTCTTTGAATATGTTTGAGATGTAGGATTACAATCCTGTAAGATTGTTCTTGAATGAAAAATAATTGGCAAATAGTGCCCATAAATCAATGAATCTTCCAAACTAGAAAAAACAATAAAGTAAAACTTATAACTGAGAACTGTTTCTTTTACTAAGTGTAGTAGGTTAGTGAGTCTCAAATTTCAGGAAATACTAGTTGTTCTAAGAAGGTCTTAAGACAAGTAGAATAGTAAGAAATGTAATAATAAGATGTGTTGGTGTCTAAAGTGCCGGATGCTGTGGACTTACTGCAGTTCATATATAGAAATGTTTGTGTTTGAGTGGGGTTGTGCATCTAGAGCCAATCTGCATGTGCCACTGCTCATCATGTGCCTTGGCTTCCAAAGTCCTTCTCTTCAAATTTAAGATGACACTGTATGTTCTTCCTGCTTAAATCCCATGGCAAAGTATACATTGAACCTACTTGGTAAACTGTTAATCCAACTATGAATGTTAGCATTTCTGTTATGGAGATTTCTTTTAATACTGACACAAGAATATGTTAATGGCTCCTGAGAAGGCAATGGAGTCCTCTTAATTCATTTGCTCTCCTGGGGTAGTGAGTTTAAGTAAGCTTAGACAAAGTTAATGATTCATTAGGCTTTGAAATTTGGCCTCCAAAAACAATACTGTTTTCCTAGGACTTTGTATTCCTCTGAGTGCCACGTAGCTGGGCAGTAGAGAGGGACTAAAAGGTCATTTGCATTTTCTTTTTAATCTTAGTAATACACCAAAATAAAAGAATCAGCTATTTAGGAATTCTTTCAATTGGTTGGTCATAAAAATTAAGCCATTTATTGTATGCAATATGTATGCCAGGCACCGTTATACTAAAGATTTAATAGGTCAGTCTCATGTCCTAATCGACGTGTAGAGCAATTAATCTTACCTTTCTCTACTGATTAAAAATTAGCTAACTGTCCTGACAGTTTTGAATATTCCTTTTAGTTGGCATTCAGAATTATTTTCAAAATCATAAGGACAAAATTGCTAGTTTCTGATTCAGACTTTTCTTTCTGTCCTTCATTTCCCTTAAATTATATCTAAGAGAAAGCTATGTGGGATATCAGTAAATGTTGAGTTCTCCATCTCAGCATTCTGTCCTTGATCTCTGTACTTTTTTCTTGGGCATACTGAAAATTTGTCACTGACAGCTGCAGCTTATCTGAGTTATGTCCTGCTCTGGGAGCACTTGAGCTTGTCTGATTGGTTGCTTTGGCCACATTTGGCTCCAAAGAAGTCACATCCTCATTTCTGCCTTGATTCACTTCCAGCCTTTGTTTTGTATTCCTATATATTAGTCCATGAACCAGTTCACCAGTTCACTAGTTCTCAACTTAGTATCTGGGCCTCAGGGATTTGTCCTTGGAATTTGTGCAAACTAAAACAATAAGGGTATTTTTGTCTGATTATGTCAGTTTCCAAGAGTATGAGATTTAGCTGTGCTACTGGATCAAGATGGGGTAACCTGTGAGGGGGCTGTCATCATTGTAGAGACTAAAATAATGGTGATGCTTTCAGTTCATGCAAGCCTGAAGATACCCATAAGTTATTCCCACTTATCTACTCCTCTCTATTTCTCAGACAAATATGAGAAACTCAAGACACACTTCTACTGGAATGTCTTTTCTATTTTTTTTCTCCCCAGTTTTCTCTAAGTCAGAGAGGAGACACCACAACATTTTTGAAAGTACATTTTTCAGTTGCCCCTGCTAAGCCTGACCCATGTCAGCTACCCTAAAAGAAGAGCCAAAGAAAATTTGACAATTACTTCTCAAGATAATGGACTGGTTTGCCAGGCTCATGGGTGCTACAAAGTCATACTTTGAGTATCAAAAAGGATTGAATTGAATCTTCTTTTCCCTCCTTTTCTTTTTTATGTTGATGCATCCAAATCTTCCCATTCTCCCTTTCCCCATTAACTAGGTGCTTTGGGTGATATAAAATTAAAAATGCCTGTTTCAAACATATACACTAGAAAAACACTAGCAATTTTTAAAATTTATTCACCAGTAGACTGGGAATTTTTAATACAGTGATGGAGAGGGTAGACGTGACCCCTACATAAAGGAATTCACATTTTTTTCTTGTGGACAGGGGGCACATAGTAAACAAATGCAAATGACATAAATTGAAGTTGGTGTTATAAAAGATGT
Source organism: Uropsilus gracilis (assembly GCA_004024945.1). Taxonomy (NCBI): domain Eukaryota; kingdom Metazoa; phylum Chordata; class Mammalia; order Eulipotyphla; family Talpidae; genus Uropsilus; species Uropsilus gracilis. The sequence goes on along the minus strand of PVHY01000086.1, from coordinate 103,037 downwards.
AAACAGAATATAAGACACAGAATGTTTAAGCTTCCTTCTTGAAATAATTAGGTGGTTCTATTGTTCTGTTTCAAGTTGAAGACATTAAGGTGTAGAATTTGCAGATACTAATCATTTAACTAATGTCCAATTCAGGAGTGGAGGCAGGAGTGCAAAATTGTTACTGAATGAATTCATTTTATAGGTGACTCTTAAAAAATGAAGTGAAAAAAGAGTTCTAGCACAATTGTATTAAATATTTGCATGTATAAAATAGTATGCTATAAAACAGTCACCAGACTTCTATTCTAAATAAGGTAGGCTTTCTCAACCCTCATCATGGCTTATGAAACTCATACTTTCTTGTTCCTGGGTGCCATCTTTTCTTAATTTTAGGCATTATGAGTTGCTTCCCCACTCACACCCTCACATCCCTTAGCCTGGCTTAGACACATCTATATGTATGAATTCAACTCTGTTACCATATCTAGAATGAAACTTTCAACTCCTGAAATTTTCTCATGTGATGCTCTGACATACTGTCTGAATTGCTGTTCAATTTCCCACTGAATTGAAATATTTATGAGGCACAAAAACTACATACTGAAAATGTATGTTGTGCTTTGCTCAGTTTTCAATAGATGATTGGTGAATAGATGCATGATGTAATGAAAGTCAGATTCTAGATTCTACGGTGTATAAGTAGTTCAAGAACCTTATAATCAATCTAATCTAGTAATTCAACATAGTTTCTGCTTTTGTTTACAGCAACACTGGCTGTAAGCAAGAGTAAAAGCATACTGAAGCATAAACAGAGATACATGACTAATTCTGTACATGAGGCAATAAAAACTGTGTTCTGTGGAAAGCTAAAGGCAGAAAGACATGCATTTGAGACATTTTTGAAGTATTAGCTGAACAGTTTGTGGTGCCTTAAGGAAAGTGCCTTAGGAGAAATCGTAGAAATTATAGAAATAGTAGAAGGATAAACACACGTTCTGAGTAGAGTACATTGAGTTGATATGCTTGACTGAAGTATTAACTGGAGAATCTAGGGACTGGGGGTGGAAGCTTTGAAGCCTGTGATTAGGAGTCTTAATTATATTCAAGGGATAATTGGGAGCCATTGTTGGCTTCTGAGAAGGGGAACTTGAAATAACATTAGGGAATACTCCTACTCCTGTCCTTTGCTCATGCTGTTTTCCCATCTGGAAGATTTCTTTTCCCTTCTTCCCACCATTCTTTGGCCCCTTTTCCTTCAGGGATTAGTTCAGGTCCCTCCATCTCTGAAGCTTTTGTGAAGATTCTAGTTAATTCTGTCTCTCTTTATCATAATGTCATTTTCTCTATGTCTCCCTTTCAATGTCTACCTCAGTGTCTCTCTCAGTGTCTTTCTCTCACTAGCTCTTTCAACACCCTCTGATTGCATTCACTAAAAAATTAGCACCCACTTAATTATTTCTTATGTCCTAATTGACTATTGAAAAGACTTTCTTTTGTTTTATATGACTTTATTCAGCAGTCTAGGAGTTCTTGTGAATGTTGTATGGAAAATAAAGTCTTTGCAGTTAGGGATTTAATATTACAACTCTTTTACATCTAGGTTTGTAGATGTTTAAATACACACATTTAACTTAAAATGGAAAGACCAGTGGCCCAAGTGTCAACTTAGAGATAGTTTACAGGACAGAAGGGACTTCAGTCTCCTCTCTAGAGAGGACTCAATTATGGAGTCAAATATGAATCAGTTTCTATGTGCCAGAACATACTTTTTTACATTTTTGACATTCATTGGTATTATCTAGCATGATTATGTGCTTGATTCACAAAACTATTCTAAATATAGGTCTGCATTAAAGAAAAAATAAAGGAGGGGGGAGGGGACCAAACAAAATTAGTAATAACAAAGTATTTGGTTTTGGTGATTTTGCTATAGAAAAATTAAGTTCTCATTTGTAAAAATATTTTAGTCATTTGAGCTAAGATTATCAAATAGTTTATTTTTGTGTAACAGAGTTCAAACTTTATGCATACTGTGAATTTAAAGTATTGGAAACTAGTGGAAGATTTGTTTTTCTTATGTCGATAAGGATAAAAAATACTATTTATTAGATACTTTTCCATTTGCAAGCAATTTTCTACTAAGCCCCCTAGTGTTTAAAGAAGGAAATTGTTCTGATATTAACCTATAGACATCGCAACACTTATTTAGTCACTGCCTTTTCACATGTGAAAGGCGTAAATCTTAAGCCTCGTTTGGCAGATGTTGCTTCTCTGTACAGAGGATCCATTTTTACTTAAAAATGTTGAAGAGAATGATATACGGACATTTGTGGCATGAGGATTAGCTAATAAAAATCTCTATGGAGCCCAAATGCCAAGTGACTACTGTATAGTAAGAAAATGATCAGATGTGTTTTTGAAAATTAAAAATACTATATAAATGCAAAATGTGACTTTTTAAGATATGTATTTACAATAGAGGGGTAATCTTGGACTTATAAGATATCTGCAGTGGGTGTTGAAAATCCTTTCACATACTGTTTTAACTTTTATATTTAAATATTATATAATGTATTTGACAGCTGGAATTTGGAAGTGCACAGAAAGCTACAAAGCCCTGAAGGTAAAGATGAGTGGTTTCAATTTAATATAGACTAAAATGATAACTCCTTACACATAAAAGCTATTTTTTTATGATACACTCTGAAATCTTTAGCTGTATTACCCATAATCCTGAGACTACATCTATAACAATAGTGTTGGCAAAGAAAGTTAAATATGTTGGAGAGAACACTGATGGAAATATAGGGTCTCTTCCTCATTATCAGCTACTGTGCAGAGTCAAAAGTACACACCTGATTTACAGAGTCCAAACAGGGGACAGTTCAGTCATTGTGCTGCTTAGTGTGGTGCAAATTTGTGACCTTCAGCAAGTTACTATATAATTTACTTAAGAATACAGTATGAGAGTAAGATCTGGCATCATTAGAAATATTCACATCTTCAAATAAAATGAATTAAATGCTGGGAATATCGCAGCCTTGATGGTAGAACTTTGGCTAACCTACAGAGTACTTTTGAAGTCTGCTTCATTATATTAGAAGGTAGGAATGTGTTTTATCATTTAATTTAATGAGAGGCTGTAATAAATTTTACTTATCAACTAGGGGAAATCAGTTTTACTCTTGCATTTTCTTCATGGGTAGGTGAGTAGCATAGATAGGTAACTCATCATAGGAAAAAAACAAAGGAAAATAATGAAATACATGGAAAAAATGAATAGTAAATGATCCGCCCATAAATATTCAAATTCAACTTAGGTGTTAATGTTGGGTTAGAAAAACAATTACAATTTCAAATATTAAGCTGTGTGGTTATAGATGGAAACTATGTGAAAAGTTTTGTCATAAATATTGACTCATTAGAAGATAATATTTAATCAAATTCTAAACCAAATTCCACTCTACATTTCAAATGCTGCATTGAAAAATACTTAAAATATTGGTATGACATAAATTAAATTAGCTAATAAAATTATCTATAAATTAAATATCTCTTCATTGATGTGGTTAGGTTTAACTCCCTTGAATTTAATGATGTGAGTTAGTTTCTTTTTTGCCTTCTGATACAGGCTGCAGGACACAGTAACAAAGAATAGTGCTTGGGTAGGGAGATGGCACAGAAAATCATGAGCAAAAAAAGATAATAGTCAAGTGTGGTTAGAAAAAAATTAAAAACAGTGAACTTAATAATAAAAATATTTTTTCTGAGCTTCATTGTTGGTCTCTTGTATGACTAGAGCAAATACTTTTTGATGGTGATGGAAGTAATGAATTAGAAAACAAGATAAACATGATTGGAAAGCTATTGGTATGGCAATGGTTAGTTATGTTAGTTTAATCCATGCTGCAAAATAAAATTTGTAGAGATAGTATAAAATAATATACTTTAAGGACAACACACTGGTGATAATAGAAACATAGGGGAAAAAAAGAGAGGAAGACATGCTGTCTTGGAAAACATGAAGATAGCTCAGGAAAAGCTGAATTCCAAATATCAGTAAAGAAAGTTGTGAAATTAGGCAGCCTTCTGATTGGGTTTGTAGTACATGCATTTATTGTTGCTGGATGCACATGTAAAGCTCATTGTTCTTGTTTATTTCTCACCATGCTCTGACCTTAAAAAAAAAAAAAAACTATTTTCAATTATATTTATTCTTCTATATTGTCATGTCAATCATCCATTGTCATCTGGTTAGGACAAAATGTAAGACAAACCACCAAACCAAGCATCACAGAAATATAGAGGTGCCAAACAATAGCTGAATGGTGCTGAAAATGGTTTTGACAATTGGGAGTGAGGGGCAAGCAGGCACTAAAACTTATGAGCAATGATGACAGGGTCCCATGTCATGTCTCAGTGTGTTTTATTTAATGATGGGTATATCATTGATGCGATATGAATTGATCCAAGATATATTTTGCTATCACAGTGTTTTGTGCTTCAAAAATGAAGCAATAGCATCAACAGGTTTATCTTTCAGTATGTAGGTTGTGCTAAGACAAGCATTTGTGAATAGTTTCTAGTGTCCAGAATATAAACCTGCCATTGTAGTACAGGAACCATTAAAAATACTGCTTATCTGTTAGAATCCAGCATTAGTTGAAAATTTAAAAGTAAGCTCATTAAATTGAGATTATTAAGCATATCTGTCAGGAGCAATGTTCCTGATTATAAGAGCATTGCTTGTGTAATTTTGGGTTGCCTTTCACTGATTATGACACGACAGACACACAGCATCTGCCCCACCAACTGTTTCAAAGAAAAATAACAAAAAATGAATTCCAAAATGGAGATGGGAAATATCATACTATCTGTCCTCCATTGATGGATAATGAAAGTCCCCAGATGTATCAGTTTGTATTGATATTTCTATGTGCATTATTTGATTTGTTTCCACTTTTAAAATACTTGTATTTAGATTTTCAGCTTTGTTTCTTGAGACTTTTAGTTATAAATATTGAGCGTTTGTAGTCAAGGACATTTAACTGAATTTTTTAGCTAGACAGTTTTGTAAAATCATGTTTTATGGTCTAAATAATGTGACCAATAAATATTTCAAGATAAAGTCCTTTTCAGGAGGAAAAGAGATGACTGCCTCCATTATCTAGAAACACTCTGCAGAATAGAGTTTTTTATTTTAAATATTCTATGAAATGGAACATTATTCAGATGTATTCAGTTCTCAGATTTTGAAGTCATTTTCTAATATTCAATTGTTAGTCAGTAGCTTGGAAATAAAATAATAAATTTTGTGTAGGAAGTGGTGGCTAGATTTTTACACTGACCTACAAAATCTTCCTCAAATATAGTATCATCCATGGGAATATAGTCATACTTGGACTTTTATTCCTGTATTGGCCTGAGTTACTGGTAAAGTTTAGTTGTAAAACTGGTTTCAGGTAAGAATCTTTTAATCCCATTATTTCCCTATACCAATTGTGCTAGTATGCTGCCAATAAAGTAATTTTACTTTTTCAATATGATACCTATTAGAAGGTCATAGATTTTCTCCTAACCAGTATTATAGGAAGCTTGTCACAAGAATGATTCAACATTATGTTTGTTACTTCCTTCAGGAAAACTATAGGTAATCACTGCTGATCTCATTGAGTTTCTCCACCAATGAAATGAAGAGAGTAATACCTGTATCTCAGAATGACTTGGATTAGAGTGGAAGCTTGAAAAGTGGTTGGCAATATCCAGTAAATGTGATTATCCTTATTGTTCTTGCCATTTATTTGCAATTCTTTATTGTGCTGTGAAGTTCCAACTAACAAATGAAAATTGGAATCTATCAGATTATACAGTTCACAAAAAGACTGAACAATAAAACAGTGACATGATATAGGAGCACTGCCATAAATAACTACAGCCAAAGATTTAAACACTGACAATATTTTTATCTTGATAGTTCATTTCTGCTTCTTTGTGCCTAGACTTGAGTGACTACCAGTCTAAGTTCTCTCACAGAGGGTGGGGAAGTGATGATGATCACTTCCAAGATTTTCTTGTCTCCAGTTGTTTAAACCTAGGGAAAGGACTTTGAATGATCTTGGGGATCCAGATAGTTTACCACAGTTGATCCAGTCATCTGTTACCTCCAAATGGACTAATCTATAAGGTGAAAATTAATAGGCAACAATCTGTGAGGAAGACTGAAATTATTAAAAAATAAAAGAGATTCAGATTAAATTAAAATTCACTTTAAAAATTAAAAGGAAATTCTTTACTTTCTCTTCCTTAATGAAAAATATGACACATTGACAATAAAAAAGAATACAGGTTTGACTTATTTCCTTGTGTCTTATAGAGTTTCACCCACATAGAAATATCAACCTGCACGCAAAGGACATTGTGTATTTCTATAAATTACTCATTATCCTGTGATTGCTTTATAATCTTTATTCACCTACAAGGAGACCTTATGGAGAAATTATGGAGACACCTAGACAGAGTAGTATTTTCATAGGTGTATTTTGCCCTAAAGAACAGGTTTGTTGTAAAGAAAAAAAGACCATGGTGCCTGAAAGTGGACAGATCCCTGTAGCTATGGAGTAAGGCAAAGTTTGTACTGCTTATGGACGCCAGTGTTACTGTCCTCATGATTTTTTAAAACTATAATCAGAAATAACAGTACCATGTAATTTTTGCTTCCACAAATATTTCTTTCCAGCTTTTATGCTGTCTTCTAATTCACAAACACCTATGCACATATATATTTTTGCATTTAATAAAGTTTTGTAAATATCCCAAAACATGACTCTGTTGGAAGTGAAGTTTTGGGAATGTGTCAGAACAGGATCCAAGTCTTTACTTTAGAGGATATGCACATTTCCATTGGGCCCTCAATCAGTTTGTTGTATATGTGTAAACCTTGGTATCTACATCTTTTAAAAAATAGGAATAATAAAGTACTTACTTCCTAAGATCTTTGTGAGAATTAAATAATATGTGTGTTTAGTATGCAGTGCTTTGATATAGATTATTAATTAAGAGGTGATTACAAGTTAATAAGTGGTCACTTTTAACTTTTGTTATTTTATGAAATGTTGAGGTAATACCACGGTAGTGACAAACCTGCAAATCTCTGTTAGACAGGGAGTGAGAGAGATATTTCAATTCAGTTTTTTATGCCCTTTCTTTCATAGGTCAGAACCTCACTGTGATTAAAGGGTTAATTACTATTAGAAGTATACTAATATTTTTCAGATTTCTGGACCATTTTGTAAATACGTGTTCTAGTGCACTGAATGGTAGCCTATAATCTAAGAGCATTAAGATAAAAGCTTGAAAAGTGAGGATAAAATATTTCTATATGGTTCATTTTCAGGATAACTGTAAAACTATTTGCTTTTACTTATTTTTATTTTTCAGGGCCATAAGTCCTGAGGAGAATTAATGATTTTTGGCAGAATATCGCTGATTTGTGAAATGTTACAGTATATTCTGCAGTTGTTAGTCACTCAATAACTACTATTTGATGATAATAATGGTGATCCCCCCACCCCAAGAAATGGAAATCCAGGAAAGAAAGACATTGTATTGCAATATTGAATAATCAAATGAAAATGTATTTTTCTTTATGCAAGTGAAGACAAAAGTCAGGGTTCAGAGTCTTTTCAAATGCCTATTCTATTTAGAAGAAATAAGAAACTCCCAAACTATCCCATTACCTGTGGGTCCCAGTCACTTAACTGGTTACTGGACTCTCGAATGGGGAAACAACTCTGTTGCCTTTGGATGTTCTAGGATGTTACCTACTGATGGCAAAATAATTTAAAATGGCAGTTGTTTTCAAAATATAATGGTAACAATATTTATTCACTTCTTAGTATATACTTTGATCTGCGCCATACCCTATGGAGCACATCAGAATATATACCCTTCAACAACAGCATTTTTTCCTAGATAAATTTTCCTATATGATGGAAAAAATATCTGAAATTCTAACTCTGTTGTCCACATATAAGACAACCCTTCTCAATTTAATAAATGACTAGTTTTGAAAGATTTCACTTTTTTCTTCCTTGGTATTATTTGCCACTTTAGAGTTAGAAGTTGGGGAAAATGTTAGCAATGAAATAGCCTGAAATGTTGAACATAGTACAGTTAGAAAAGAGTAGTTTACTAAAAACAAGCAAACAAACAAACAAACAAAACTCAGGACCTTTAACTTTTAATCATGGCAAAATTAGTTTTTAGATTATTTTCTATTTGTTCATACCCATAAAATATTATTAAATCATTTCAAAGGACTATTCACTGCTCAATTGCAAAAAAAAAAAAGAAAAAATTAAGACAGATGGATTTTTAAAACAGTTCTAAATAATAATTTTAGATGAATGATTGCACATTGATGACAAATATGCTCTGAAATTGTAGAATTACCTCAACTGTCCTGGCTGTACTTGCCTAGTAATTAGTATGAGTTGTTATATCACTTGTCATAGTGCTTCTACACTGTCATAATGCTTTTTACAGTCAATGATGTAGCTAATCTATATTACTCCAAATTTTGTTTTTGTATTGACAATACTAGATAATTTGTAACCTCATCACTATAACTGTTTTTATTTTTCCTTTTATTTATTGTTTCTTGCATTTCTTCATAGCTGTATTCAAAACAATTAATAATATGGGCACTAAAATACATTTCCCACCCCAAGGCAAGATATGTCCTAGAAATTATGGGACATCTCTTTTAAATAAACAACTTATGAAAACATATATATTGTGTATATGTGTGTATATATCATTTATAATTTAATTCAACGTGTGCTTAATATAACTGTAAATTTACAATATTTTCAGCAATTTGATTTTTTGTTATGCATTCTATTTTCAGTATATTCTGTTTCCTTATTTATTTACATTTATAAAGGAAAGACTTAAAAAGTATATCACCTCAATCTTAATTTTAATCTGTATTCTAGCTGCCTTATCTATTTTTTCCATTTCAAAGCTCAAATTTCATCATGATTTATGGAGTATGAATATGAGATAAAAGAATCCAAACTGAATGTCACCAATACAGATTAAAAACACATATGCCTAAATCATAGAGTAAATCCAAAATGAAGCTGACATTAAATATGTTAACCTACTCCTGTCAAGCTCTTTTCAATGGGTTTGCTTTGACCTAAATTTCCTACCTGATATTCTTACTCAAATGTGTCATGAGGGCAGCCAAATGGCCTGATTTTCCAAGGAAAAAGAAAAAACTGTCTGTTTTCTCATGGGTTACTTGAAATATGTTGCTCTTACATGAATATAAATGCATGCTTCCAATACCAGTGAACTGAATAACAGCAATGGGGTTTTAATATCAGAGATCCGAGGCCTTCTCTCTAGTACTGGGTCACCATGTGGCCTCTGTAGACTTGATTCTTGGAAAATGGGACTTTTAATAAGGTAAGATTATTTTCTGTACTAAAGTTGCAGGAAGGAATAGTGGTGAACGTTACATAGCAGTAGCAGCAGGTAATTTTTTGAGGACTGGTTAATAGAGACTATAAAATGCCTCACAAATAATGAGTTCTCTCCCACCAGTAGGGGGGATATTGCCCACCATTGGAAGGTTAAAGGAAGATAAGAAAAAGAAAAAGAATAAAGAACTTTGCTAGCCACAGAGGTACTATTTAGTGCACTGGAGCATTATTTATTAAGTGGACCTTTGTGGCTAGAAGGAGCTAATTCACCTACCAAAGTGAGCAAATTTGCATTCTTTCCATCCAAAGGATGTGATTCTGCATAGCTAGTTATTCATCTTTTGGGAAATAACTGGGTAAGATATGGGCAATGGAGTAAATCAGCAAAATGAAATGTATTCCCCAAATGCCAAAAATCAGAGACTCCTGGGAAATATACTAAAATATTATTGTTAATTGTATATCTACAAAAATTCTTATAAATGCACTCATGCTAATCACTATTGCTTCTGCAATAGTGCTGTATTTTCTTACTTTTATATTATTCCATTTCTTGGGAAAATGCAGGATAATTTTAAAAGCAATAAAAAGCCAGACTAGTTCATTTTAATTAAATCTTACAGAAAATTGCCTTATTTTAGATGTTAACCTTGTTTGTAACTTTTTCCAGGTGAGAAAAGATATACCCAAACCTCCACAATACTGCAAAGTCTTTGGTACTCTACAGGTAGAAACAAATAAATTCTACCATCATTAGGGCTGTATAAAGAAAGCAGAATAGTAGCAGTGTATGTTTTCATAATGAGTTTCTTATGTTGAATACAGAATCTCTGTCATATTTTTACGTGGCTTTCATAGCATCTGTGCATAATGGAAAGGCTGTTTCCTCCACTCTGATGGATCATCTTTAAGCAGAAACCTGCATGTGTGTTTTTGGTTCCTATCTATTACCTGAATCTAACCTCATCTCCAGAGATTACTGTAACATTTATTTTTTTGCTTGTGAAAGCTTTTTCTATAAAAGCTTTAACTAATACATGGCTGGGCAAACCAATTATGGAAAAACTGGAACAGAGTGCTAATGTGTGTTTGGTAGGGACTTATCTTAAAATCTAGACCTGAAAGAGGTGCTAGAAAATACCATTACAATTTATCTAAAGTTTTTCTGAAGCATATAGTTAGAATCATATTCCCTGAAGTGTTCACATTTTAATTCCCGAAATCTGTCATTAGTTATCTTGCTTGTGATAAAAGGGACTTTGCAGATGTGATTAACTCTCTGTAGGTGAAGAGATTATGCTGGATTATCTAGGTGGATGCAATGTGTTTAGAAGGGGTCCTTTAATGGGGAGGCAAGAGAGTTAGAGTCCAAGCAGGAGATGTGAAATTATAAGCAAAGGGCAGTGACACAGTCTTGAAGCAAGCAAAAAAGATAACCTCTAAGGTAGAAAGGAAAAGAACTTGATTCCTTTAGAATCTTCAGAAAAATGCAGACTTCCTGCCTACATAATTTAGCCCAATGAAACCAATTGAGACTTCTGACACCCAGAACTACAAAATAATGGATAATCATTTTTTTGCTAATTTATTAACAAGAAACAAACAAACACTTGTTGTTCTGACTTTGAACACAGAATTCTAAGGTTTAAATTTGAACATAGTTATTCAGACATAAATATTACCCACACTTTTCATTATTTTCAAATAAGAACTGGTGTTTTCATAAAGACTAGGGGTGAAAGTGGATGTGAAGCTGAAGGGGTATGCTAGGTAGGGGTGATGTCAGAACTAGAATTTATATTTATGTATGTCCTGCTAAATTCCAGACTAAACACACTGTCATGTACCATATAACTGTGTCTCTTATGCTGTTTGTACCTGTGCGGTGGTGAAGTAGGTGTAGGAACAGGAAAGGTATAAACAAATATAATAGAATGCTTGAACAAATCTAGGTTCTAGAAATAAATCTTTAATCACAATATAATAGAAATTTGCTTCTTAGTCTATATGGTCTTTAAATAAAATCACGACTGAAAAGGGATTTAGTTTCATCAATAAACTATTAAATGATTTTTGAGCTGTAGATTTTTGTTCTGAAAGGATTGAATAATTGCCTTTTACTCTGGTGAAGAATGTATACAAACGATTTTTCAATGTCTTTGGAAACATATTTTTCTATATTTTAGAAACCCAGGTTTGTTGATGACAGTTCACTGCAATGCCATCAGTTTCTATGGAGACACTAACTATTGTGCTGTTGGGGGGTGGGGGGGAATCCTCCCCTTCCCTGTGGCTTTAAAACTGTTTTTACTTATTTTCTTATTTCACACATTCAGAAATAAAACTAAGGTGGTTTTCTTTCCAAGCATATTATTTGAATGCCAATCGGATTTTCTTTAATTTCCCAAACACAATAAACATTTATAAATTCAATACAGTTCAGCAGAAAATGAAATCGTCCTTGATGATCCCATTCTAATGGCCAAGATAGAGTTTCCTATGTGTCATTTATAAATCTAGAAATGTTGGCATCATGTAAGTATTTTTTTAATGACTTACATATTAAACCCTAACAATAATTCCAACTTTGGTCCTTTTCACAGCTGTGGTGTGTAGATAACTTCCATTTAGATTAACTGAAGTTAGATTTGCATGCTACTAGGAAAGTACCCATTTTAGAACCAAATTAGTACAAAGCCATCCGAAAGAACAAATCTTTTCTATTTAGAAGTGGCATGGAAATTCTGTTTAGTAAAGAATGTCTACAATAGTCAGTGTTTGCTGAATTCTGATGGGCCTATTTGCCTTCATTTGCACCATTAATTTTAAATAAGTTTTTAAAAGTATGTAGTAAGCAACAGAGAGGATTTAATGTTTGAACTCCCTCATAGCCCTAGTTTCGTGTACTGATAGGACCTTTTAATTGACTTTTATTTTTTGGTCTTATTAAAGTTTTTTTTTCTAAATCCTCTACATTTCTGACTTGCATGCATATCAATAAATATTATAGTTGGCAAAAATCTTAACACCATTTCTAAAAATAGTTTTAAGAAAATGAAAAAAAAAATCACTCCCGAATTCATTCAAGTGTATTTTAATATCCAAATTCAATGTGAAGCATTAACCGTGAATTCATGGAGACAGTGTCATACTTTGCAGTCTAAGTACTTTTAAGTAGCACAAGGTCTTTGAACATAATTAGCACAGAATATTGAACCCTGCCAGAAATATGGGATTCGTCATTAAATTTAGAGGCTTCTTTATCTCTCTGAGTCTAATCATGTGTTCAGAAGACTAATTGTTAATGGCATGGTCTTTATTGCTCATAGCTTTCTTTTATTTTAAATGGAATGGTCTGCTTTGTGAGAAATAATTAGGTTTTATAGGCCTACCTACATAGAGTCTTTTGTTGAATGTCTTATGGTTTTGCCAATTCAGATCCTGAGAGCAATTAGAAGCTGTGGTGGAACTATTCCATAAATCACACACATATTGTGTTATTGCATGCCTTTTATTTTTACCTGTAGTCACAGATGCAGAATCTTCAGTTACTTTCAATTACATGGAGCAATTATTTGCCAATGCAGAAACTTGATTTGGGAGGAATAAGTTAGGGAAGGAATGTATTATATAAAGTCTGGCTCAGTTCTGATGTCTGACACTATCGTAATTATGTTCTCAATTGTAAAAGAACAAATCTTTAACCATGTTCTAAATTGACATGGTGGTTTCATTGTACAAAAGAACGGTCAAACGGTCAGAGTTAGCCAAAATGCAGTCTTTTATTATGTGTGAATTTGCTCAAACAGATTAACTTATTTGCTTCTCATAGTCAATTGAGAATTATTTGTTGCTCAGAGAAGTAAATGATAGGAACTCATCTCACAAGTGTACATTACAGTTTTAACAATCAGTATTTTATTTCTTAATTCAATTTATATAATGAAATCTACTTATGAGAGATGATGGAAGTTTCATCTAGAATATCGCAGGTTTTAATATAATTTTAAGAGAAATTCATGATATAAAAATTTTGCTGAATGATTCTGATCACTTTGCCTGTTTCTCTTTGGCATGACATAAGAGGACTGGGAAACTACTGTCAATAGTTTAAGGATGAAGAAAATCATTGCCATTTCTCTGTGAACATGCCCTTACCAAAGGTAGTGGGATAACTTTTTAGAATTATTTGTTTGATAGTGATGATGAGCTGCTATTCACTTTTCCCAAACTCTCTTGTTAGGTGGGAGTTAACTCTATATTGACTTGAACTTAACAGTGTTCCTGTAGCTTCAAAATATTTCAGTAAAAATTTGTTCAGGTCATTCTGTACTACCAGATGATCAGTAACAGGCAGTCCTGATTTGTGTGTGTGTGTGTGTGTGTGCAAAATTGCTTTCAATGCTCTTTACTATTCCATTTGACAAACTATATTCATGCAAATTTATGATACCAGAGATTATCAACCCCCCAAATACACCAACAACCTTAAGCATATGCGTACATGGATCAGTATTATTTTTAAACTAATATCTTTTTGAAGCTTTTATTAAGTAGTACAACAGAAGATAGATGAGTTTGTGACCTAGATCTTGTACCAAACTTGAAGCTAACTTTGCAAAACATCATCTGAAGTTGCAGAATCCATAGCAAAATGTACTGGTGAAGAGTGAGAAGGTCTGTCATTTTTGATATAAAAAAATAGGTCATTGTGAAATATTTTCATAGCAAATATGATACTATATTTTTATTTATTTTTAAAGTTCTTCCCTTAGATAAAATGACATAAACCAACAAGCAAAAAATGCCTGGAACTTATATTTCTTACTATATAATAAATATTACATGAAGATATAATAAATGTTTGTTACAAATACTAGAAAATTATTACAACAGTTTGTGATTTAAAGGCATAAGTTCTGAGTCATGTACCTAACCTACAGTCAACACCAATTCACCCTATTCTTCGACCATCATTCACTGTGCCTCTCTTTCTCTGGTAGTCTCAATTTTGTAGATATTGAGCATTTGTTATTAGTTTGCTTTTATCTGAACTCTTGTTTTGCTTATCTGTATTACATGTATGTGTGAAACTATCCTGCCTTTGTCTTTCTTTTCTGACTGATTTCACTTAATACAATTACTTCTTATTCCATTCATATTGTCACAAATGGCATGAGTTAATCTTTTTCATAACCAAGTATTATATCACTGTATTTATACTGCACCTTTCCGATCCACTCATGGCAGATTCCATTTGGGGTATGGACTTCAATGAGGTAAAATTCATGTTTTGCTTTGTAGCATTCCTGAGATATTTGCACTCCTAAGAGAGATTTCTATAACAAATTGACTAATTAAAGATATTGTTGAAAATTTGAGGGAGTATTTCTTTTCATGGTAAAGAGATTTAAATAAAGGAAAGGTTATGAAGAATTTTTTTCAAGTAGAAAGTTTTATTTGAATTAATCTTTACTTTTTTGTTATGAAATCATAGTGTTATCATAGAGAAAGCTTAGACTTTTTTTTTTTTCATTTGTGAAGGCACTTATCCATGATAATATGATTATTCATAACTGCTCATTTTGTTTTGGACACTAGGACTGCCATAAGCTCTTTGATCAAGATATAGAGATCTTATGAAAACTAGTTGTAGTAGTGCTTTTATTTCCAAAAGATCCAAAATAATGAAGGGAAATCTTCTAGATATGTTAGGGACTACTTTCATTTACCCCTTATGCACAGCAGGGTTGGGAGAGAATTATGTTTATGACTTGTGATAACATGATTATGCTTAAAATAATTAAAATAGAAATAATTTGCATACTCCTCTTAAATATTACAAAATATTTGAAAGCTTTTTCAGTCTTGTTTTCTGATATAAATACCATTTATTATTTGGGATGGTATTTTCTGCATGTTTTATGCACATGTAAGTATATTTTAGATTTTTAATATAGGGAATTTTATTTTCTGTTCCCTTAAACAGGGAAAATAAGAACCATCATTTGCTCTCTTATTTTAATATAATGAGTGTTTATTAAAGAGATCTAGTATATTTTTCTTTAGAAATAAATGTACTTTAATTTATTTCAATAATTTTAAGTGGCTAAAATTTGAAATTTTTTCAAAAATTTCTCCATTATTAGCAATAAATCAATTATGAATGCATGTTAATATTAATTAGTTCATTAATTAATAATGATTAGTTATTAGTTAATAACTTCATTATTAACACATGCTCTTATCCATCTATCTCTGAGTACTTGTTCAATTATCCTTTTAGTAAAGGTTCCTGGAAGGAAGTTTGTGGCTAAAAGATATTCAGCTAGATAGCACTATGCTATATGATTGTATTGGAATTGTATTGGGATGTACACATGCCTCATAATATTGTCCGTAACTATCTTTTGTTCTCTGCTAGTATAATAGGCTAAAATATATCCGATTGGTTTTTATTTACTTATTCACTTTTTATTATAATTTCTTTATTAAGGTGAATTAGTTTGCCACACTCTGATTCAGAAATATAGGATCATAACTCTTTGAGTGTATGCTATCACATTACATCCATCACCAAGGTATCCATAGTCCCCCATAGCCTAGTGTGCCTCTTTACTTCTTTCATCTCCACCCTCCCACTTCTTTCCTCATGATCTCAGTTTTGAAGTCAAATCTTTAGCCTTTGTTGTCTGACATTGGTTTTGTTTCTTAGTTATTCTAAATAGGAGTGAGAAAGGCGTTCTTGTAAGCTTCAGCCTATGGAGCAGCTAGGGCTAGGGATCGCGGTTCGAGTTCCATTCAGGGCAACATAGCGAGACCTAGTCCCAGAACATAGCTGAGCGTGGTGGCGTGAACCTGTAATCCCAGCTACCTGGAAAGCTGAGGCTGGGATTGATTAAGTTTGTGTTACCCCAGGCAATGTGAGCCTGCGGTTCCACGGGCAAAAATAGCAAGACCTAGTCTCAAAAAACAAACAAACAAATAAATAAATAAGTAAATAAATAGGAATGAATCTTATCTTTCTCATCTGGCTTGTTTTGCTTAGCAGAATCCCCTCCAGATCCTTCCATGTTGTTATAAATGTCGAGTTCTTTTTTTTTTTTTTTTTTTTTCAATAGCGGAATACAATACCAGTGTGTGTGAGTGTATGTGTAACAAATCATCTTATTTCAGTCAGCTGTCCTTGGGCACTTAGGTTTTTCCATAACTTGCTCTTATAAAAAATGATGTAATGAACATAGGGAAACATATTTGTTCAAATGAATGTCTTCTTATCTTTGGTAGATTCCAGAAATAAGATTGCTGGATTATATTGTACATTTTTTGAGGAACATAAGATTTATGTTGTACAAATATTTTCTCCTATTTAATATGGTATCCTTTTTGCTTTAATGAAGTTTCTTTCAATGTACAGAAACTTTTAAGTTGGTTTTACTCTCATTTGATTAATTTTATTGTTGGTTTTCTTACATAAGAAATTCCCAAATATATCATAACCAAGACCAGTGTCATGGAGTGTTTTGCCTGTTTTCTTTCATGTATTTTGTGATTTCAGGTCTATTTAACATCTAAGTAAGTCTTTAAACTATTTTGAATTAACTTTGAACTTTAATATGGTGTGAAATAGTGGTCGAGATTCATTCCTTGGCTTGTGGCTATCCAGTTTTCCCAAGATCATTTGTTGAATAGACTTTCCTATCCTCACTGTATAATGCTCTACCTTTGTTACTACAAGGTGCATCATCTTCTCAGCCATTAAATTTAGTAGATACTGCTAATATTCACCTACAGATATCTACCAATAGATATAGATGTAGATGCAGACATACTTAAATGTGCAGAAATAGTTATAAAAATAAATGAAGACAGTATACACATAGGCAAAGCCCCCTCTGACACACACTTGTGCATGTACATGCTTATGCGCACACACACACATTTTTTCCCATTGTATTTCTTTGCTTATACTGTTTCATGTATCTCAACCCTTTAGTTTCTCCCTATTTATCTTGACTCATTCTGGAAATCTGACCTCTTGTTCCACTATCTGTATTGATACATCAGTGGTGTCTGATTGTTCCTGTCAGAAATTTTATCTCTCTCCTTAAAATATCTACAGTGCCTATACCTCTGTGGCACATTTATCCTGTTTTCTTTAATTTGAATTAGCTATATGTCAGCTCCAATATGAGTGGTAAGTGACCTGTCTTCTGGGTTTTGTGTCTAGGTCAACATTTATCCCTCACATGTACTTTATGATTTTGTAGTAGTGACTAATTTGGGAAAGAAGTTAAGTCAGTTTTGTGTATTTATGAATTTCCATTACCACATATGATATGTATTTTAAAAGTGGGTCTTTTGGAAAAAACATGGGATTTAGAGTCAGACAATTTGTCATTTAGCTGCTATGTGACTTGGGGAATGTTCATCATCTATGAATCTGTTTAATTCATCTGTGAAATGAAGGTAATAACAATATATGTTACAAAACAATAATGAAGAATAAGCAATATAATAGTTTTATATATTTTATGTAACCATATATATATATATATATATATATATATATATATATATATATATATATATATATATATATATATATATATATATATAGCTATGATATATG
Source organism: Uropsilus gracilis (assembly GCA_004024945.1). Lineage (NCBI taxonomy): Eukaryota > Metazoa > Chordata > Mammalia > Eulipotyphla > Talpidae > Uropsilus > Uropsilus gracilis. The sequence goes on along the minus strand of PVHY01000086.1, from coordinate 84,932 downwards.
AATTTCTATGTCTGTTGAAAGTAAAAGCAAGTTCCTCTTTTCCAATGTGTACCCTTGATATGGTTCTTAAGTACATGAATGGAGAACAAAGTTCCATATGTGTTAAGACCATATATATCTTTCAGAAATTGTTTAGTTAAAAACAGAAGAAAAAATCACACAATTAGGGTTATATTATTTCCTGTATAAAAGAATAGTTAAATTAATGGTTAAATCTGATTAAGAAACAAAAATTACAACATACCTACTGCAATACTAAACCCAGTGGACTATGAGATAGGGGTATTGTATCACTAAAAATGAGTCACTGTTGTTGAATACTAAGGCTATTTTGCTACCTATTCTTAGATATAAAACAGCCCTGGCAATTACATTTTGTAATTTGTTATTGGTTCAACAATTAATGACTTTTACTGTAATAAATGTATCATTACAGTTGACAAAGCACAATTTTAATTAACAGTGACAGGTAAAGCTCCTAACAGTCAGATTGGGTTTATATTAGCAATTTCATAAGAAATTATACTCTGATCATCACAATTTTATATGCGGCTAAGAGCAGTAATCATATATAGTCCTGCCCCAAAAATTTTATGGGGCATGGACGCATATGAAAATTAAAAAATAAGAAAAAAAAATATTTTTTCTCTTCTACCCTGATAAATATGCATAATGCCCTAGAAATCTGGCTTTGAAGCTAAAAATTTCCATCTCTTGAACTTCTGCTATTGTTTCTGGTTGATCCATTTTCTTTCTACATACAGCTACATTCACTTCTAAGTAAAAATCATGCTTTGTACCCTAGAATGTCAGTTTCCAGATCTGTAAGGTTGTGTGTTGACCAAGCTTCTAGTCTAGGCATAGCTGTAGCCCAGTATTCTTTCAGAGGATGGGCCACAGAAGATTTTTCGGCTGACTCTAGATGGGATTCAGATTAGGACAAAAATATCAGAGTCTTAGGTACTAGAATATGGTAGAAAAACATATATTCTGCAACTGGACAAATCCTTCTGGCCTTGCAGACTCCAGTCCCCTGGAGGGAGGGAGTCCTCCAGGGAGCCCATGGTGAAGCCTTGTAAGGCTCGGGGGCTCTCTTCATCTGGGTTTAGGGTTGATAGTGATCATACAAGAAACATTTATTTCAGAGATTTCAATTAGATAATGTCATGAATATCTCAATAAAATAATGTCTAATGCAAGACATTTAACTTATATATGTGTACTTTGCATATAAAGCTTTATAATTGATACAATATATATATATTATACATAATTATATATAATTATATATAAATATATTTTATATATTATATTTTATATATATTATTATAAATATAAATATATTTATAATACTTATATAAAAATAATTTGGTGCATTAATCTTGTTCAGTGCATTAATCTTGTTCAGTGCATTAATCTTATTTTATAAACAAGATTCTGAATAATATTATTTGTTTTGTTCTGATATTGCTTCTTTGTTTTAACAGGTTCCTAGGGCATGTAGTTATTAATCCTTTTGTTGTCTACATATTCATGCATATAAGTATATATATGCTTATATATGTGTGTACATATATGTGTATTATGTGTATTACATCATTGCATTCTCTGGGGTTCTCCCTGCACCCCCTCACCTGAGTGCCCTCCTCTTGATCTTCCTGTGCTTGTCCCTTCCCCAATTTTTCCTTCCTCCCACCCCTTCCCTAGCAGCCTGCCTCAGCTCCATTGTCAGCTTATTTTAGGTTTTTCCTGACCTTATATTTGTTACTATCTATAAGTGATATCAAAGATGTGGTATATTTACACCATGGAATATTATTGTGGAATCAAAACTGACAAATATGAAGGATTTGTGATAACATGGATCGAACTAGAAAACATCATATTAGCAGAAATTAGAAAGAAAGAGGACATATAGTTATTGAAGAATCTTTCTCCCATTTGTTAGAGATAAAAATCACACCAAATAATTTAGATATAGATACAGCAACAGCCATGGGTTTATGCACCCTTTAGGAGTCTTCTACTGTATGTCTAATTGAATTAATCATTATCTCTGCACACTGGTTACACATGTATATCTGGAAGAGCATAAAACACATTATAAGCATATGAACCAAATTGTTGATCTTTGAAGAGTGAGTCTGTATTTTTAAAATTTAGTGGGTGTTCTCAATACCTTTGTAATATTTCTAAAACTTAGATCATATGTTAGATTTTAAAGGTATAGATACTTAATGTAATACTAATATGTTAAAAATCAAAATAAGTGTTCAACTAACATTAGTCTTGTTTACATGGCATGCCAAACTGGTGTTGGATATATTTTTAATTAAATTTCACATTTGATATAAATACTTATTTATGTTTTCTTTAATTTAGTAAATAAATGTATAAATAATCTGATATGATAAAATTACAGGAATATGCCACAAGATACAGTGAAAATGAGCTTTACGTAAAGTACAAAAGTATCCAGAGGTACTTAACTTGCCCTTTTTGAGTTCTTTTCTGCTCTATAGATCCTGGACATTCATTACTGCCATAATAAACATTTCATTAAATACTCTACCATTAGCTATATTTCTACTCACCTTAAGAAATTCTCTACATATATTTCCCAGAATTCATATGTTTTTGTTATGTGATTATTTAGTGCAGTCTAATTTTTCACTGTGCAATGATAAATGCAATAGTTTGCAATTATTTCCAGTTGTTGCATAGTAAAATTAAGTCAGACTGCTTAAAGATAATTTACTGAAACTTGATTAGTGATTATTCTCTAAGTCTCTGCCTGTAATGACCATTTAATATTTCACAGGGTATAAGTGAAATTTCAATAATTAAAATTTTAATTGCATCTGTATTTTTTTTTTTTTGGTTAACAGAATCTCTTGGCAATTATACCCTTTTTGCCCAGTCCACTCTGGAATTAGCACATACTTTTTAAGCCATCTAAATCAAGCATAGCAAAAATCATAAACATTAAGAAAACTGATCATATGTATGAGAGTAATGTGGATAGCATATAAGAAATTAGGGTCTTGTGGTTCTGAGAAGACCTGGGAGTGCATGGGCATCTTAAAACCATCCCAGTTATAACTATTTTAAAGTACTATGTCATTGGAGATAAACCCCTTATTGGCACAATTTGTGGATGTTCATTTGAGACTCTAAAACTCATTTATTCTCATCTTTATTTATTCTCCTTATTCTACATATTTATTATTCAAAATTTACATCCACAAAAAGAAAGTTCATAGATTGCCATATTCTAAATTAGAGAAACAGGAAAAATATAAAATCTAGAGTTGCCAAAATTCTGAAAAAGAAGACTATCATTGACTTTATGATGGATATCTAGTTTGTTGGTCTTATGCTACTTATTGTGACTTGGGTGTTTGCCTTTTGTACCCCTGACTTGAAAGGCAGCTTACACACTAAGTCTTTTCCCATTGTTACCAAAAACATATTAAGAATCCCACTGTTGTTTTTCTTATCTAAAAAACATCTAGGTGGGAATTTAGATACTATCTGGAATCTCCTAAATGCAAAAAGATGGCCAGGAAACTAGATATCCCAGAAAACTAGATATCCATCACAAAATCAATAAACGGAAACAAAGACAAAGTTCCCTAATGAACAAAAGCTGTTAAAATTTTCCACTTATTAGGTGTCTTTGTTTCCTTTCCTAATCCACAAGGGCAACAGGCATCCTTATCTTTATGTTTCTAGGTATAGGTCAAACAAAGGGGTGAAAAAAAAAGGATGCTAAAGGGTCCTGTTTTTAATGGCCAGAGTTAGGAACTCTCTATTATTTTTATATTTCACAAGCTCTTAGGGGCACCCTAAGTAATATGACTGTTTATGCTCCTTTCTGGAATCGGTCTACTAAGGTGAGGTTGAGCCACCCTGATATTGCAACCTAGCTACCCAGGGAGGTGAGGTTAGAACTTGGAACCTAACTGGCAACCAGGTGGTCTGGATTCTTTCCAACTTAATGGGCAATGAATCTTTACATTTTCCTACAGTTAAGAGAGTAATTGTTCAAAGATTAGGGTGGCACTGAAACCAAGGTTGATCACTAAGTGAGTCTTTGCACGAGCAAGAGAAAATTGTGACGGTGCAAAGCAATGCAGGTCATTTTACTTTCAAATCTGACATTAGTTAAAAACCACAGTGATATTATTTGCTTCTTGCTTACAGGCAGCTTTAAAAGTGAACTGAGTACAGATCAGGAATGTCACACTTCTGTGACTATGCTTAAAATATTATTAGGCGTGTAGTATTTGCTAGCCATTGTGTTGAGTGATTTTTTTTGTTAGTTCACTAAATCTTGTAGTGAGGTATACAGTGCACTGAATTTCTAGATGAGGAAACTGACATATTGGTAAGGTGAGATACTTATCTCAGAGCACATAACTAGTGAGTAGTAGAAAGGGGATCCAAACCATATCTGTTGATTTCAAAATCTAATCATTGTATTAGTCTCTGAGATTAGCTAGACATTTAGCATAGTTGCTAAGATTTGGGATCTAAGGCTACCTAGAAATCTATCTTATCCTGCTTTTAACAAGTATCACCTTATAATTGCATTACCTCAAGCAAGTTATTTTACATTTTGAAGCTTAGGTTTCTTATTGTAAGGTCAATAATATAATTTAATTCCTATGTACCTCATTAATATTAAAGGAATTAGTACATGGGAAGTTCTTAGCCTAAATGGTGTGTTGTCACTGTGAATACTCCGTAAACAGTAGTCATTATCTTATTATCATTGCTATTCTAAAATACTGACTACCACAAGTCCTTCCAGTAAGTATGAAACAATAGCCTCACAAGTAAATGAATGAAAGCTTTTTTAAATGTGAGGTAATAATGTTAGGTTTTTAACAACGAAGAATAGACTGCATATTAAATAGAATTTCAGAGCAGGCTGATAAGTTTAAAATAACAAGGAGAAATGATAAGGAGAGAGACAGGTCTACCTAAGGGAAGAGACATCAGCAAGCTGAAAGAAGCAGTCAGGTTAGAGACTGTGATAAATGACAAAGAGGCAAAACTAGTCCAAGAAACTGTTCATCAAATACTATTCCCTAATGATTTCAAATGAACCATTACTTATACAAGGCTGCATTTTCATTATACTAGGCAGACAACAAAATCTACTTTTTGTATTTATTCAGACTGAGACTGATGTGAAACTTTCCAAAAGAATAGTTGTCACTGTATCACAGTATCACTGTGCACTTTGTGATCATAGGGGATCAGAAAAAGGAAAAGTAGAACAAAAAGAAAATGATAGCTTATCGGTATTCTTTTTGCTTAATGAATATTCCCATTGTTTGAGTTTAAAGATTACAGAAACATCACTTTATAAGTTTCAGATATCTTTAAAATCAACTATTTTTTTCAAAGTGCAGGTGTTGTGTTGAATTAGTACAGTGGGTGAGTTAAACAGTAAGGAAAGGTGAAGAATAGCACACATGTGAGCTCAGTGTTCTCAAGTTTGGTTGGTGTTTAGGCCTCCGATAATTACCCTCTTTTTTGGTGAAAAATTACACGTTATTATTATTATCTGAGACTAGGTCTCACTATTTTTGCCAGTGGAACTGCAGGCTCACATTGCCCGGGGTACCACAGACTCAAGAAATCCCCAGCCTCAGCTTCCCAAGTAGCTGAAATTACAGGCCTGCGCCACCATGTCCAGCTATATTTTTTCGGAACTAGGTCTCCTACGTGCCCCCAGTGGGACTTGAATGGCAATCCCTGGCCCCAGCTGCAGCTTCCTAGGCTGCCACTTACAGGCATGCACCACAATGCCCTACAAATTATTTTTATTTTATGTAATACTGTGTTTTGTCTCTAGGTTGCTGAGTTTGACTCCTGATTTTACCACTTCCACTATGCCTAACGTTGCATAACTATTTGACCTTTCTGTATTTGTTCTCTTTAGAATTGGATTAATGATAGTACAAGGTATTATTGTGGGAATAAATTGGCCCATTACATGCAGTATTAAGAATAGTATCTTATACCTTTATTTACAAAGTAGATATTAATCATTAGCAATAACTTTTATGTTTCTAATTTTAGTCTTTAGTTTACTTTGCATAAAACAAATTCCAAATGTGCTCATTAGAAATTATAAAAATGCTTAAGTTAAACATTATATATGGACCTATTCCTACAAATGCTTTGCCTCTTGTGACTACTCCATCAAGATATAAAGATAAATAATGAAGGAACAACTGAACTAAGGGAAGGATGAGATTTGCATATTTTGGAAGTTCTGTGTTTAAAATAGAGGTTTTGAGGATATCAACTTGTTAAAATCAAATTACAACATTAAATTGTTTATAGCACTTGCTTATAATATCTTTTGAAAAAACTTGTATTTTTATATTTAATTGTCAGCTCAACTTAGAGTCTTGGAAGTAGAAATACAAGTGTTGGCAGTCAGTGTATATAAACTTATATTCATCTATGTATAAAATCTCCTGTAAGTAGTTTAAGAAATTGTTCAGAAAATGGGCTCTGGGGTCAGATGGATTAGTGTTCAAATTCATTTCCATCATAGATAGCTAAATTCTGGTTAATCTCTCCATTTCTTTATGTCTTTATTTGAAACACTCTTAGTTACAATAGCCAACTTAAAGAACTGACACAAGTCAACTAGGAACACACACACAAAATTAAATACTATTTAACTATTAAAAAATATGATGAACTATTTCCATTTGCCACAACATGGATAAACCTGACAAGGATAATGTTGAGTGATATTTGTCAAAAAGGAGAAAGATAGAGAAATGCATATGGTTTCACTTATTTGTGGAATGTAGAGACATAACACAAAGGGTCATATAAAACTAAAACTGAGAACCAACCCTTGACATCTGACTAAAAACTGAGGCAATTAGAAGGGTGTGTTGGTAGGGTGGGTATGGGGGTGGGTTGGGCCCCAAAGGAATGGAGAAGGAATGTTGGGCACTGATGGTGGACATGATGTGAAAAAATAAAATTCTAAAGGTTTGATCCTATAATACTTAAAACAAGTATATTATGTAAGCAACTTCATCTCAGTAAATATAAAAGAATAAAATTCTAAAATATAGTAAATAGACTATTTTTTGTCTATTTACAGTATGGTGATAGTTATGAAGCAAATAGTTTGGAAAGGCGATTTCTAGAGTAATGAGAATCATTCATTTTAGAGAATGAAGGATGCCTTTTCTGGTAAAAGTGATCAAGGAAAGGGATGGTGGGGGAAAAAAAAAAGATTTAACCTGGAAAAAAGTAAAGCAGCAAACACTGAATTGCATGCTCCTAGCATGTTCTGGCGAAAATTCAAGTATGCTATTGCTGCTGTGAATAAACAGACTGTCTGAGCAGGCTGAGGGAAGAGTATCGATTGATGGGAGAAAAAAAGTGAGGAGGAGTATGTTGAAGAGTTTGATCCGGAGTGATAGCGAGGTGAGATTGTCAAAGAATAACCACTTGAGATTTAAATTTGGAAGATTACTCTTTTCTTCCCTTAATACAACAGAGAGAGCAGATGGAAGGAATGCAAAGTTTCTGACAAAGCAGTTGCTTTTGAGACATTTTCTGAAATCTGGTAAGGGGCTGGAGTAGCCCCACAAAAAGCCATGGCAGTGGGGAAAGAGAGTAGATGGATTCTAGTCAAGTGGAGTTAAGAGCTCTGATTCTTTTCTCACTCTTTAAATTGGATCCTAGACCTTTGCTTAAATGATGGTTTATACATATTTTCAGTTTCCTCTATGAATGTCAATCTGGGCACTTTGATTTGTCATTACAAAAACTGTGATACTCATGTTTGATGCTGGATATAAGCATCATTCTTGCCCAGGTTCATAGCTATCGTATATAATATTTCTGTTTGATAATTACAGAATACATAACTCCAGTACCAAGAGAAAAATAAGCAAAGTAAATATACTACCTCTTATTTCCTGTTTCATAAGTAACAAATAATTCATTTGGTGGAATTCATTTTGCCTATTAAATAGTTTTAGTATTTGAGGATATTGTTTTGCACTATTAATATAAAGAATAATACTGATAGCAAAACATTTGCTAGGTGAGCTATTTCTGTGTGTATCAGGAGATTTTATTTCCTTTTTATTGTAAACAGATAAAATTCAGTTTTTCTCTCCATTTTCAGTTAAACTGAACAGTATATAGACAAGAAATATATTGTTGAAAGAGATTAAATTGTTTACGTAACTTACATTCATTCAGCTAGAAAGTATGTTAGTCAAGAATAAGTAAACTGTTATACACCGTGACATGACTGATAGTTTAAATGAAATGAACATTTTTTGTCTTTTTCACACTCTCCTTCGTATCATGGCACTGGCAAAATATGTTTTCAGGCTGATATTTTAAATGTACTTCTTTATTTAGATTTGGTTTATACTTTTCACTGTTTGTTGAAAACAACAATAACAAAAACATTCAAATTAAATGAAGAGTTATTTTAGACATTTGGAGGGCTTTTAGGGCGCCTAATAAATAAACATGTTTAAAATAGCCAGATTTTCATAAAACAGGTCTACCATTAATATAAGATCCTTTGAGCCATTTTGCAAGGTAAAATTGAGAAAGTCTACAGCTTTTTAATGGTTTCCTATCAAAATAGGCTATATACAAGAGCTGGTAGACAATAAATTTAAAATATTAGAATAGAGATTTAAAGAACTAGTATTTATAGACATTTTTAATTTCTGGACTTAGCAAAAATTTTCTCATTTTCCAGAAAGATGACTCAGATTTGCAGACATACTCATTTACCTAAATACATGAGTGCTTGTTAATTGATAGTTTTTATTTATGTATAATATCCATCAAATATACATAACATTTGCATTTCAAAGCATTGATATATAACCTGTAAGAAAGTCACTTCATTTAAACTCTAACATATTCCTGACAGTAACCTGAGTGCTATAAGTACATAGGAAACTAGAGGCAGCAGGGTCTTCGCCTCCAGATAGTCTCGTGTTGCACCCCTTTGGAGCTCGTCAGAGCCCATTCAGGTTTATCCCAAGGGGTCATTTGTTGCACTGCCTATTATTACTGCTTTCTGGGGGCTGAGCACATGGTTTCGGCAAGATACTCAAGTCCTGCTGGCTTGAGAAAGTATTATTTTAATAATGATTATAATGAGCTGTAATGTTGCTGGGAGCCAAAAAGTATCCTTACGTCCAAGAGAGATTGCTGCAATCAGGGTGAAGTGTAATGTAGCTTAGATTACTATTTGATAAAGTTGGTCTTTTAATTAGGATTTTCCCCTTCTTCCATACTCATTTATTGCCTACTGTTCCAAGGTGAATAATTACCATGTATCTTTATGAAGATATCATAGCAACGAAAATACACTGAAAGGAAGAGACTGCCTAAGACCGTTTACCCTGACACATTAATCAATGAAACAGTGCCTTTGATCCCAGCACCTGAATTCATTTCTAGTATTTGATTTCACCTAAAGCAACCATTACAAGGTACTTTTTATTAAGTGACTGCCGCTTAGCAGATGGCTTTAACCGCCTCTAAGCTTTTTCTTGCATTGCATTGTCAAGAGAAGTTCATTAAAGAAACATCTCAGAAAAAAACTTTAGCTAGATAATTTGGTATGATGATACCATAGTAATTGCTTAAGCTATTGGGCTTTGAGAGTGAACTCTGGTCTTTTAAAGAATTTTATGTCTTGTCTGTAATGGTTATGTTTATCTTCTGGCAGACTTTAATGTGGTTGAAAAATTTACAATAAAAAGCATTAGTTGTCTTTTTAAGCCATGTAGACATCTGAAGGAAAGAATATCAAATTGATAATTGCTTGTTTCCAGTTTTTATGAAAATGGTATAGTACCCAGATAAGACCAGGGAGTCTATGAGAGGTAGGAAACTAGAGGTCTTGGTCCCAGTTTGCTGTGTAACAGTTCTTAACTAGAGGCTTCCTTATTGTTAGCCTGCAATTCATCATAGGCAGCACATTTTGCATGATTCAAAATTATGTACCACATATATTTAAAGCTGAAAAAAAAGTTTCTCAGAATAATTCCTTTAGAGACATAATGAATTCAATTCATTTTCTCTTTTTTCATAAAATAAAATGTATTAGTCACAAATGACTGAATCAATTACCACAATCCATGGAAGAATCTCAGCTTGTACAGCAGTGCTGTGGGACCACAAGTTATACAACTTGCAAGGAGGAAAGGTGTACAATGAAATTCTAAAAGTTCCACTCAACTGTAAAAATCTATGACTAACTATAAAATATATGCAGATAAATCCTCATGTGTCAGACTCAAGTCAATGCGTATCCTGAATAGGCTAACTGATGCATCATCGCCTATGTGATCCCATTCAGCTTGAGCTGATGCAAATTGTTTCTAAAATTGTTGGTGTCAAGTGGTTCTTTTTATAAAGAAGATTTTTTGATAATCATCAGAAATACCTGTAAATATACCTGAAACTTTCCTGTTATTGTACAATATTGTGATTATTGAGCTGACTGTGAAAAACTTTCCTTAAGTCATAAAAATAAAATAATTCCGCATAGTGCTGAACAACGGCTGAAGGAAATTTATGTAATAAGATTCACTTGTCATACATTTGTCACTTTCTCTGCCCCTAGAGTAGATCAGACTAGCATGGAGCACTCTTGAGTACAAGAACTATTCATGTCTTTCAACCTCTGTGACACATTTTTCCCAAAAGCAAGGCTCTATTCTAGGTCCAATCCCATGGCACTCATTAGATATGTGTTGATTCTATGAATATAAATGAATAGATGGGCATATGAACAGTTCATTTTAGCAAAAACTTGCTTTAGGTAACTTGCAAATAGTACAGTTTTCTTTTATTTTTCCAGTTTCCTTGTCTTTCGATCCTTCTTGAATTTCCCTTAAGTAAATATACATATTCTGATCTCTTATATGGCCTAATCTTTCTGTGAGTACCGTCATGTTTGCTCAAGCAATTGATTTATTTTTTCACATTTTCTTAACACAAATGAGCCAGTTAGTATCTTATTGCTTAGACTTAGACATGCCAACTAATGATGATTATCTGGTTCCTCAGACCACTTAAGTTACAAACCGACTAATTTATGTTAAGGAAGGAAGAAATCTAACTAATGATTTTTAGTGTAACTGCTTCAAGGAGAATTTATATCTTAGCCAGAGAGCTCCAGAGAAGGTATCATATTGGATAGCAGAATGATGAGAACTGTTAGAAAGAGATGGAAAAAGTTAATAAGGGTATTTTGCCAATTTCTCATGAACACTTCTGAAAGTTGATCTTTCCTCTTAAAATATACTGAGGTTATACTGATGGCAGAGGTTAATGAGATATCCTGAAAATATCAAAATGTTGATATATATGGATTTTTCTTCTCTTTAATCCAGGGTGTGGTTTTCTGTACTTTGGATGTTTTTAAAAATGTCAATTTCTAAGTCATCATGTAGACCTATTAGTTCTGGAATATAGTAACAAGGAATATTACTTTTCAGTAGCTCTCAAATGATTCACATGCATGTGAAATTGAAGAGCTACATTTTAGACATTTTTTCATGTAGAAAATATCTGTGGTAACTTGCTTGAATATAAATTTCAATGTCTTTTTATCCACTTGGTCCATAGGTCATTTATTATTATTCTTGGATTATAAATGCCATTAAGGTAATGTGGCATGATAGCAAAGTCTGACCAGTTGGAATATAGAGGAAATTCTAAGATAATTATCAAAGTAAAGCCAACTCCCATTAAGTCACAGATTTCTAAGGAAACATGAAAGATATTATTAAATCAGATGCTCGGAGTGGGTGATCTTTTATTCTTTTCCTGATCTTAGCAAAAAATAGTTTTTTTTATACATCACCAGGAAGTCAATTCCACCGTGTAGAAAACATAGTATGCTGAATATTGTATTTGTAATTCTATGCAAGTGCATTATATATATATATATTCCTTTATATTTTCCATTTGATTCTCTCTACTAGCAAAGGCAACAGAATTAAATTTATTCTTTATATAAATCACTGACTGACTAAAAGATAACAAGCATAGCTTCATGATTTGTTCTCATCGAGATTTTGAAAATTCCAAGATAATCATTTGTTAAATTAATTTTTAATGATTATCTAAGTATAAATGTAACTAAAAGATATATAGATGTCAATCAGGACTCCTGATTTAGGGTTTGGGGAGACTGTTCTTTAGGAGAAATATTTCCAGTTTTGGAGAACGAAAAGGAGAAGGTGGATGAGGCAATGCATCAACAAAGAGTATTTTAGACACAGAAACAGTATAAGTGATGTATCTATCCTTTCATGCTTAAAAAATTATTTTTGAATATTCATATGCAGCACATGTATTTTCTAAGTAAATATTTTAGTTTTGTATAATCATTTCTTTACTTTTTCACTTCCAGATATCTCAGTCTGGTCACCAAACTCTAACATAAAACACAAAAATATGTTAAAAAAAACATCATAATAATGTCAATAATGATGTGTTCAGTTTGCTTCCTCTTTGAAAACACTTCTCTTACTATATTTATAAATTATTTTATTTGTTCTTTCCAAAATTTAGGGAATTTTTAAGGCAAAACACTATTTAAATTATATATGATTATTTATAGATATTATTGCAGCAAGTCTAAACACAGAATTATGAAAGAAATTATGCTTATTGCTGTTATGAAAATCATAAAATAGATTATTATTTATGTAATGTGATAGTTAATTAAATATTGCTTGTTCTTCTCATAGTCATTTAATCATTTCAATGAATTGAAAAAGTAGTTTCAGCTTGGAAAGAATAAGTTATCATCCTTTGATTCAAAGTAGAACACTACTAGAACTTGATAGACATTGTGAATAGATGCTGAGAAAAAGGCCCTGATGAACCTGATTTTGACAATTAATAGCAAAAGTTTAGAATCTTTTGTTTGCTATAAAATTTCAAATATCCAATAATGGAAAATCTGCTCAGGCAATAACACCTTTGTGGAATTAGTAAAATAACATAATTGTAAAATTGTTCCAAAGTTATCAAACAGGCTTGGTAGTCCTGGCTATCTTTGAATCAAATGCCCTATGATAACTCTGTAAATATCTTTACCATGAACACATTTTTACCTTTATAAATGTCTTCAGAACTGCACTCACATAAGAAGCCTTGAGAGGTAATAAAAGGGACGATTCCTTTTATAGGTAAACACCTGTATTTAGCAATACCGGTCCACTCTCTGTCATGTATGCCACCTGTTTTACCTTGTCAAATCACCTACCCCCTCTGACCTCACTTTCTCATCCTTTAGTGAGAATGATATTACCACTATCCACAAGAATAGTAAATTGATTATAGATAATACATAAATAATGAATAAAATTTAAAGCATGCACAAAATGTAATTGGAGGGGAATACGTTAAATTGGAAAAGTAGAAAAGAAAATATCCCTAATAAGATGACATTTGAGCAGAAATCTGAAGGAAATGAGTCCTGCAGTTCTTGGGAGTATAGGAGCACACAGGTAGAGGAACAGCAGAGGAAAAGATCTTATCATGAGTATTCATGGCACATTCAGAGAATGAAAAAAAAAAGGCTATTCTGGTAGAGCTATGTGAGTAAATGGAAGACATTTCAGGGATTATTTCAGAAAGATTAGGAAGATACAAACATGGAAAGAACATATATAACATTATACAAAATGACATTTACCACATATCATAAAATCTAAGAATCTAAGACACTTTGAGTGTCTTAGATTTACCGTTGTTCCATGTATGACTAAGAAAAAAGCAAAAACAAAAACAAAACTTTCATGTAAACAGTGATGCAGTTCCTTCTAATAAACTATAAAATAACTGATTTAGTCCTTCTTAGGAAAGGATTCTTTTATATTTATGCTGGTCTGTCATTGTGTCTTTTTGCACACACAGTAACTTTTCACTTCGGTGATGAATCATAGTGGAAACTTATTGAGGACATTTAAGTCAAAATGTATGGTTCAGCAGCACCTATAATTCAGCTGAGGTAATGCATCCTGAGTACCCATGGTCAAACTCATTCAGGTGCAATGACCAGTGTCGCAACTGCCACCTTTTTGCAGGAAATATCAGTTGGTTTTGTGTATAACAAACAAATATGTATTATAATCAGCTAAACTGCAGTATAAGTCAGAGGAGAGTGTTAGGAGAAAGAGCAGTGGTTTTCTTTAAGACTCATTCTTACTCCTAAGAAGACATTAGAACAAAATGAGCAAAATGATGTATGAAGTGACCAGGAAGTTCACTTTAATATCATAGATTCAGATTGATGGTGCTGATTTGATGCTAGGTGGTAATTTAGATGGGGTATCTTGTGGTCTGATTCCTAGATGTATTTGAAAGTAGAACTGACAGAATTGCTGATCTTTGGATGAGAAAGATGAGAATAACTCCCAAGCTTCTGGCTTGCTCTGTGAAAAACCAGGTGTGGGTTGGGGCCCATGCAGAAGGTCAGGAGTCTGATTTTGGTTATCACACATTGGAATTGCTTATTAAGAGCATTCACGTGGAAAAGTATGCAGCAGTGAGAAAATGAATCACGAGTTCAAAGAGGAGGTGCAGCCTAGAGTTAAAGGCTGATGGAAATGATTCCATCTTAGCATATATGCCGTTCAATGCTACAAAGGGTGGCATCATGTAGGGGAGTATTTTTTGTTCACTCTGCACACATGCAGTGACATTTTATATCAAAAACACACACAACTTACCAACTGGATAAAGATAGATTGTTTGAGCTAACTTTATCTTACAATATTTGATACATTTTATTTCTTCTCTGATTTTCCCATTTTGTTGAAAACCAAATATTTATTGCAGTCTTCTCAGATTGAAACACATAGTTCTAGAGTGTGCAAGAGGATAGAGATAAATTTCAAGGACGATGCCTTGGAATCTTCTAGCATTTGGAAGTCTAATTATGTAAATATGCCTAGATCTTCAACCTCAAATATTAAGTGCCCTCAACATCTTAAATTTTATTATTTGTAGTTTCCTTCTGAATTATTCCTTGACTTTTAAAATCAGTTTCAGAATAAGAGGGCTCATGTTCTCATATATAGAAAAAGAAATAGATGCTGTATTATGCATAAATAATTACCACAAACTTAGTAACTTGAAATACCATGTATTTATTTTGTCAGTTTTGGCGACTCAGAGATCTGCACACAATTTCACTGAGTTTCTTCATTCCCAACTAAGATGTAACTCAGGTGCTCACATCAGATGCTCACTCAAGGAAAGATTCAGTTCAGAACTCCTTAGGTTGTAGACAGCTTTCATCTCCTCCCAGCTGTGGAACTTGGGTCCCCACTTATTTGCTGACTGATAATAGGCCTGCCCCTTGGCAGTACCTATGTACCAATTCTTGTTCCTTTCCATGTGATATTATGAATATCATGAATGAATATTATGAATGATTTTTCCATAGACAGTTCAGAACATGTACTTTTTCAAGGACAGACAGAGAATTCTTTAAACTCTAATCTACTGGGATGAGTTGTATTTGTAATAATCCAATCATGAGAATGACAGTACCACAATCTTTATATGGTGAAACTCAATCAAAAGAGTAAAAATTCCTTGGTCAGACTATGTTGATTAGAAGAATTTCATCTGCTATACCTACACTAAGAGAAAGAAGGTCATATGGGTTGTTATTAATAATTGATAATTTTTGTGGAGTCTGACTCAATGGGAGGTCAATTCAGAATATGTCCTTCTGCCTTCTTCTCTGTTATCTAATCCCCCATAGCTTGTGAATGTAGAGAAGAGGAAACTTGCATTCTTCATCTGCATTATGAAATATTGAACACAGACTAAGGGGAAATGAAACATGAGCTCTGTTCTTAATACTTTCTTTTTTCATGTGAATTTGACAATATAATTTAAATGTCAAAAACTCAGTTTTCCAATCCTGAAAATGGCGATAGCACTATTTTTTCAGCCAATATCTAGATTCACAGGATAGTTACACATGACAGGATATACTTATATAAATTAAATTGTGATCTATAAAGTGGTACCAATATAAAACATAAAAATCTAAAGTGAAAAGATTTGATATTGTAGCGATTACTTTGTGGTTCTTTGAGCTTTCATTGACTGAGAGAACACATCAATATCATGAATGACTACTTTTGCCATTTACATTGCCCTAAGCCTCATCCATAGCAGAAATCTCAAATATATATTGAATAAATGTGTTTTTCTCCAGTTGGTTTATAACTAGTTTTGTTTATCTTGGGAGTCATAGATAGTTTTACCATATATTGTAGGTTTGATTTTAAAACAAGCCACAAGTGTTACACAGTTTGTACTAAAGGGCTACTTTATTGCTTTTTTTATTATCTGAAAAATACAACAAAAGTTTAAAATTAATAACAGTAACAGGGAATAGAGATAATAAAAGTATGTTCTTTGCTTCAGAAGCAGCTTTCTTTCCATATATATATTCAGAAATATATATATATATATTCAGAAAACTTTTTGGTGGTTTATCAGGGGAGCAAAAATAAATAGATAAAAGGAAAAGGAGAAAGAAATAAAAACTTTTAAAGTTGAGAGAACAGGGGATTTACTTAATTCAGTTTGTTCAACTGTCAGAAGATCCATATCCATTTATCTATAATTGGGAGATGAAAACAACTAAAAAGCATCAGGATAAAGCAGATTTGGAAGTACACAGCAAATCCAGGATCTATAAGTATTTCATGGGACCATGTCATCTGACCAAAGTGGCAAATTTAAATGACGCCTCCCAGAAATCTTATGTAATATGCATACACCCAGCTGACTTCCCAGGAGAGAAACAAATATTTATTTTCAGACCAGTATATATCTTGCAATTAGAAAACAAAGCTTTCATCAAACTTATCTTCCAATGCTACTCAATTATAGTAATCAGTATTGTCAATATCTTTCTTTTTTGCCTGTTACTAAACTATCTTGTGCTAGAATTTTATGCCCTTTTAGTATTTTAATTCATCTAGAAATAATGACAGAATTACTTTTTAAACATTTGTTGGATATTTCCAAATGAATATTTTCCTTCCAAGTGAAATTCACTTTAGCAAAAGCTTATTTTTAATCATTCAACTTACCTCTTGTCCAACTTGCTTTCCTTCTACCATCTCCACAAAAGCATCTACACCTTGAGTTACTGTGACCATCTTTATCCTTCATTCAAAAAAGACATTCTTTTACTTAAACAAGTTAACATTAAAAGGGCTTGAACTCCATTTTGCTATGAAAATAGAATTCTGTACAGTGTTTGATGTTATGGAAAAGAAATTTCTGTAGTTTCTCTTATAAGCAAGAAGTAAGGGTAGGTAACAGGTGCAATGAGCTCAAGCATACCATAATGACATTCCCATTTGGTTGTAAAATAAAGTTCATTTGGATAGATGAGTTAGGTAAGATCATAAAAAAATCTTTACAACTCGTTTGAGGAGCTTAGATTTTACCCAAAAGAAGTAGATAGTCATTACTTGATAATCACCATCATGTGAAAACATGAAAAAATTAAGAAATTAATCTCTAGTGATTTGTCCTAGGGTTCAAAGTCTGAGGCAGCTGTTGCTTTGAAGGGAATTATATTCATGTTGGTCTGTGGTACTGTGTTTGAGAAGAACAGAACTGAAAAAGAAAAACATATGTGAGAAATGGGTAGCAGAGAAAAATGACTAGACTGACAGGAACTAAAAACCAGTGGAAAAGGTTTGATTAAATTATGTAAATCCTAATAAAATCATAAACGCAACAAATTTTGTGAGAACTCTCTCAAATCAAGTTTTGGCTATGGAAAATTATTGTTTCAAACTACAATTTGCAGCAGAAGATCAGTAAACGGAGATTGACTACTTCACCTTCAATTATTTTTGATATTTCTCATATTTTGCTCAAAGTCAATCACATGATTGTTAGAATTAACTAAATATCTGTAATGGTGAGATTGGTGCCTGTCCAAAATTTATGCTGACTCCAAATCTCAAACTATCTGAAAATAAGATATGTGTAGATGTAGTTACATAACATGAGTCACACTGGATAAGGATGGGCCCAATGACTTGTGTCCTTATAACACAAGGAGAAGATACACAAGGACACACTTTTAAGAAAGAATGCCGTGTAAAAACAGAAACATTGGAATGTAGCAGGTAGATGTTAAGGAATGCCATAATACTATCATGCCCCAGCAAAAGTGAGGAAGAGGCAAGAGAAACTTCTTCCCTAAAGTCATCCAACTGGGACATGTTTCTGCCAGCTACTTGATTTTGGAATGCAAGTATCCAGAACTCTGACACAATACATTCTTGTTTTAAGTCACTGAATGGATGGTCAAGTCTTATAGATATTGTGTTTAGTGCTTTATTCATAATAGTTCATGGATATCTCTTCCAGAAGAACAATCATATTTTTTTAAATGAGGAAACCAAAGTTTGGAAGGATTTTTGCTCAAGGACATACAAGTATAGAAACCAGTAGAGTGTGGGTTCTAAAAAAACATTTGAACTCAGGACTCAGCAAACAAATTAGTCCTCATCATCTCTTAAGCTTCTGGGCAATTCCATAATAAATATATTTAAGGCATAAAGATATCAAAAAGACATTTTTCATTGTGTAATCAGATTCAGCAATGTACCAGATTTTTATCCTCTATCCTAATTTCTACTACTCAGCGTGGTAACATGTATTTTATTTATTTAATAAACCTGTGCCATGGCAACATGGATGGAACTGGAGGGATTATCCTAAGTGAAATAAGTCAGAAGAGAAATAGCAAATGGTTTCACTTATATGGATATAGATGATTATATGAATTTAGAGAACATAGGAAAATTAAACAAGGGACCAGGAAAAGCATATTGTCTATAAAATTAATCCTTTAATGCAGACTATAGATTTGAAGCATCTAAGGAAGGGAAGGGGGAAGTGATGGAGAAGGAACAGGGAGAAAGTGAGAGGGGTAGCAGAGGGGAGAACACAGCTAACTATGATGGACTTTGGTACTTTGGTGGTGGGAGAACTAAGACCACCATATTTGAGGGAAAAATCATATACTGTAAAAAATTTGAGAAAAATGTAAAGGAAGTATACCTCACTAGAAATTGTATAAAATTAAAAAAAATGTACAATTAAAAAACCCAAATTTGGAAATAATAAGCTATATATCTTTATATAAATATTATATAAATATATATGTGTATGACTCCAAAATCTGTAATGTTTGAAAAGATATTTACTTTCAAATTGACCCCTCACCCCAAAGAAAAAAGATTTTTAGTTTGATCCTGTGTTCATTTTTCTTGGGTCTTCTGTGGGCTTCCAAACCTTTGAGAGTTATAACAATTTCGTTTTGTCTCCACCTCTCAATATTCTCCAAACTCTGGTATCTAGAAATTTGTTTTTTTTTTTTTATATAATTTTACAATCATATATTTTCTTTTTCTTTCTTTCTTTCTTTTTTTTTTTTTAACCCAGGGACATACGCTGTGTGGGTGGTTTAAAATACAAACTTTTTCATAAACGAAGTCACAGTGAAGCAATATGCAAAATACTTAAACGTGTCTAATGATTCTTCTTACTTTTTCATATTGACTGACAGAATACTGATCTGTACTTTAGAGTTTCTGCTGTTTATAGAATACGTACATTAGCAAGTGAACTTTTTTCTTATGAAGTAAAAATTTCACCAGCCTTGACTAGGAAGCTTTATAAAATATCTTTTATATTTGTATGGATTAAAGGTAAATGCATTCCTAAATATTCGTTTCTCACATTTTGCACATATAGATTCATAAATGAGTGCTTCTGTAATCTGATCATATTTTTTTTTATTTATTGTCAATTCAATTCAGTATTATAAATGTTTCAACAATCCCTCATTTGCATATATCTTTGTTTAATTATTTCATTTATAGACTTACAATTTCTAAGTGGAGGTGAAACATTCTTCTCAATATTGTTCCTCTATGCTGAATTGTGCTTAGATACAAAATCTGGTAACTTATTGTGGAAACTTATTGTGTCTCTACTAATAGCTATGTACTATGTACTATGTACTATTTGTATTTATTGAAAACATAAATTGAACAGGAGAGTAAGAATTGTGTTTATGTTTATATATGCATAAAAAGATAACTTTGGTAGTTTTCAGTAAATAAGGGACACAAGCAAATTTGAAATATTTATGGAGTAAATATATTGAGATTCACTCATTCAATTGTATCTGAGTATTGTTCAAGTATTTCAAGGTAAAAACAAAATAAAATGTATTATTTTAGGAAATATCTTGTAGATAACAGCATATTTGCATTATGTTTAAATCCACTTTCACTCATATTTTGATGGTGTCCCAAAGAAATAGAAATAGAGCCCTATTCAAGTTATATATGTAACTTTAAATTTTTAGTAACCATGATAAAAATAAAGACAAATAAGTGAAATAATTGGTAATATGTATTTTATTTAAACCAGTATCTCCAAAATATTGTCATTTCAACAAATAACCAGTAGAAAGGTATTAGTAAGATATCACCTACGTTTCTTTTTGTACCAAGAATGAAAATTCATTGGGTATTTTACATTAACAATGCATTTCAGTTTGGACTAACCACATTCCAGGTGGATGTGCAATAGCTACAGGTGTTTTGGGTCACTTACTATGCAATTATACAATGCTCACCTAATTCTTTGATTTTTTTCCTTGTCTTTTCCATTTTTGATGGGAGTACTAGTTCTTCCCCCTGCTCCCACACATTCTGAAAGTGGGTAAAATGGGAGGGACGAACAGATTTAATTTTAATTATATTCAGTTGTCTCAAGAATTTCCATGTGAGGCAAAAGAAGAACTTACTAAGAAAACTTTAGAAATAGATAAGCTAAGAATTTTTATAGCTTACTGCTAAGAACATCAAATTTGAGTACCAGGAATTCAACTAAAATTTCCTAATATTTATTTCCTTTGAAAGGAAAGTATTTCCTAAGTTTAAAAATGTTTTATAAGAAGCAAAGTTGTAAATTTCAGAAAGACTGTAAGGAGCCATGGTATGTGCCCCATGACAACCTTGATCAGTCCCAGGTTTCTTTCTCTGAGAGCTGCTCTGCGGGGTTATTTTGTCATGTAACTAGTCACTGTTTTCATTCTAGTGTTTACCACATTAATTCTCAGATGATGATTTCCCTTTTTCTCTGTTAGAATTCTGTCCTATTTTATGCATACTTTAGATTGTGTCATTACTAGACAGCTAAAGAAAAGATAAGTTCTTTGTAACTCGTTTTCATTTTATTCTTAGGTCAGATGAGTTTTATTACGTTTCTTAATTAGATATGACATGAAACCTAGTGATGAAATCTGGAGAATGAAGAGAAATGGAATTGCCATCTAAATTTCTATTATTTTATAAAATCATTAAATATAGGCAATTATGTTCAGTTATTATTCTTTTTGTTTCTTTGTTTTGTTTTGGAGTTTCACAAATGCCATGAAATATGTATGGACAGGATGGTAGGTCCCAATAGATTGTGAGTTTCCTTATTGTGAAATGAAAGCTATCTCCACTGCAGAACTGTTTGTAGTATTAAATATATATATATATGTTTTATATATATGTTATATATAACGTGTGAATATTACAGCACTCTCAGAAAACATTAGCTATCCTTTCCCTCTTACCTAATCATGGCTTTATTTTTTTGTTAAAAAAACAGTCAAGTTCTTTATTCTGAAAAACAACAGATGAAACATTTTTTTTTTGTTCTGAAGGAAACTGATAAAAGGGAAAAAATAAATTTGGTTTAAAAAATGCTTCAGGAACAAAATCCTGCTCCTATAATTTATGTAGGCGTATAAATGTTTAAGTGAAAAGTACAAAATAACATGCATTTAGGTTCTTCAATCATGACTGATTACTTGAAGTAGTCAAAAAATCAAAAATGAAATAATTTTATATGAACATACTGTTCTTTGCCAACAGATTAATCAAAAGATAAAAATTGCAGAGAGATTGATAAAAAGGATAAAAGAATTACCATTACAGGTTTAAAGTTGCTGAAGAATATTTTTATCACGTGAAGCACAGACCAAGTTATTGTTTACATTTAATTTAATGTGCAAGTCCAATTTATCAGTGGTTAGGGTAGTATTTTAAACTAGTTAAAATAAAATATTATCTGTCATTTAAACTGTTTAAACCCCTTTCACTAGGACCTTAAATGCCCCAGTAGGACATCTTAAACAACTAGATGTTTGCCGTCTTTTAATTACTATGACTAATTTTTTACAGCTCAGCTACAAACCCTTGAAAATAATGAAAATGGTGACACAATCTTAATTATAATGGTGCAAATAACACCACTCTAATACAGTGTGAGACTCACATTGAAAAGGAATTTCCCCGGAATTGAAGCGCCTCTGATTGCTTTCCACATCACGTTTTAAACAAACACTGGTGCTTTAGCCATTACTTGGTTGCCTAGGATACACAGTTAATGTAGCCCTAAGATGCTGCTACCAGGCAGGCTTTGAGACCATGCCTAGAAGTGCTACCCATAGCTGGTTTTTAATAAATTGGAAAATTTAACATAAATACTGTGAAAGGTGGTGCATTATGATGACTGAAATAGCCATTTGTATTTTTGAGTACTTATAATGATAGTCATTTTTAATTGAACTTGGTTTATTGTGAGAATGAGTAAATGTGATTCTTTTTAAACAAAAAAATGCAAAATTGATTCGGTGACCTAATTCAAAATAGTCTCCAAGAATAAATATATATCTAGAATAAATATGTACATATTTATTATTAAAATACTAGAACAATGTAACTAGCCAAATCACAGAGCATTATATCTAGAAACTGCATTATTAGATAGTGCCTTTTGCTGTTAGGTTATTATTTAGTTAGTATGATAAAAATCATGCCACATTTAATTTTGTCAAAATTTTGAAAGGTTTGTATACTTATATAACTATATATTATTATATATCATGAAAGGGTTAATGATTTTAGAAAAAGCATTGATAAGACAGTGTGTGCAACCTAGTAACTCATGGGAGTATGCTCAGTCATGGAAATAGATACAATTTCAACATTTTGCTTATAGATTATTATGTCGTTCACATATACAGGGTCTCTTAGAATTCACGTAACAGTACATTTTTAATGTTTCACCAAAAGGTGGTTTAAGTCTCAGTGTAAGGTGATATTAAGAAACTAATTTTAAATCTTAGCAAAACTTTTGGTTGTCCATCTTTAAATGCCAATATCTATCTTGCCTAATTCCTATGAAAAAAATTAAATTATTTTCTTGGCTGAGTTGAAAACAAATCAAATCAGAATTGTTGAAGTGAGTGGGCAGATCCAGTCCTCAACCAGCAGGTGGTGCTTGAGTTTTAAGTGCTTCTAGAATAGAGATTTGGGAAAAATCTTGTAAAACCTACAAGATTGGTTACTCTTGCTTTCATGCATTTTTTAGAGTTCCTTGCATTTCAGAGGGGTAATGTTTAGGGTTTCTGAAATATCACTGGAATTGAGAGGTTTAACTTCCTTCTATTCTCTCCCTTCCTTTTTTCATTGTTTTCTGTTTCATTGTTTCTGTGACTTTCAGTAGATTTTCTCTCTAGATAAAATCTTTTCTTCAAAGCAGAGCACCTGGTGGGTATGGTACTATATCATTCCTATGGACAGGTGTCCAGGAAGATATTCAAGAAGGTTCTGAACTTCACTTGAAATATTTCTATACATTTAGGGCTCCACTAGTCAAGTTCACTTTTCTGTGCCTGCTCTCTGTGGTTGTTAGCATGCAGAGCCCTTCATTATGACTTCACTTCCTATGTCTTCTAAATGCTCATTGCCTGGAATGGAATGAAGTTAGGTTTTTTGGCATTTGTCACAGTAGTAGGAATGAAGTTTATGTGTTAAATTCTCTGGAAAAGGGCTACTCATTTTACCACATTCAACAACAAAATCATTGCTTTTTAATAGATTGTTTTCAGTTGAGATGGTAGCTAGTGAGTGTTTCTAGAACCTTAATCACACTATACTGATAATTACTCAGCATTACTTCTTTCCTTCAGCATTTAAAGTACATTTTACTGTTGCATTTTTATTTATTAAATATTAAAACTTTAAAAGTTCTGGCTATTATTCCTAAAGAAATGAACATGGAGGAATTTTTATGTATTTACTTTAGAAATTTCCTTTATTGATTGCTTTCATTAAACAATATATTCTAAAATTTGTAATATTAAGGAAACAGAATCAAATTTATTTGAACCATTGGTTTTCTGGTACTTTAGTTTAGGATGATAACTGTCACATTCCTAAAGCAATACATGTATTGTTTCTCTATTGTGAATCATGTTAGTTAATAAAATATGTGGATAGTTAAGTATTTTAATAAAATCTGAATAAATCACTGGAATTGAGTGAGTTAATTGAGTGTATGAGTTAATTCATACACTTTTTCCATTTGTCTTAATGGTAATATTCTCTACCAGTTTTAATTTCTTCCACTAATTAGTGTTTACTCAATAACTCTGATTCAGTCAGACCAGTTGGTATCAGTAAGAGCAGAGTGAAGAAAACTTTCTTTCGAATTCATACAGATTTTCTTCTCTGAGTAACAGAGCATGGTAACTTTTTCTGCAGATTTGTCTTTTCCTTCTAAAAATTAAATTTGCAAAAGCAATTGTCACTTTTAAAACAGGCTATGCAAATTAGGTTCTGACAGCTCTCTGATGAAGAGAATGAGCCATGTGATCTCCACTGGCTTACATATCATATTACTATTCCAGTTTCCAGGTTCTTGCAGTTATGAATGTGAAACCTGGAGAAAAGAAAAGACTTTTTGACTTAAACTTTAACACATAGAGGCCCGCTTCTCTCTATGAAGCAGGCTACAAACAGTTACATTAGCATTTTTACTGTTCACCTTTACCATTGATATGTAAAAGATAGCCAGCTGCTTCTCAGCTCTCAGCTCCAAAAACTGCAGAAGAAAAAAAACCTTTAAACTACAGTTTACACTTTAAACTAGTTTGCTTTAATTTACCGTCTTTTAGACTCGAGGGTTCTTTCCACCATCCCCAGGCTTCTCAACCAAAATACCAAGTCAAAGCAAGACTGTAAGGGCAGACTAATTTATTTCTCACAAAGTGATTTCCTAATTACTATGAAGAAACATGTAAGTAAAACTCCGATTACTTTAACATTGTCCAAAACCTTTCTCAACATTGTCCAAAGTCCTTTCCCAGATTGCCCAAATATCCTCAGTCTCTCAGTCCTGATCATCTCACCGATATCCAGTCAGTCAGAGTTCATTTCCAGATGCTGAAAGACATCTTCCTTTGGCTGCTTCTTTGGCATGTTCCTCCTTGTCTTCCATGCTGTCTTCTTCTTTTCCTCCAGGAGTAGAAGAAACTTCATGGTACTGGACCCAGCAAAGTTCACTTTCTTTTCAGGCATAACTTTTGCATGGCCTCTTCCAGACACAAGTCAAACTCAGCAAAACAAACTCCAACACGGAGTTCAAATATGCAAACTTCTTAACTGCCTTTAGCACACATACGGCTAGTCCGGGCAGCCAAGGGCTGCAGGCCTTGGCCTTGCCACATGACCAAGCTCACATGGTTCACATCTCCATCTTACAAAATGACTGAAACCAAACCTGAATCTCAATCTCCATTCCCATCTTTTCCTTTTTATTTCCTCCTGCTCTTTGTTTTAAATCTCTTGTTATATTCTTTCTGTTTTCCCCCTCCCAGAGACAACTCCTGAATTACTATATTACAAAAGGCATTCTCACATTTTAGCATACCCTTCCTTAAAATCTGCAATCTTAAACATGAGACAATGGCACCCGGGGGGTGGGGGTGGGGGGTTATCCCCCCTATCAAATGGACATACACTCAAAAGGTAAAGGCAATATATTCAAACTCTTACCGCTATTTAAAAATAGCAACTGAAATCTAAAATCTTAATAATCTTGAACCTAGGGAGAATATTTTTTGGTTTTTATTCAGGAGAACTTATTTTCACATCCTTTCACCTTGTAGATCTTGCACATTATAACTAGTGACATAAATTTTCTTTCCAGGTACACCTTTGGCCACTTGAAATTATTTCAAAACTAGACACAAGGATTGTAAGAACACTAATACAGCAATTCCATCTCATGTCCCAGAGTGCTACAGATCAAAATATTAGGAGAACTACCCCGCAAAGTAGTCTATAAGGGAAACCAACATTTCTTAGTAACTCATGAATTAACTTTATTCTTCTGCAGCATAGAAAACTTATTGGCAGCTGCTGATTCCTTGCACACTGGGCCAGCTCTTCTGTCTCAAATCTGCATAGAGATAAGTTTTGAGAGGAACAGAGTCCCTTTGGGGATGAAATTTGCTTTTGCTATTTTTGTTATCCCTTTCTGACAGGAGTCTGTATAATAGTTTTCTGCTCTAGGGTCTTGAAATAACATTAAAGATTGACAATTCAGTTAAGCTTGTCACTCTGAGGGCCAAAGTTGACTCACATTGCACAAGGGAGCGGTGACGTCCACATGATTTTTTAAAAATACCTTTTACATATAAATATTATTTTTCCAATTATAGGTGGCATTTCAAAATGCTCTCCAGTGTTATGTGTCATTCAAACACCTTACAAAGAAACATTTTGTTTTTGTATATCCATACTCTCCCTGAGGGTGATTTTGGTCTTTGGAGCAGCTCTTAGTAACTTCTTCCTCAGACACAGAACAGGTGGATGTTAGCTCAGAGAAGCTGGAAGACTTTTTTGGGGGGGAGACTGAAGGCATAGGCTGAAGGAAGTAACAGTGGGTATAGAGTAACAAAAAACTCAGCCTCATTCAGTTTTAAGGTTTATATTGGTTACATACAGTAATATATGAAAATTAGATTGCCCTCTACCTGCTATTAGTTCTTCCTGCCCTTTCTTCCCCATGCCCTCTTATTCACGGAGGTAGAATTACTCATGCAAAGCTATGCAGGTGACATTACTGACTTTGGGAAAGCATGATTCATTATGTGCATTTTGTTTGTAATGTGTCAAGTAATGTGGCAACCAGGGGACACACATCTATAGGCAGGTACTTGGAACCAGGGGCAAAGGAATGGATGAGAACTACAAACACAGAAAGGAATGGAAACATAGTAATAATATATGACTGTGACATCTCCCTTTTGTTTCTATTTCTGACCAAAAAAAAAAAAAAATTTTATCACTTCCCATAGAGTCTTTTCATTTTTAGGAGAGAGGCACAGGCATTAGGGAGGGATAAAATGTGAGAAAGCAGCTATCAGAATTTTTTTAAAAAGTTCTCATTTGGCAATTGTAATTATGAGATATTTGAATATACTAGCACACTACTTATTAAAATATAGAATAACTGTACAGTTGTAACTTAATTCTCTTGCAATACAATCAGGTGTTCATAGAAATACATCTGCATGTGTTCCATGTATATGTATCCTAGCACTGATTAGAAATGACTACAGATGGTCATTATTGATAAAGGAATGCTATAAAATTTGTATAATACTCCTATTTAATTGTAAGTGATATTGGTGAAGATAATTTAAAAACTGATTTGATATTTGATTGTCCAGCAGTAAATCAGAGGTTCTATTCATGACTTCATTTTACCTATTCTAATTTATTCATTTATGTAAATAAATTACCTAAAATTTTTACAATTTTGATAGAGATTTGTTAAATATGCAGATAAGTTTTACTATCTTCGCTACTTTGACAGTATTAAGTATTCTGACATATGAGTGCAGAATCTTTCTTTTTTAATATTTTAAATTATTTAGTAGTTTTAATTTTATTAATACTTTAATGATTATCTAAAATCTTTTAAAATATATTTCACTTATTCTTTCTTGTTTTCAGAGCCAAAACCTTTTGGTTCTTTTGTCCCACTTATCTCTAATTGTTTTATAACAAATTTTATCTGCTTATAAATGGAATTAATAGTTTTCTGATTATTTGTTATTAGTCTATGTACTAATGGTAGTGAAATTTATTGTTAATATTGATCTTGTATTGCAAAATTCCTGAACTCATTTATTAATTCCAATTATTTTGTTAATTATTTAGGATTTTCTGTAGCAGTATATATCATCTAATAATAGAAGTATTATTTTTTTCTAATATAGTGTCTTTCACTTTTAGCATCTTACCTAATCACCATGGCACAGGCTTCCTATCCAATACTGAGTAGAAAGAATGATAACATATCTCCTTGTTATCTTTCCTGATGTAATGGAGAAAGCATCAAATATTTCACCATTAAATGGTGTTAACAGTTCTGTGTTTTTGCTAGATACCCTGTATCTTTTTTGCTACATACCCTAAATATCTAGCAAAAGACATTTTTTAAAGGTATATAGCATTTTAAATGCTTCTTTTGCATATGTAAAATCATGATAATTTTTTTCTTTATTGCTGTGCTATAGTACATTAACTAAATTTAATACCAGCCTCAAGTTCTTGAGATAAATTCCATTTGGTTATGGTGGAAAATCCTTTTAAAATGTTTCTTTTGATCAGTTTACTAATATTTTTTAAAGAATATCTTCACTTTCTTTAGCAGGCAAAGCTTTTATTTTAAAAAAAGGTGAAAATAGATGCATCATTATTGCTTATTTTCAACAGAAAAAATTGGAAGATACAAATTTAAAGTATTTGATGTTTTTGGTACATTTGTGCACTAATAATATAGCCAAGAAATATAAAAAATATATCAAAATCATGTTTAACTTTGTTTAAAATAATGTTTAAAATAATATTTAAAACTCAATTTTAAACATTAGAAGCTGTGAAGGTGAATCTGGACATTCCAGAGAGGTTTTTTCTGCCATCATGGTAAAGTACAGGCAAAAAAAAAATATTTAGCCCTAATCATTCTAGATTGATTCATGATCTATCATACATCTACCTACCTATATGTTTATCTATATAATTTAATCATTTATCAATTTATCCCCTCCCATCATTTACTATCTACCTGTCTATCTATTTTCCCACAAAACTAAAACCTATCTGTTGAGAAATGCATTCTTCTAGGGCCTCAGTCTTTACTTGGGAGGCAATGCAGAACCACTGCAATTTGCAGATTGAGAATGCACTCTAACAAATATTGTGAAGTCTGGTTAGGTAGAAAGCACATGTGTCTATACACATTTTAACCCTTATGAAATGCTACCTACTAAAGGTCCAGGCTCTGAGAGCTAATCTACTAGATCTTCTGGGAAACAAAGGTAAACATTGTTTATCTTGTCAATGGAAGGGGTTTGCTTATATTAATTCAAGATTTAATAGCAAGTTAAACCATAGGGAGCTGCTGTCATGATGAAAAACGCCGCTGGAGTCCTCCTGGAAAAGGTACTTCTGATGTAAAAGACCTCAGGGAAAGGTTTCTGGGGAATCCATAATTAAATGTCACATAATGGCAAGGGCAGAGAGAAAAAAAAAATGACTGTACTTAGAAAATGGTAAAATATTTTTGTCTGGTCAAAATGTTTTTATACTTCAATATAATAATAGCAATAATAATAAAGACTGACTCTTTTCCTAGTTACTCTGATTCAACAAACCTCAGTAAATGCATAATCTGTTAATATAAGAAAGGTAATAAATGCACTTCAGCAATGTTTTACAGGACGATATTAGTGGAAATTCTTGAATATTGGATGGAATTCTTTCATCCTGAATTGATGATCAGAGAAAAAAAAATTAACAGATTAATGCAATACTGACTTGTTTTCTAAATGACAGTTTAAAATATACTGGGAATGAAATACTTTAACTTAAGCTTTTCTGTGTTCCCTGATTTAGTTTGTTTATTTAAAAAAGAGAGAGAAAAACCTGATTTGGCATTTAGTGGTGTAATCTGATGAGAGAGTATGGTGTTTCAAAAATAGAGTTCTTCTAGATGACCCAATTCATTCTGGGGAACACATGAAATATTAAAAAAAAAAAAAAAGGAAAAAGTGTGAATTAACACACACTACATCCCCTGGGGGCTAACATAGGACAAACAATTGATATTATACCCCCATCAATTGATGGAGGTAGTGGTAACAAACTCAGTGAATTTCTACTATGGTGGTTTAATTATACAGCAGAGGTAACTGGAAAATTAGAACTTCTCTGTTCTTTAACACTGAGAGGTTACCACTTTCATGACCTCCTTAGTTGAATTTAGCTGCTGAATAATCTACTGTTGCATTAATGATACAAAAATGATATGAAGATAATGCTGTATCCATATCAAAGATGGTATGTTGATTAAATCAATATGAAATTAATATTTGAATCACATCTTTTCCCTATCCCTCCTTTTGACCTATTTTCCAAAGAAAGAATGATTGGAAATAAGAGAGAGAGAGAGAGAGAGAGAGAGAGAGAGAGAGAGAGAGAGAGAGAGAGAGAGAGAGATCCAAAGATGGGAAAATCTTAGGAAAATAAGTAAAGCCAAAAAAAAAATACTCTGGTTATTTAAAACATTGAAATATGGAAAACAAAAATTATGACATCAGGTGATGACTTTTAAGGGAAATGTATTTGTTTTCCTCAGCATAGTTCATAGGTGAGGAAATGTATATGTGTAATTCTTGGACAATGATAGATTTTGGAACTGAATGACAAAAAGAAAATATAAATTGTCCTCAAAAACTAGAAAAGTTGTACTCAACTAGAAAAGTTGTACACAACATAAAGACTAAGGCCCAATGCTGACAAGAAAAGACAACTGAAAACAAATGAATAATTAAATCAAGAAGGAGTCGGAATGTCTTTTTATGACACTTTCAAGGGCAAGGGAAAAACAGTTTTGAATTTATAGGAAGCTCAAAATTAGTATCCAAAATTGCAGTGGTCCAGCCACAGTGGGAAACAGTGCCTGAGGGAAGGGGGGGTGAGGATTGCAATCAAGACAATCAAGATGATCTAGACCATCTCTTGGGTAGGAAGGCACAGGCATTTCTCCTGATCTGCTGTCCCAGAGTAAATTTTTCATCAGCTTTTATACAATTCATGTAACATAGCTCAGCAGTTACAACAACCTTTTTCTTGGTGTCAGTTTTGCTGGGGGCTAGCTTTCTGTAGGCATCTGCTTATCTAGGATAGATGGCTATCACCAGACCCTCTATGGGATGCCTTTGTTATTTAAACTGATTTAATTTACAGAGCTTCCTGATACCTGTGTTTGCTCAGGCATGCGGGATGTGCTGTCAGTAATTTTATAGTTCCTCATATTTGTGCAGACTCATTCAGCAAGCAGCCTTCTTTTTCCATCCCTGACACAAAATGAGCTAAGAAATCTGTGAAAAGTTAATATACATGTATGCAATCAGTTATGAGAAAAACACACAGTGCTTTGACTTGGTCAATGTTTTATAAATTAATAGAGCCTAATTAAGTTAGGAATTAAGGCGTTTGTTACATCTTACATATAAAAATCAATGCAACAATAATCCATTGACTTGCTATTTGTCATTAAATCACAGTAACCAGATTCTTGTGCTTAAAACAATATCTAGCATTTGTCAGGTTTTCAGGAGCTATTTCTTGAGTTAATATAAAATGGTAATGTTTCAACAGGTTCATATCTCTGAAGTAATATAAATGGGTCCTCTCACGTCTACATTATTTGCAGTAGTCTTTTATAAAGGCTTTCCAACTCAAAACTATTCCAGCAGTAATTCTGAATCAGCTTGACAGTCCAAGATACTAAGACTGAAAAAAATAAAATAGCTTGTATCCGTGAGGAAGTTGCATGTGTTTCCGCATTGTTCTACTTATACTTTATTGTAGAGACCAGTGTTCTTCTTCCAGTCCCTTTGCTAAGCTAGAAAAATAAGTCTTACTTTAGTTCTGCATGAACCAAGTCAAAGATGTCGTAAAGTCCATCTTATTTATAATTGATTTTATAGTTTTTTCTTTTTAACTTCTTAGATAAAATTTTATTGAATTAAAAATTAAAACTTCATATTATATTGAGGTCACATTCCTTATATTGCTTATATTTTCAAAGTAATGGATCTTCTCCTCAGGTACTGCACCACCAATTCACCCATAGTTCACCACCACAGTTCATTCTATTCCTTTCTTCTTTGTTCTCACTTCTCCTGCACCCACTCCCACTCTGCACATTTCAGTTCCATATTCTGCTTTCCCAAGCATCTACCCCTAAAACTTAAAAATACTAATTTTGAAACAAAAAGTTCACTCCTGTGATTGTTTCAGCACTATTTCTAATAGTTAAACTATGGAAACAGTATAAGTATCAAAAAAAAAAAAAAAAGATGAGTGGATCAAGAAGAGATGGTATATACACAAAAGAATATTACTTAGTTATAAGTAAAGATGAACTTTTACCATTTGTTGTAATGCAGTGGAGCTATAAGGGGTAATGCTAAAGAATGTAAATCAGAAGAAGAAAGGCAAACATATGATGACATCCTGTAAATGTAGATATATGGAAGTCAAAGTAAGGCTTAGATAAAAACAAGCTTTAAAAGAACTCTTGAGTTTTTAATTTATTTTGTCCTCGTCCCATTGTCAGAAACCTCTACTTCTTTTTATCAAAGGATAACTATAATACCTCTTAGAATATACAATGCATTTATTTTTTCTTTAAAGAAGTTGACTTTCAGTGAAACTGGAAACTCAAGTTGTTGGTAAAAATGATCCCATGGAGGATTTTTGAGGAATCCTCATGAGGAAGCTCTTAAGTATGGAATTAGTGGAACTGAGATTCCCTTTTATTTTTAGAGCCAATATCACTGTACTAGGTTAAGAACATAATTTCCATTTTTGTCCTAATTGAATAATCAATAGCAGCAAAATACTGTTTTGCTTAGAGATAAAATGGCTAACCATTTTTCAAACTTCTACTACATGTTATGCATATACTATAAATATAACATACCTTATGTTTGAAAAACTTTACTTGATTTTTAGATATAGTGTATTCCCAGTTTAGAGAATAGAAAACCAGGTGTCACAAAGCTATAGAAATTCTTATAAGGAATCATACTGATTATATTAGAGCTATAGCTCTAAGCCCTTAGTTTATTTTTCATAAAACATATTGACCATAAAATAAAATGTAGTGATGCAACCAATTCTCTCTTAGAATTCAGGCATACATTTCTCTTCAATTTTGATTTGTGCTCATCTGTAAGAGGGCAAAAGTTCCAATTTTGTTTCCATAAAGATAGCTTTTGTTTTCTTCATTTGAGATTTTAGGAACCTGCTCCTATGATACTTCCGGATATAATAATTTTATATAATTATAATATAATAATTTTATATAATTTCCTCTAATTTTTTAATTGCTTATGTGCCTATAAATTTTGCATATATTTATACCTAAATAGATCTTTCATAATAACATAAATTTAAAGATAGCCTATGTTTTAAGCCTATATTTTAAGCCTAAACATTAAAGCAGAAAACATGTTTTAATAACTGTGCTGGATTAGATCAATGGAGATCCTCGAGTTCCTGAACATCTTGCATCTCCTAGAATTTGCATAGGATGGTTTGTGAGACATTTCTGTAGTTGGAAGTTTTCTGCTCTTGACCCTATAAAGACTCATCATAAACTCCCTCTTCAGCTATATATGGCAACAGTCGAGTTTTACAGTCAAAATTTATTTTGATCATTAATATTTGATAACAGCTTTAATATTTAAGTTCACACAAATATCTGATGAGAAGTGGAAACCTGTGTAGAATCTTGAGTCTCTTGCCCTAGAGTGCAATGTAAATTATATTCGCTGTGAGAATGATTTCATAGTAGCTAAGTACTCAACCAGCTCAAGGGACAAATACACCATTTACTCTATCGTGTTACATTTCTTTCTTTGAATCACAGCTACTTATTATTCATATTAGCTCATGTCAATGCTTTGTGCTATCAAGTATATCATAACAAGTATTCACAGTCTTGTCTCCTTCACATAGAACTTGAGAAGAAAAAGATGAACTTTTATTTTAGAGTAGCCACAGCATTTTTTTTTCAGCTTTGAAGCAATATTGCCCATGTTCTGTTTTTTTGCTTTTGTTTTTTTTCTTCATTAGGGGAAATTTTTTAATCCTTGCTGGAACTACAAGGATGAAATAGCAAGCAGTAAGTTTACTGGTCTCTCACTGAACAGTCCAGTAGGGAGAAAAGGGAATTGTCTTAGGAATTGACTGACTCTCTAGGCAGGTTCTCTGTCACTCCTACAGGATTAGCTTCTATGCAATTTCTTCAACTGCCTGTAGGATCCAATTTTCAGAGATAAACACTGAGATTCCATATATTGAAGTTTAATGTTTAATATAGTATAGCACACCAGAGACAGCAGTTGTCAATAATGCCAGTCTTCTGAATATTGAAATATCAATGTGTGTGTGCACACACGTGCATGAGCGCATGTGCATGTGCTTTAATTTAAAATAAGCTTGCTAGGAATTTAAATGAATTCTGTACCATAAAGAGAGAGTAAGACGATAAGGATTTTATATGGTTTGTGGCCAAACTGATCAGTATTTATATCTGTGCTCTATCCATTTTAGTTATAAAAACTATGACCATTAACTTCATTTCCAGAGTTTCAGTGAAATGGAAATAATAGGATTCACCTTGAAGCGTTGTCATGAGAAATATATGACACATCAGGAAAATGGATGTTTCACATTAAGTATACAAAGAGTGGTTTTATTCACCTCTGCCATTTTGTCCTTTTATTTTAAACAGAACTTTTATTCAGTCCCCATATAGTATCTTAGTTCTGAGGAGACAATGATAAGCAAAAGCAGATGTACCTGGGGAGGAGAATAAAATACAGACACAGTCACACAAATAGACACTCTCATGGGTATAAGAAATGCAGAAGAGAGGCACAGGGGAAGTTCAAACATTTTTTAGAAAAATTTGACTTCCTGTCATGGAAGACTTCTGTAAGAATATGACATGTGATTTGAAATCTGAAAGATAATTAGAATTGACTAC
This sequence comes from Uropsilus gracilis, assembly GCA_004024945.1. Classification (NCBI taxonomy): domain Eukaryota; kingdom Metazoa; phylum Chordata; class Mammalia; order Eulipotyphla; family Talpidae; genus Uropsilus; species Uropsilus gracilis. The sequence continues at coordinate 49,823 of PVHY01000086.1, read as the reverse complement.
GCACAGAGGGTAATGAATGAATATACATTATTATGGTCATCATGTCATCATCACCTCTGTTATTATTGATATAAAACATGAGTTAAGGGAAGAAAAATCCACCCCAAATTATGTAATTTATTGAATTTTGCTGTGCCTCCCATCCTTGACCTTTATTTCACCTTTCCCTATGTATATCCTTGCCTTTGGTCACTGATTAGCAGTGGCACTAAAGAGATTGTTATTCAGCTTTTGGCTTTTTCATTGTTCTCTTGAATGAGGCTGATAGATCTCTGTCCACTACTGCACATGTCTTCCAGTCAATTAAAAGTCTCCTATACTCCAGCAAGTCACATGAATTGCTCTTTGTCTACATCATCAACTTAAATGTTCCCAGAATCGTTAACAGACTGCCTGTCTTTCCTTGTTTTAAGCTGAAACTGAGAGGTTGGGATCAGTGATGTGTAATCTTAATGACTCCTCCCAACTAGGGTGACTGAGACCTGTTTTTGTGCAGTCTACAGCAGACATGCAAAATGACACTTATTCTCTTCATCTATTGTGAATTGTCTGTAGGATTTACATATTCAATAATTTAGATCTTCCCACATTTTCTGCGCTTAGAGTTGCCTTGTTTGTGACTAATATCCTTAATACAGCTTGAAGAAAGAAGGGAGTAGAAACAGATGACAGTTTTCTGTACACTGAATGAACATTCTTTTCTCTTTTATCTCCATGTATTCATCCAAATATGTTGCCAAATGTCATTTTTTTAAAGTAGTAAATTCTTGGAGAGTCTACCCAATCCATGCTTAATTAGTTTAGTCTTTAGTAATTGGCTTATTTAAGTAATAAATTGATTTTTTCTTTTTAAAAATAATATATCAAATGTCTTCAATGGGAATAATTGCTTATATATTTACTTATTTTAGACTGGCATAACTTCAAATATACTTAGAACTACTTGAGTTTCACCAACAATAAGAATAGGAAGGAAAATAACATGTATTACTTAAAGACTGAAAGGAAATTTAAAGATCAAGTCCACAACTATTGCTTATATATAAAATTATTTGCTATAAATTACAAGGCAGGTATGTATGGGAATCTCCAAATATCAAGCTACATGTCTGGATGCCATGTCTCATGGCTATTGATGGCTTATCTAGAGTGTGGAAATAGCTATTTCAGGAAAAACAAGTCAGTTTTCTGTCTATTGACTTTTGCCAAAGGCATATTTGAGTCGTGGATGGTTAGTTTAAAAGTGACTTAAAAACAACTAAACATCAGACACATTCTTTCTTGTAGATGGGTAACAAATTTAAAGTATCATAGTCGTGTATATAAGATACTGATTTACAGACAGTACATTGAAATTAAAGTTAACTCTATACTTGTTGATTATCTCCTTTAGGTCGAGAGAAATTCTAAGTACTAGGTAGTAGGTGCAGGTTATGAAGATAATTATGAGAATTTGCCCCCTGAAGATTAATATCTTATTTTCCTGAATCCAAACCAGGAGAAGGAATTGATGACTCATATATATCCATTTAAATTTTTTTCTCAGATTAAAGTGGTAATATTAAAATCAATTCTAAATTTGGTCCTTCCTTTCTTAGCAATTCATATTTATCTCCTAATACATTACTTCTACTCCCTGAAGTCTTTCCACAAAACCTCAACCCTTTTCCTTAACTCCTGTTAGAACTTCTATGAATTCTTAACTACATACTAGCAGTTCTGACTCATTTTTAAGGCTGAGTCTAAATATCCATCAGAAAAAATGTTTCTAATGGTCTATCAATTATGTATCAAATTTGATTTGTTATGTGTTCATATAAAACACTTTAATAGGTAAGCTTCTTTGATTCTTCCTGGCCCCCAGGTCAGAGATTCCCATTATGTTTTTTTCCTCTGTTATAATCTTTTTCTCATATCTGTTCTTCAAAATAAATTTGCCTCTTTTTCCTTGGGGAGGGGGGGAACACACATTTAAATCAGTCATTTATAGTCAGAGATAGTAATGTAATTATTTACTCAAGTCTATCTTTATGACAAGATGATAAGAGGAATCATGTCTGCTTCTTTGATATCTTGTCCAGAATGCACAGAACAAGCTTGGTGCAACTCTTATTTGGTAAATTTCTCAATAAATGCATGAATCTGTCTTAGAATGATTGACAAAAATTTATCCCACTCTAATCATAAAGGTGTTTCCTCATAATCCCTTCTAAATAGTTTATGAGCTATTTTTTCAAACACATTCACTCATTTATTAAAACACATTTACTTGCTATCTGCTGATTAACATTGGGTATGCTAACACAAATGGAATATTTTTATGCTAAAGCAATTCACTGTTCATTTAGGAAATAGTCTTAAGGTATATGCAAATGTTGAGGGTATAGTAAAACAAAACACTTGCTGAAGAGCCTAAACACATACTTTTAGTTCTTACATTACAGATCTGGAAATCAAATCATATCTTTATTTAAGAATCAAGAAGTAATTAATCTAGAAAGGTTCAAGTAACAGAAGATTCATGTTGAAGACAGAAAACATTTTACTCCATAGATCTTGATGCTGACTTACCTGTTTTCACAGCCATTATATTTAGTCACATGGGAGAAAAATAGGTTATACTAGAGGAGATGGTGTCTACTATTTTCAACACAGTCTTTGACTATAGAAGTGACAGCATCTGGGAAGAAAATCCAGTAGTGGAATTGAACTTTCACAATAGTTTTTTGAGTGATGTAAAATTGGACAATTCAAATTTTATTTTGATTGAGGTTACTAAAATTAATGAATGCTAAAATATGAACTCAAATCTATATTCTAAGATATCATGTATTATTTGGTAGGGATAATAAAATAATTTCCATTAAATATGGAAGCAGTCTATGATCTGCCTTTCTGGAGTAGAGGTTGCAGAAATGACTTAGTCTATACATAGACATGCACGCACACACAACCTTCTCTCTAGAAGCAGCTTTCTATTTATATTGTTATGTAATGTATATGCATGTGTTATTCATAAGTGTACCAGTATTGTATATTTGCTATTTGTTATGTATTTGACTTCCAAATTTACATTACTCACATCTGTATCTACCAGTTTTTGAAAATAATTCAAAGGTTACATTTACTTTAAAAAAAAAGTCTGAGATTTTCTATCTTGCTAATAATATTTTGGTTTGCCTCCAGTATTTAATTTGAAATAATATTAGCATTCAATGTTCAGCTTTCAATTAAATAAGTTGCAGTTGAAGAAATACTCTTATACTACACACACATACATATAACTTATTTTTAAGCTAATAAATATTGTTTAAAGGTAGGTAATTATTTCACATAAATGAAGAGAAATGTGGTGAAGCACCCATCACTAACTGAACAGGGTAGAATATAAATAAGTGGCTAGAGACATAAAGTATGTACAGATTCATGCAAAATAGAGGTGGCATTGGAAAAGTGTCAGAGTTTTAGTTTATTTATATCAATACTTTTTAGTGAGTGCTGTAGCTCATAGTACATTTACATTGTCTGACAGATGGCATAGCCTATGAAAATTAATGAGCTTTACACTTAAACATTTCCCCTACCTTCTCACTCATTACCTGTGTGACTTTAAGAAGCTTCTCCCCTTTTGTAAAATAAAGATGAGTGATCGTATAGAATGATGGAGGAGGTTAAGTACTAAGTGCATAGACACATGTGTAAGATAGTGTCACTATGCCCAGCTTAGTGTGTGACCCATACCCAGACTTTAAAATATGAAAATACTTGTTTTTAATTTAAATAAAGGGGAAAAAACATATTCAATAGAAGTAGTATGTAGAGAAATCTCTACACCATAAAATAATTATATAATTTGAAAATACGAAGATTATAACTCCTGTTATTTTTGTAAATATGTCCACCTTTTATTTTCCTAAAAGTAGAGGTTGAGGTCAAAAATGGTTTTTGGGGGGTGATTATTAAGAGTGTACTCATGTAAAATCTTGGGGAAAGTAGATAAGGAAGGAGTAGATAAGGCTAACATGTATTTTAGCAGTTAGCATACTTCAGTGTAGTTCTATAAGGATCTCTGGAGCAAAACCCTATAAGACAAGTCTCAACCTGAGGTTAGGCTATGATATTTTATCCAATTTTTTTTTGTTTTTTATGAATCACAAGGAGAGAGGTATACAAGAGCTGCAATATGTAATTTCCTGGACAAGGTGACCTTCTCCAAAGAAAGGAGAAGCTGTGGTCATTAGCAGCCAAGAGTCACATCAACTGAGAAGAGTTCACTTGTCTAATGAAGAGGATGTGGACAAATCACAGTATTGTCACAGCAGTATCTCATTATATTAAATTTGTATCACATATTCCAGCCAAAGGAATGGATGTATGGGGCAAAATCTGAGAGAGTTACAGAAGAGTAATGTCCATTATCTCCACAAATGAGTTGCCCACTGACATTGATGTATGATAATATGAAAGAACATTGCATCCACTGAGTTCACCTGAGCCATTGATGATTGGGGTTTTAATGAAGCTTAGTAACCTGGATATTACTGATTTATTTCAAACAAAATTGAACTCAGTCTCTAACTCCTCTCTTCTTCCTGATGATATGTGGAGGAATGTGTCTCAAAACAATATTTTGGTCATTCTAGTATGGCCAACTGCTTACCTTAAGTTGTATTTTTGGTATAAACTATCAGGTGTGTCCATGGGGCTCTCTGTGGACCCCCATGAGTTATCTACATATGGAAAATAAAATAAAAATGGGGGCAAGTTTGTTGTAGATACAAAAACAAACCAATCAAAAAATTGACAGCAGAGGTAAATAATGTTTCTCCAAAGATGTGCAGATGGCCAACATGCACATGAAAGTATCATCACTTATCAACAAGGAAATGCAAATCAAAAATACAAGAAGGTCTTCAGCTCACAATTTTGTGAATAATCCATATGAAAGAGATCAATAACAGCATGTGTTGGTGTGGAAATGAAGAAAAATGAACTTTCATATACTGTTGGTTACTATGTAGAATAGTATAGCTCTTATGGGAAGTAGTCCTCTAACCTTAATTATAAAATAATCAAAGTTTAATAAATAAACACTACTATGGCTCAGAAAATTCCAAAGTATTAGAGGTGTCAAAGACCAGCTCTCTCTTTAGATGAGGCTGTGGTTCTTACGCTAAATATGCATTAATTTTATTCTTTGAAGCAATTTGCATTTTTTTATGATAAGAACATTGCTCAGTCATTTATTGGACCTGAATTCTCAAGTGGACTCTGAATTAAGGTCTATTATGCATTTGCCTGGAGGCTGAAATCTTCTGTAGTGAATATTTTTCTTTATGAATGTGATCCAACTTCTAGAGTTGTTATAAAGAAAGTCAGAAAAGAATCCTAAAGTTTCCAAAAAGAAAGTCATGGTAGCAACAGTTGGAAGAGTAAGATTTGTCTCTAAGTAACCTTTGAAAGCTGCATTTGGGAATCAAAGTCAGTTGTTTAAGATGACATATTTATATGTAAAAGAGCAAGATGGCACCAAAGAGATCTGATAGAGATTACAAAGTACTCCTTGATACTGTTCTCTGGTTTTGGGAACTGAGAATTCCAGTTATTCGTGATCCTGTTTTCAAAACATAAAAGTCCATGGTGTGCATATAGCGTGTTTAAGTCGTTGTGAATGAGATATAAAAACAGAAAATTGCAAGTCTGGTCAAATGCATATTTATGTCTTGCTTGTATAAGTGTGTCATTGTCTTTATGCTTTATGCATTGTCATTTGCGGGGGGGGGGGTAACACAATAGCTGAATATCACTCAAGCTCTCTCAAAGTTTTTGGTATATGGATTGAATCCCTCTACTACATTCTCTGATTTAAAATCTTCTTTGATCTGTGGTCATCTTTTCCTTCTCATATACTTGAGCATGCTGTCTCTACTATTTTTCCCTTTGCTTTCATTCTCCTACATTCTTTCTGTTTGATTACTTTTTCCTAAGAAACAAAAAATATACTAGCAAAGAAAGAAAACTAGGTAGAATGTGGTATTATATGCCCAACTTGTTCTAGTTAATCAGACTAAAAAGTAAAGGTTATATATATATATATATATATATATAGAGAGAGAGAGAGAGAGAGAGAGATTGCTTTGAAAAATGTGTTTTTACTTGTTTTATATATTTCTGCTATAATTTAGAAAACAAACTTGGCATGAAGTCACAATATAAAATAAGATGATTTATGACCTGCTAGATTTGCAAAGTCATTTTTCTTTATTTTCAAATAGTTAGCATTTTTTTTTGGGGGGGTTGCATGACTTGTAAATCTGACATGCTGAAAACCTTAATGAATGCAGACAAATAATTTGAATGTCAATCTGTCACTAATGGTCCTCACCCCAATAAAAGCTCATTTTAAGTTTTCAACAAAATCAGTGATTTTTATTTCACATGTAAGAAACCATTCTCTTAAGAAAGTCCAAAAATTAAGTGACAGCAAAATCACTAGTGTAAAAATTAAGTGATTATAATATATGTATATATAACATTTCTTTTCCAGTAGAAGTTTATTATAACCTATTAAACATTTTGTCACTGTGTGATGCTAAGCACAAAGTTACTGAAGCACAATAAAATATTTCTATTAGTATATGATTTTCTGATAATAGCTACCTTTGTAAAAGTATGCTTGTGTTTTAAGAACATATTCATATACCATATCAAGTTTTCTGGACAGTAAAAATATTTTTGTAAGTGTTTACTGTTTGCATTTTCTTTTTCAGTGCCCAATTTCAGTGAAACTTGAGAAAGTCTGTTCAGTATCCTGTCTTAAGTTTTCTTTTAGTCTGTTCAGAAATTAGCCCAGTTGAAGCTCTGGAGAACTAGACTAAGTAGAAGCTAATGTGCCCTGATTTGCTCTGTACTGCAGCAAACTTCCATCTCCCTTGGACTTCTTCACATAAGTAAATCTAGCCTTTCCCTTCATCCATTGTAGCCCTGTTCATTATTTTGAACTTTCTCCAAAGCATATTTCATTTAGTACTGGCTGTATGACATTATTTTGCCCCATATTTAATGAAGTTTTATTGTCACAACAATAATATGCCTTAGTCCCTATTCTTCCTCTATTTGTTTTAAACTGAGAAAATAACATTTCTATTAACAGTGTGTCACTAGCCTGTTTTTCTTCTGCAGATTGAAGGTGACTAAAACTAAGGTAGAAGACTCATTTCCCTGGCATGCTCCTTTTATATATTTTGCCCTCAAAACTTAAGTAAACATTAGTATACAGATTGAATGGGATTTGCCAGTTTTCTAAGAACTATTGCAGTACAGTACACTGTGCAGTAAAGTAGTAGTGGATATGTACCAAAATTACTTTGTATCTCTTGAGGATTGAATGTATTTCTTTGCCTCAAAGGATCATTATGCACACTAATTATTGTTGTACACTACAGAAATAGTGGTTAGTTGAGGTTTCTTTTGATAGAAGGGCAGAAAAATCAACTTCCTGTAGTTAATTCTTCAGATGGTGCATAATCCATTTATGCAAATTCTAGTCTTCCTGCAGTTTATATTGAGGTCTAAACTCCAACAGAGTTATGATGTGTGGAACAAAATTCAAAGCCAGAAAAGTTCCTTGTAATGTACTTGACCCTGAGATCATTAGAATATTTCAGCACAAGTCAACTGCCTGGAGAAAGAACAGTGCTTCAGAAAAGCTACTTTAACTATGGCAGTTGGGACAAAAATCACATTAAGCATTATAATTCCAAAAGAACGTGATTTAAAAAAACAATTGGAAGTTGTTCAACCATCTGACAAATGTGTTCCTTGAAATTATATAGTCTGGTTACCAGCTATAGAAGTATAGCTTCAAATTTCAATTCCTGGATAACAAAAATAGGGTCATACAGGTTCTGGGACTATACTATCTATCTATAGGTTTCTTTTTTAAGAAGGCAATAACTTGATGTGATACAATTTCAAAAGGCCTAAATATTTTGCATTTCCACTTGTTTCTTGACAAATAGCATCATTAGATTATCTATTATGTTTATTGATTATCAAGTATATATAGTAGGGACATCATAGTCATAATTTACTGATTTATAAATCGTTAATATTTATTAATTTTCTAGTGTTTAAAATCACCTTTACTTTAATGACTATTTGCTATGTTTTATGTAAAAAAAAATAGAAGCAGTAAATGTAGCTGCCGTGCCTCTCTTAAATACAGATGTATTGCATCTATATATTCAATTAATTCAAACAATTTCACTAAGTTACCTCTGTTATGAAGGTCTGAAGTGCTAAGAATGGGAGTGGAACTCCTCTGCAAAGGCATCAACACTAAATAAGCCAATCAACATACTTGTCATATACATGAAAAGAGCATGTCATTAAAGCAGCCATTGAAGACTGAATGTTGAAGGTCATACAGCAACAAAATGTAATAGAATCTGAGCACTTATCTAATGTGAGTTCCATGACCATCCTGCAAATTACATTTATTCTCCCTTCTTAAAGATGAGAAGTTGAAAATGGAGTAAGTAGCTTGACTAAATGGACAACTCTAGTAAATCATGGCTTAAATATTTAAATCTGTTTTTGAGTTCAAATCCTATAGTGTTCAAATATTATATCTATCTGTGTGAATGGGTTGGCACAGTAAAAGAAAAGGTTTGTGGGGAAAGTAGCTGGATCAAATTTTTTAAGTTAAATTTATTTATTTTCTTACATTGCTGTTCATTTTTGTATAGAAGTCAGTACTCCCCTCAGTTGTAGACTCTGTAGTAGAAGTCAGTACTCCCCTCAGGTGTAGATGCTCAACACCATAACACCTGGGATTCATTGTCATAGTCCCTTGAAAATTACAAACTTTTACTGATCTATTAAAGAACTTATGGACCATACTTACATAATTTTTATTTTCTCTTCCTCAAAATTTCATTGATGCATGCAAGTTAGATTAGAGCTTTTTGACCCTGATCCATACAATTCCACAGGGATACCCTATATCTTGTTATAAACAGAAATCCCTCACTCTCACTTTTAAACACTCCACTCTCCAGCTAACAACTGCTTTATTTCCCAGCTTACCCTAAATGATCCAAATTTTGCATATTCTTCAATCCTTTTCATCAATGCAGTTGTCGATCCAATTCACTCTTCCTTATTTCTTAACCCATACCACATCGGGTACCCCAACTCTATTGAAAGTATGTGACCAATATCAATAAAAGCAAAATGTCATGTGAAACGTAAACTCTCATTTTGCTACTCTGCTTCTAGCCCTTATCTCTCTGTACTTAAATTTTTCTTTCCAACATACTACATTCAGAACTTTGCAGCCTACAAGTCCAAACTGCTTAGACTGTCATTGTTTCTCATAATTTAGTTCAAAATGAATTTTTACAGAAATGCTTTCCCCTCCTCTCTGTCATATATTTTTACACATTAACCAAAGATATTCACTTTATATAATACAAAATGTTCTCTGTGATTGTAATGATTCTTCGTTTTCATATCAATTTTCACATTAAAAATATGACTAGTTACTATACTATACTATAGAAATCTATGTAGCTATTTAAGTGAAGAATATCTCTATAGGTCCTGATATCAAATCATTTTTTTATCCTAAAAGTATTGATAATAACCTTTAAGCAACATGGTGAAGGACTTAGATCATATATAGATATATTTATTTATTTATCTATTTATTTATCTATTTATCTATCTATCTATTTATTTATTTATTTGTTTGTTTATTTATTTATTTATTTGTTTGTTTGTTTATTTATTTATTTATTTATTTATTTATTTATTTATACATTTCACATCTTTGTAATCCCAGGGATTTACCCAACCACCACCATCCCCACCATTCCCCCCCCTATTCCCCCTGCCCCAAGTTGCATGTTTCAGTTTGGTGGTTAGCTTTTCCTCGTGGCTTTTGTTTATTTTTTTCCTATATTCCATATGTTACCACCAAGATGGGCATTCTTATATATAGAAAGGTGTTGTTTTTATGGGAGTGGGATCACTGGTATGTGACCAATATCAGTTTTAGTTTGAGCATTCATCTGAACATCAGTTTCTGAAAAGTTTGGAATTGGCATTTCTTTCAGCAACATATAAAAGTACCCAAACTTAATGGGGGTGTGCTTAGGTGTTAGGCATCATCACATTTTCGACCACATGGAATCTATCAGGGAACTTAGTCCTATCTCATGATTACTTTCATTTGCATTTATCTCATCCCTGGAAGGTTTATCATATTTCCACATGTCTAGTGGTCATTCTGATTTACTTTGTAAATTGCCTATACTTAATTTTTGGCTCATTTTTTCTACTGAAATTACAATCTTTCTTCTACCTGTTTTAATGCTCTCAATAAGCTAAAAGTAAATATCCACTTTATTGTTTACATTGCACGTATTTGTTCCCAACTTATTGTTAATTGTTTAAGATGTATTTTTCTAGATAAGCATCTTAAATGCTTATATAATAAATATCATGATCTTTTGTTTTAAAGCTTCTAGGCTTCCTGCCCTGTCTTAATGAACTCCCAAGTATCTAGGTTGTACATATATAATGCCCTAAATTGTCTCCTAAGATTTTTATTGTTTTATAATTACATCTTTAATCAACAAAATTGGGTGAGAAAGGGATCTGATGTATTTTCTCCTAATGGATTGTCAGTTGTAATATTCATTTACTAAATTAGACCATCCTTTTCAAATGAATTGAAATACCTCCTTAGTGATCCATTATATTCCACAATATACTGTGATTGACTTCTGAGCCATGTGTGTGTCTCTTCCAGTGAGTTGAAATTTTTACACTCATATATAAAGTATTTCTCCCCACTAGCTGGAAGCTCTGCATTCTTGTTCTGGAATCCTGCTAAACTCTATTTTTACTTCTATTAAGACACTTACCACTTCCTACTTCAAATTATAGTTGCCTTTATACATGTTTCTTCTTTCATTGTATTTTCATATTTGAAGAGAAAATTCATTTTTAATTTATTTTGCACCCTACACTGTTTTCTAGAAAATTTAAAAACAAATGAATAATCTAATATATACACACGTTATAAAAACTACCTTAGTTTTATATAATTTTAGAAACTTAATGTTATTGCGATTCCTATCAAATTGGGTGGGTTTTCTCTTGTTTAACTTTAGAAATTGTTGCTACTTAAAACAAGAAATTTTCTTTATGCAATCTTTTTTTTTAAATTGGTCCATAAATCCAGACTATCCCCTCATGAACAGTTGACCAAACTATATGAACATATAGTAGGTAGTTTATTCTTCTGTTTTTAAAAGTCACAAGTGATACAGATAATTTCATGGATCTCTAAAATCCAAGAAACTTTGATCACACTAAACCAAACCAAGCAAAGGCATATAAAAGATAGGATAAAGCTATTTTTTCTGTAATTACAGCTTTCAGGATGCCAACTTTGCCCTAATACAGTAACAAATGACAATCACAGCAGCTAAATTTTCTAACTCATTAATGTGTTGGCAATACACAATTCATGACATTTCAAGTCAGCAAAGCAGAGCAATTAACAGATGTTTACCTGGAGCTAACTCATACAGCTTTAACTCTGGACCTATAATAGTTTGTAGCAGAATTTCTTGTGGTAGCCTCTGGGTAAAATAAAATAGGAAATTCTGCTTCATTTCCAATCATTTTGTGCAGTACACTAAAAAATGTTGAAAGCTGACTCAGTCTTGTCCTTTCTGACAGAATGCTCTCTCTCTCTCTCTTTATATTGAGAATATTAAATATGAAACCAGTGTGTGCAATTTTGATGCTTAAATTAGCATGTAATAATAAAACTGAGGTGCTATCCTTTGATAAAAAAACAACCAAATTTGCTTCATATCTAGGGTGCTCAGAGCCTACTGGTGTGACCTCCCTCCCCCCCTTTTTTTTTTCTTTCTTCTGTTAACAAAAGAGAGAAACTGTCTCCCTGGAGGTTGACTTGGGTTTCAATCATGAGGAAGGTTTGGTCAAGTAAGTCAAATTTAGCAACACAGACAGACAGATAGACAGGGAGCAAATAGGTAAGAATGTGTTGGAGCCAGTATCAACAGTCAAGTTTGTCAAAAAGAACTAACTCTTGCACTGGGGGAAATGTGAGGGCTTCTGACAAGGCAAGTTGACTGGCAGAGTTGGTGAAATGTTGCTCTTTTTTGAATATGATCATTTTGTTCATTTGGGGCAACTGCTTCTGAGATTTCTTATTGAGTAGGTAAAAAAAAAAATGCCTAAAATAAAGGAGTCCTCCATTATGTTTGAGTAGATTTTTTATTCTTTAATTATCTTCATTGTCTACTGAAATAGTTTATCCTAGTAATTCCAAATTAGTAAAATGAGCAAATAAAGTTCTAGCTACCACTATATGTGCTGGCTGTACATATTGTTCCAATTGTTGTTTTTATAACTTAACATTTTCAATCGAGATTGATAAAGGTGAGTTTTTCCTGGTAACATAACAATAGCAGAAGACCAAGATAAATTAGATGAACTAAGAATCATAGCAAAATCTCTGATTAAATTCTGAGAATAACAGAGATAGTTTGTCCTCAGAGTTAAAAGCAAAGAAAAGCTGCCAAGAAGCTATTGGAAGGATAGAGATTATAGAGGCAACAATCTTATGGGCTATTATGTTTAATATGGTTCAGTAATATTAGGCATTATTCTGATTCCTTTATTATTATTTATTTCTATTTCTCCAGGACAAGGGATAGTCAGTGGTAGTTTGGCTGGTCCTAAGTGTAGAGGAAAGAGACAAAAGAAATGACTGTTTTGATAAGAATGAAATAACCAAAGGACAATATTGAAGTCTACTCCAAGGAGTCATGTTTTCTGATAAGCAAACATGCTGGGTCTAACTTGCCTTCTGTGATAATGAAGCACAGTTTTGTTTTTTAATAAAAAGAAGTATTATACTAGAACAGTAGGTTGCTAAACTTGGGATCTTACATAAAAGTGGTGATATAAACCAATATTTGTATATTTCAAAAATGATAATACCTAAAATGTAGTGAACAACAAAGTATCTGAGTGATTAAAATCTAAATGAGATAAAATATAATATAGCTATATGCAATACGCAAATTATGTGGTCTTTTCATTTACTATGTCTTAATGGTAGGGGAAATAATGTACTTCCAATTGATACTAAAAAGAAGCTGTTTTATTATGTTTACTACACAATGAGTCTGCCTGAGGCATTCTCTAGTTATGTTATACATTATTAACTGTTATAAACCATTACTCTGAATAGTACCCAAGTGGCCTGAAAGTTAATGTATCTCTTTAAGTGCTTAACTCAATACATGAGAGTAACTTAGACTTGTTATTCATTGACTTTGATTCTGCCAAGATTTGGATAAAGTTTGAGGTATGTTAGGAGCATGTCAGAAAACATTATAGGAAGAAGAGGGTTAAACTCATTGAAGCAAAAAATCAAAATATCGATTTCATACTATTCTAAGCTGTACATTTCAATAATACTGCAGACTTTAGACAATAAGGGACTACATCTCTGGTCTCTCTAGCTCTCTCGTACACACACACGCACACACACACACACACACACACATTCCTATCTTTGATTGACACTTTGATAGGTTTATATATTTTCACAATGCTGCTTTTCCCCAGCCCTGCTACAGCTGCTAATAAATAGATGTTGAGGAAAATTGAAAAGATTCCTTCCTTCTTTTTCTTCAATCTCTTAAACTTATTTGATTAGTAACATTTCTATGCTCTCATATACTGCTAAGGACAGAGCTAAATAAAGCCATTTATTGAATGAATGTATCAGAGTACACCATGCAAGTAAAATCCCTCCTTTTTTGTTTGTCTAATTGCCACTAATATGCAGATAAACATATATAAACATTCTTTTGCCTGAATTTACTTCTTCATTCGCAAATATTTATTTATATATGTACTGTATGTCAGATAATATGCAAAGGGTTACAGGAAAAATTATATGTCCATGTCCTTTTGAAAAAATAAAAAATTAGAAACTTAAGGCTTTATTTTATGTATTACAAATATGATTTTGGTTTGCTAGAATATTTATGATATATTTAGGTTACTTTAATACGTTTTTCTTTCATTGTGAACCTACGTTAGTTTTTCCTAGACTCATGAAGCATTTTTAAAAACACTAAGGAGTACCTTATTTAATCTGCATACATGATATAACTAACAATTTGAGATTAGCAAATGAGGGCTAAAACTATCTGATGCCTTCAGTTTTGCTACTTTTAGTTTAGTTTAAGTTTGTTTTTTTTCCCTAGTGCCCTCTTCTTCTTCCTTGTAGCCTAGATATAGAAGTATAGAAGACCATAGCAATATATGAATGAGAGCAAAATTGAAGAAGGAATATACCATTGGAAAGAAGAGAGATGAAATGAAGATAAGAAGGGCATGAAATAGGAAGACAAAGACATTCAGTGGGGGAAATGGAATCAGTTATGTTAAAGACAGAAACAAGTGTGCTATCACTATGCAATAAGTTTTCATTATATTCGCACATTTGCAATGTCCAAGATATTTTAAAATGAGAGAGTACATTAATGAAATATAAAATACTCTCCACCTATTGATTTTAAATCCTCTCTGGAGCATGAACATCCTTGACATTGCCTATGGAGTTTTGTATCCTCATAGATGTGTTTTAAAAAGTACAAGTACAAGTAAGCAGGAAAAAACCCTCCATAGTAGACTGAGTTTAGTGGACAGAGATCTTAAAAATGTGGCAAAGTAGGATATCCTAGTCATTATGAAAACTAATATGACCTTAGTTCCTGTATTGAAAGTACACCATACAGAAAGGAGATGATAATTACTCTCCATCTGTTCAGACCTAACAGGTTTTTCATTAACCTAAAAGGCCGACAAACCATACTGTAGAGGGTGTTACCAGGAACCTGGCTAACTTCCTCCTGTGGAATCTGAGCGTTGATTAAACCAGAGGGGACAGGATGACTGCCTTCACTTATCTGAAGGGCCGCAGTGTTAAGAGCTATGTTTGATCCTTTGGCCCCAGTGGGTTAATAAGAAGACAGTGAAAACTATATTAGCTGTATTAACTATATGTTATAATATATGCAACATATAACATATTAACTATATATTAACTATATAAGCTATGAGAACTTTTAGAAAATGTTCTCAAAGATGTAATTTAGATAGAATTAAGCCAAATTAGCATGAGTCACAATAAACATAATCTGAATAACCACTTACTAAGTGTGTTATTGAAAGGATTTAGTCATCAGGGAAGTAGCTGAATAAAAATATTTGTGTTTTGTTCTATTCTAAAACACACTTGTTGATTAGGAATGAAAAGCAAATATATAAACTTTTTCAGCCTATCAAAATATATTTATTAGCAAGTATCTTAATAGAACTTTCCTGAATAAAAAAAATTATTAGTATATGTCAATGAATCCATCAGTTATTTGAATTGATTTTATACTACTACACAGTGCCACTTGATATTTCCTGCTAAATAAGTTCTGTCTTATTTGCAGAAAAAAAAATTTCCTTATGCCCATTATTAGGACCTGAAGATTGATAAGTGAGATCACATGCCAGAAATTTGAACATGTGAATCTGTTTGCCCGCATATTTATTTATATAGATGAGGTTATTTCTTCAGGGGTAGATTTCCTTATGGTGTATGAATATTAAAAATAAGTCTAAAGTAGTTAGAGACACTTTAATTTACTAAAGAAATATATACAGAACAATGTGTTGTCAGAATATCAGACAGTGTGAAGGCAAAGTTTCATTGTTTTGATCATAAATGCAATTGCCATACAGATGAAATATTTCTGGATTGTGTCTAAGCAGAATGAAAGAAGCAAGTTACACCCTTTATGGAGAAATGGCAAAATGATATGCAAAAGAAAGAAAATTTGCTAATACAACCAGAAAGAGAGAAAGGACCTGGAATTCTTTGTTTTCTTGTTTGAAACTTGTCAGCTTCCCTAGGACTCAAGAGGCAGCAGATGTCTTTATAGGAATGGCATCCTTCTCTAGAAAACTTTGTGTGCTCCTTTCAAACTATATATTACATTGGTCCTATCAATGTAAGCTTCTCTACTTTCCTTCAGTTTCTGGGAATTTGTAATGACTAGTGATATCTAAGTTTATATTGGTAGTAAAAACTCCAAGAAAAGTTGTTTTGTACACTTTAATATCTTCTTCAGTTAGAAAGGAAAATGGGAATGGTCTCCATTTCCAAGCAGCACATTTTATTCCAATTCGCTTGGTTAGCGAATCTCTTACATAATATTTGTGCTCCACCTCTTATATCCTGTGGTGGAAGAGCACACTCAGAATTTTAGTGGTATAGTAACATTTGGTGGAGAAGTTTTGTATATGCTAAATCATTACATATGTATTAATTTATATTATATATTAAGCTACAGTACGCTGTTGCTTTATATTATATGAAAACATAAGTACAGACATCAAAAATTTCATTGTTTTGTTTTTCTTCCTCTTCATTCTTTCTCATTTATTTCTCTTTTCTCATTCATCTCATTATTCTTCCATTCTCCAGTTTTTATTAGAAGTGGACAGTATTATTATGCAGAGTAGCAGAAGTAACAATAGTATTACCTACTGATAAAATCATGATTTATATCAGGTGTATGCTTGTCATTTTACATACATTATGTATAAAACTAAAAATAAACAAAAATTATTATTATTTTTCCATTTAACTAGTGTGAAAGGATAGGGAAAAGAGATTAAACACAGTCCCATAGGAACACTGAGTTATTCTAGAAGTTAGATTAATATTGAATCTAAAAGTACATGATTTGTAAAGTGAAGATGATTGGTTTCAATTGATATTGAAAGGAAGTAAGGGAAACATGGTTATTATGCAACTAATAATGAATATTTTGTATTTATTAATTTAGGGATAAATAATAAACAAGGGTAGTTTATAGACTTAGTTACTTTAAGACTGATAACATATAGACAGTTTCATTACATTAATTAGCTCATTGTTAGATAATTATGATTATCAGATTTGTATTTAGATGAATAATAATGATTTTAAAATATCAGTTTAAAGTTAACTTCTTCATCAGTGATCCATTTTCGAGTTCAGTAATAATAAATAAGTTACCTTTTACTTGAGAGTGTTTTAAAATTTCAAATATAAATTGCAATCAAATTAAATGTATAATAATAACATGAAAGTAAATTAACAATCTGAATACAACAAAATTACTGAATGCTTGCTTTCTAATAGATACTGAACCAAAAATGTGAAATCAGTATGAAAAGCAATACTATAACTCAACAGAGATTATTTTATAGTTGTTTCTTCTAACAAGCACATACTTGGTGATGCTTGGCATTTAACATATATTGATGACTGAACAATGTAAGTAGACAATGTAAACTGACTGTTGGTATGCATTTTAAAATATTTTCTTGAACACAAGGGACAATGCTCAAAATCTTAGAGGGTTCCAAATGTAAAGGTATTTAGAAAGGGCACAGGTATATTTACCTGAAAGAAATGAAAGATTACCAGAAAATTATTCAGTTTCAGATGTCATTTATTTTCAATTTTCTCCATAAAATCCATTATTTATGTTACCTCATCTAAGTCATTAAGTTTTGTAAGTTCTTTTACATTTGTAAATGTATACATTGTTTAATAAGAAGTGGGTACCCAGAGTAAGCATTAGTGACCCATTGAATTTCTAGGAGTAGTAATGAAGCACAAATTAATTGATATTCTAATTTTATGTTTTAAAATTCCATAATTTTTAAAGTTAAACCATAGTTTCATATCATTTGTCAGAGTTCAAAAATTTAAAGCATCTCACTTTTGAAATAATTGCTTCCATTATAATTTCACTGTCTCTATTTGAATAATAAAATTTGTGTTAATTGGATTATAATTTTGAACATTTAAAATACAATTTTGTTTAAATTTCTCAGTTTATTCCATCATTATCTACATATAGTTATTACTCAGAAACAAGGTATTGGCATTGACTTCTATTTCTTTGACTAGATGAAATTCTCAATTCATATGTGCTCATGAATTATTAGAGAATATGTCAACGTTAGCCACTGGAAAGCAGGTTACATATATACATATAGGTATATATGCACATACATGTGTTTACATATATATTAGAATATTTGCATAAATAAGCTTATATATAACAAAATTATTTTCTCCTACCATAGTTTGTCCAAAGAAAAGCATTAGATTGACGTTTAGGTAACAATACATCACTGGGATGATTTTAGAGTGTTTAATTCTTACTGTATGAGTACAGAATTATTAAGTGAAGCTCTTCTCTGATTAAGGATGGATGTGCTCATTAGCCCTCAGTTATTCAAAACTGTTCAGCAGAAGATGAGCCAATGTTATTCAGACAATCATTGCTCTGTCATTTATTAAAGAATGAATAACTCCTTTTCCCAACCCTATAGTTAATCCTGTGAAGATTTGTATCTTAGTATTTTAAGAAGATTTTTGCTTCAAGCTTACCTCTTTGTGCAGACTCTTGGAATAGTCACAGTTCATCAACTTAAGGCTTGCATATTACTTCTCCCAAATATTCTCCCTATTTTAACTGTGACTCTACATAGCATCCTATCAAAATATATTTGTTTTAGTTTTTTATCTTTGATTATCAAACACAAATGATAGACAGTATACTAAATTACTGCTCCAGTGTATAGCAGTGTAAAGCAAATCAAAAACAAAATTAAGATTTTAATTGACTTCACTAGGTCACCAATACTTTGAGAATCCTCAGAACCTAGATGGTACAAATTTGGAGGTACAATTTTTAGACATTAATATTAAGCTTCTTTCTCCTTTAATCTATCTGATCTGTCGTTGTCACTACTACCAGGACATCATATTTACTATGAAATCCACAACCCCAAATCCTTCAGTGGTTTACTGTCTCTTCCAGGAAAAAAGCAAAGCTAAGTAAGGCAGCTTATAAAGTCTGTCATGGCTTATCTTCCACCACTGCTTGAGATA
Source organism: Uropsilus gracilis (assembly GCA_004024945.1). Classification (NCBI taxonomy): domain Eukaryota; kingdom Metazoa; phylum Chordata; class Mammalia; order Eulipotyphla; family Talpidae; genus Uropsilus; species Uropsilus gracilis. The sequence goes on along the minus strand of PVHY01000086.1, from coordinate 30,748 downwards.
AGCACATGACTCAACTACTTGACCAAACCATCCAAATTTCAACTTTCAAATTATCCCCCGATAATAGTATTATGTATTTCTGGCCTATCACTACTAACTCAATATTTGACTTAGGAAATGTGAAAAAAGTTTAATAAGAATATTTTTTAAAGACTCAAATAAAGTTTTCATTTAAAAATTTTCAAGAATATAAAAGTACACAATGGATTTGTTTATTTACTTTATGTGTGTTCCTTTGATTTACAATCTATATTAATAGCTGTATTCATCTGCATTATATATATACACACACACCCAAAATGCGTGATTACATACAGTTCATTCAACAGACAGAGAGAGGTAGAAGAGGGAAAAGATGACTGTAGTTGAGTTCTATTAATAAAATAACAAAGATGATCCATATTTGATATATCCTACACTAATACAATAGACTAAATGTAACAAAAAAAAGGAATTTCTTTTTGTACATCACCAAAGAAAGAGAGAGCAACCTCTTTTGAGGTCATGCTCCTTTGGCAATTTGTGTGTGTGTGTGTGTGTGTGTGTGTTACTACATGGTATGTTTTATAGTTTGCTGCCAATACATGTGCATTGTCCTATGAACAGTGGGTATATTTCTTATGAATCATGCATTTATGACCATCTGCCAGTATCTGACACAAATAATAGGACCAAGTATTGGAAATGGGCTCAAGATGGTGAGAGAGACACAGATTAGAAATTAGAAGAGAATAAATTTGAATTCACTTACTTCATTTGTTCATGTCAATGAATAAAGCAACAGGGTTGCTTTATTGCTCTTACTGGCTATGATTTGCGCTGCTTAAAAGAGGAATTTATAATTGACTGGTTTCTGCTATATACTTCACTCACCTCACCCACCACTGGAAATATCTATAACATGATGATTTCCCCACAGTACACTGGAAAAATATCCAGCATCCTTGCTGCTTATATTTTTCATACAAATATCAGTATTATTTTTAAAGTCAAAGGCAATTAATGGAGGTCTCTAGTTTCTATTGTGTTCCAGAGAAGCAGGATAATTATAATCTCTCCTGGAGTTTTAGAAAATGACATACCCTAATAGGATTCTCAAGCTGGTTGAAACATTAAGAAACCTAGAGCAAATCTTTATGTTACAAAGAAAGAAATATTTGCTTTTTCATCCATCATGCATACCATGCCAGGAAAATGTTTGGTGCTAAGACAAAAAATGAGTTAGCATGCGCCTCTTCAGTAAACTCATGTTCTAGTTATAAATAATGACATATAATAAGTCACTTGCAAAAGTAAGTATTTCGAGAATGTGGGACTAATTGGTGTTTTGATTTGCCCAAACTTATATTCATTCATAATTGTTGACTTATATATCTATAGACTATCAGCAGATTATCCTAAATTCTGTCCTTTGGCCTTGCTAAAGTAAGCTTTTGAAAAGTTTTTATATGACAGAGTGATAGATGAATATTTTAATTAGCTCCTGGTATTTTGTTCTTCTTTTGCTAACATATTAAATGAATATTTCCTGCAGTTCATTGAGGTTGGTGTTATTTCTCAGACGGAATCCTTTGAGAGAGAGGGTATATTGCAATGATAAAAGGAACAGGTTTTGAAATGAGAAACACTTGAATCACTGCTCTAATCCATCACTTATAAGAAAAGCATCTCTAGATGAATAAATTAACCTTCATAAGGCTCAGTTTTCTCATCTGTGACATGGGGATGGCATTGTTCCACCTACGTGAGGCTTTTAATGTGATTAAATAAGATACTGCATGTGATGCAGTGAATACTTAATAAGCACTCCAAAAAATTGGAAAAAAGTATTTATTTTTATCATTTTGCTAAGAGGTCTGCTACCACTGTATTACAACTTGTGTATCAAAAACCATATTACCAATAACTTACCACTTTGCAAGTGAACTTGAAGTTTATTCAGTTTAAAAATAAAAATCTGTAGCTCAATTTGTTTCCTGAACTTGCAACATTAATTTCCTGGCACTCAAAATCTGTATGATATTTCAAGTTTCATCTCAAATGCCTTTCCACACAAGTCTACATGGAGACTTCATAGAGAAATGTAATCTCTCCCTTCCTTTCCCTCCCCATAGCAGTTTGTACTTATTAGTTTAGATTACTTTAGTCATCTCCATTTTAAAATTTCTGTCTTCTCATAATACTATGAAATCTGTGAGCATGTGGAAAATGGTTAGCACAATTCTGTGCATAGTGCGTTCTTAAAAATATCTGTGAAACTGTATAGAGGATCTACATTAGCTTTGTGACTCATCACAATTTTGCAATTATATGTCATCATGAAATCAAACCTATAAACTGAAATGCAGATATGGTGATTAGGGTATCTGAACACATCGAGGGATATCATAATTCTAGAAAACTGTAGAGGAAGTAATTTTCTTGACTATAGAGCAATGATAAATTCCTTCAATTTTAATTGATGGGAGTGAAAGAAATTAAAACTTGAATTAGTAAGTTCTCAAAGGAAGAACTGAGAATGCTAATTGTCTGTGGCAGTTACATATTAAAAAATAACTACAAAACAAAAAAAATTGGAGTTTCCTTAATTCATACTTTCAATTTTTCAAATATTTATTGAGCCTGTAACAGGAATCTAGAATTTGAGAGATTATTAAATTCTTATTGTACTTTTAATCGTGTTTAAATATGGTGACTATGTTAAACTTGTTGGCTAGTATATTTACATTTGATTTTAATTAAAAGAGTGGTTTATGTTTATTAAACAAAGTTTGTTTATATGCTAAGTGAAATATTTTAGGGAAGAAAATAGGAGAATAAAATATATATCTAAATATATAATCATATATATTTATATATGTATCTTCAAGACACCTTATTATTCTAGTTAACCATTAGTGTTTATTCGGTCTTGAATTTAACCAAAAAAAGTAGCATTTTTTTAAATTCTATCATATCTTTTTGATGAATGCAGTGATCATTACTATTGATCAGACAGGGAATAAAATTCACAGTATTGTTTTACTAGTTACATAGATATATTTTGAAGTTATTAAAAAGGAGAAGTAAAAAGAATTAATTATTAACTTATAATTTCTTATATGAAATTATAAAAAGATTTAACTCATTTTCCCCTTACCTAGTATATGATATTTTATTTGAAAAATGAATAATATAATGAAGCAAAAATAAACTTGTTCATACTTTCTCATACTTAATAAGGAACTTTTAGTGTCTTTTTTATTTCAAAATGGAAAATGGTAAAAAGCAATAGCAAAATTATAATCACTGTGCTTCACCAATTTATAGAAACATCAGATTTTCTTATATATTGAAATTTTATTTCCTGTGATTTATTTATACAAATGAGTGTCTTGTTCATGTAGGTCCATGTTGTCTTTCCCAGTTTTAGAAATACTTTTTTTAGTTTGAAATCAAATTAAAAGTTGACAAAAGTAGTAACTTAGTATTTCTTTTACTGCTGATCTTTTTTAATGGAAAGGTAAATATGTAAAATATGCAACAGACTTTATGAGGCAGTGATTTTAGGAAATAGGTGAATTTTTTTAAGTGCTGACGTTACCACTTTATTACAGATGGTTCTTACTGGCAGAAGAACAGAGACAACCAGTAAATTTATCTATTTTTCTTAATGAAATGATTGATGTAACAAATTGCTCTTTTTGCAACAATTCTTTAATAATTTTCCTTTTGTTTACTGTATGACTACTGCATGAAAGCATTATTTAGTCTCCATATTTCTTGTAGAAAAAATAATATATAGCTATTTAGCAGGTTTTTATCTTTGAATCTTTCCATTCTTAACAAGGAGATTAATGCTCAAAAAAATGGATGGTAAAAATCAGTTTTAACTACCAAGAGATGTGCAATATGCAACTTAAATCACATCATGTTCTTAAATATATAAGCAGAAGCAGAATTTAGGATCACATATCACAAAAAAAGGCCTGATTAAACAGTCTAAATAAAGATTGTGATAAGCTTATTTAATAAGTTATAATTATAAAAATTATATTTATGAAGTATAAATAAATACAAAATTATGCTATCAGATTTGCATATCTATTATATCTCTGGTATAACAAGCATTTGATATGAGTGGTTAGTGTTGTATTTAATGCTTTTATTTGTTGAAATAACAGATACTTTAAATAAAAATAGTCCTAAATAAGAAGTAATCATTCTTGATGTAATCTATAACAGCATACTACAGAAATAATCACATTGATTATAAAAATAGTAGGATTTCATTTACCTGGGAAAAATTTAGTTTGACTTTTTACTTAACTAGATATTAGATGAAAAATTCATTTTATTTTAACACTTTTTGTATTCTCTCTATGAAACATTACTTGATTTGCTTTAGTTTAACTGAGGCTACTTGAACACAGACTGCTTTTTTTTTTTAATTTTTACTGATATTGGGTGTGTCTAAAAAGTGTCAAGATCAGCATACTGACTATCAATTACAGTTATGCCATATGACATTTATTACTATATGGGTGGAAGAGTTTCGATTGAATCTTTAGAAAGGATGTGGATTTTTGAGGGTTACTTCTTGATATGTCAGTTCTCTTAATATTTATTATTTAACTTATGTACTTCTTAACCCTTAACTGAGAGCTCAGAAGTATGTCAAACACTGAATGTCCAAAATATAGAGGAATTTGTCATGGCCTTTATTCTTCTATTCTTTCTATTGGAAAAAACAAACAAGCATCAAACCAACTGAAAGTAGTATAATAGGAATGATTTATGCAATTTGACTGATGTTTGTGGAACATAAAATAAACCTACACAATAATAAAAATGATAAAAATTAAGCTGATTGATTTCAGTTAAGTAAATGTTGAGAAGAGTTATCAGTTACAAATCTGACAATGTAGGTCCCATGTACTGGGTAAAAGACCTTAAAGTTAAGTAGCAGAATATGAAGTAAAATGAAAAAACGTGTTTTAGTTGTTTCTCCTCATCAATGATCATCTTTGCAAGATTATGTAAAACATTCATAAATTGATTATTTTACAGCTTCCTTAAACCATTTTTTCTTTTCTGTCAGTTTTATTTTTTTGCCAAAAATGCTACCCATTTACCTACAAGATCGATGAGTCAGGGAATTAAAATATATGAATAGAATTTCAAAATTGCATTAAGAGTTATAGTTGTCCATGGGCTATACCTTTTGTTCTTTGAAAAGCCCATTATTTAATTTAAAGTTGTCACTAAAGACACAATGCAATGCCTCTAACATACTTACAAATAAACCATGTTAAAGAATGTATTAGTCTACAGTTGCTACTTCTTTCATTGGTTCCTGTATTTAACAATGGTATATGTGTTTCTCTTGGCATAATAAATGCATGCATATATGCACTTGTGTACACATATTGGGGTAATAAATTGGTTAATATTTTGCACTTACACCCAATATGTGAATCTGTGTGTGTATGTGATTTGTCTCAGATTTAACAGAGCAAGTTAAAAATTCTGACTATGTTATCTACCAAATAATACAAATACACTATTTCAAAGGGAAATGTGTGTTCCCATATGCCTTTTAGCATTGCTATATATACAAACAAATGTTTCTCAGCAATCAAAACAAACTCATGTCATTTGTGGCAATATGAATGGAACTGGAGTGATTGTGAAAATAACAGGAGAAAGACTTATACCTGATGGTGTCACTTGTACATGGTATAAAGAGAATGCAGACAAAGGATCAGGTAAAGCCACACTCAAAAAATAGCCCTTGAAACCTGACTATGGAACTGAGGCTATAATGAGAGAGGAAGAGTGGATGAGACAAGCACAAATGGACTACGTGGGGGCCTATGAATACTTTGGTAGTGGGAGCAGTCCAGGAAGGGGCTCTGTACTCCCAAATACAAAGAATGTAAATCAATATTACTTCAATTAAAAAAAAGGAACTAAATACACAAAAAAATATTTTGACCATATTATAAGTGACTAAAATAACATGTACTTGTCTACGGCCATACCACCCTGAACATGCCCGATCTTGTCTAAAATAACATGTACTTATTATTTTTTAACATAATAGTATTTAAAGTGTAAATGAAAAAGAAAAAATGTATGTGATCCCTCATACTACTATATTCACTCCTAAGAAAAACCAATTTGTAAGAGTTTATTGATTTTCTTTCAGGAAATGTCTATACATAAATATATTTAAATATTTATAATTATTCATTTTTCTATATTAGCAAGATCATATTTCCCATATTGTACTGAAATTTATCTTCTATCAATCAAATGTATATGTCAGATAAATTTCAGTATCACAATATATGACTCTACTGTCTATGCAGCCAATTGTATAGACTAAATTGGTTCACTATAGGGGGTACATGTACTTTTATAAGTATTTCACTTTTCACTTCCATTTTTTATGGTACCAATTTTTGAGTGATTGATGATGACATGATTGTTATCAAATCTACTTGTTTATTTCTGTATTGGAGGCTATATTAGATGTCTTTACAGGAAAAATAGTATTTTGATGATGGCCCATGGATTACCCACTACTCGTCAGTGATGTGACTTTGGACAACAGTTGTTAACATAAAGTGTTTCTGTGATTATATTTATTAAATGGATATATTTACAAAATAAGAAATCAGTCAGTCACCAGCTAGCTGGTAAGGAGAATCCAGTAAAGCAATAAATGATAAAGTACTAGGAAAAAGATGAAATCTTTAGAAAATGCAAAGTAGACTTAGCATCCATGTTCTTGGCAGAGAAATAAACTCTTAGCTCAAATCTGAGTAACATTACATGTCTCAGTCATGGGAAAAAAGTGATTTTTGAAAACTATTTAATTTGAAATTTGAGGGGAGTTTGAGATCCCTTTGGGCAGCATTCAAGACAGGGTAAATGAAGGCCCACAAAAGCAATCCTACTGTCAGGGATTCTTTTCAAGATTTTACTTATCTTCATCTATTCTACTTTGTGGGTATGGATGAATAAGGCAAATCAGACATGGAAACTAATTTGTTGTCACAGGCAATTGGGAATAACAGGGTGTCAGAAGCCCTCGACAGGATGAAATACATTTAACACCTTAGCAACATTCCTGACAGATTCATAGGTACTAAAATGTTAATTCCTTGAAATAATGTGGATAAGCAAATTAATTTGAACATAATAGAATAATAGATTGAGAATTTTAAAAGTCTTAGCAAGATATTGTTTTATTACAAAACTATAAAAAAATGTATGCAAAAGAAAGTGTGTTTGTGTGTATGTGTGTGTATTTTCTGGTCAAAAAACAAAAACGAAAACTTAAAATGGTTGCTCTGATCACTGAATATTCAAGAAAGTACAATTTTTCAATAACAGTACCTATTTGCTAAACATTTGCATTTTATGAACTTTGCTCCTGGGAGTAAGTAGTAAAGTCACTTCAGATATATTACTTACTCACTCCATACCTCGGGATGACCCTGAGAAAACAGGAAAGGGAACAAGTGTACTTATTCAGGCAGTTTTTATTGTGTACTCAAAATTTGCTGTTCCTTTTCTTTGCATTGTACCTCAGCACCCATGAATTACAAATTGGTATAGGAAGTTTTTCAAATTGAAACCTCATATTTTATTACCTTAACTTATTTTTTCCCATTGGTTTTGTAGTCACCGCAGAGCAATGCCACCCAAGCAATTAGAATCCTGCACCTGTGTGGAGTGTTCTCTCTCCACCGTGTCCTCATCTCTCCCTCTCTGCCTCTGGCTAGCAGTTCTGTGGTCAGCTTTAAAGGGCTGGTTTTTAAATTTCTTTTTCTAACCCTTTGTTTTCAATATATTCCATGTATAAGTGACACCATTAGCTATGTGCCTTTCTTCTGCTGCCATATTGCGCTTAATATAATCCCTTCCAGTTTCATCCAGGTTGCTGCAAATGACAAATTTACTTACACTTTGTTTTGACTTCTGAGTAACATTTCATTGTGTATATATCATATACCACATCTTTTGATCCACTAACCTGTTTCATGGCACAAAAATTGTTTCATTAGCTTGACTGTTGTCCTTAGTACTACAATAAATATAGGAGTACTACAATACATTTAGAATTGTTATATGTATATTGTTTTGGTAATAAACTAGTAGTGGAATTGCTAGCAGATTTATTTTTAATCTTTCGAGAAACCTCCCTACTGTTTTCCATATGGACTGGATAAGTCTAAATTCAGGACATGGGTTTTTGTAGCACATTTTCAACTGTTGTATGTAACTTAAATGCCTATCACTGAAATTCTCAGTCTCCCCAGTTTATATATTTGCACCTTCTTCAAATGAAAAGGTTACAGTAGATAATTTCAAGCCCTGGGGGACATTTTAAGTTATGTTCCAACTGACCTAAGATTGTGTATAATCTAGATTTATTGGATCAGTACTAGATCATTGAAAGCTTGGAAACATATATATAATATTTTTTCCATTCAAAGAGTTGCAATAATATTTACTTAAGGAGGTCTGTTTTTTTAATGTTCTTCTAGATCTATTTCCCCCCATATTTAGGTACATTTTGTTTAAAGGTAGGAAGATTGAAATGATCTCTTAAAATTTCTTAAATATATAGCAGATTTTATTAGAGAAATTTATCTTTTCAACAATTTTTAATCTAGAATAATGCTCCGGTAAGAACATTATTAAGGGAATTGATTGAGGGTAGCCGGAACCCGGATAGGGCTCTGGGCCTGCCTGTGGCAGCAGGGACTGGGGGCGGGGGAAAGGGGGCAGCGCGCGGCCACCTCTTTCACTCTCACCCCAATTATTAGTCCTTAGAAGGAAAGAGAAGTAATAATCCATTGGACAAATAGAATTGGTGAGGGACCGAGCAAAATATTGTGCACAAATACGAGTGGACTGCAAGAGAAGGAACTGTGATAAAGACAAGATATAATGGACTGGAGAAATGATCATGGACATCGCCTATCACAGAATCACACCTAAGGAGTGGACATGTCAAAAGCTAAGGATGGATACACTGCTCAAGAAAGCAAGGTGCCCCTCTCCTTTCTATGAGAGAGGAAGGTCACAGAGATGGGGCGGCAGGCCCATACAAAGCTACAATCTGAAGGAGAGGAAACGATCTGCAAAGTTTTTTGGCAGATGCCCTCCACAACGAGTATCTTCTACAATGAATAGAATTGATTGAACACCGTCAACAAGAAAAAAACACCCAATAGATTCCAAAGGAGAATGAACGAGCTACCCAGTACAGAGATAAGACTGAATATCTACCAACAAGGCTTGCTATATTCTAGGATCACATTCCCTCACCAAAGAAACGACATTGCCATAGAAAACGAAGTGACCAAAGGACTTAACATAGACAAAAAACAACAAGGAGAGGGGTCAGAGTGAACAGAAGGGGTCGTCAACGGTGGGTGGGGGAGAGGCTTTCCAATAATCATTTGCCTGTACTGTAAAATCTAAAGTATGAATAAAAATATATTTAAAAAAGAGAATTGATTGAACATAATAAGAGATTGAACATAATAAGAGAATTGATGAAGTAACTACTATATGCTAAATAATACACTAGGAATTTTACATTTGTAATTTTCACAGCAACCCTACAAAAATGTGTTTTTATCTTCATTTTTATCTAAAAGAAAAAGAGAGATTTAGGTCATAGAATATATATTCAAGTATAAAACTTGAGTGTCAACAGGATATATTATGAAAACTAAGGAAGATAGCTATTAATATCGCTCTATGGAGTATATTATTTGTAGTTCTGTCTGGAGGCATCAAATGTCCTTGAATGATTTCACTGACAAGGGTAGGTCTGAGAAAGTCTGTATCAGTTGCACTTTTGTCTGCCTTCTCTCCCACCAGCAGACTTAACCAAAGAAAAGAAGACACACTGAGACCTGAGATACCCACGTAAGGATACCTGCATGTATGGGAAAGGCTAAGAAAGAAAACCACATGAATAGACTATACCCAGAGGCAAAAAAAGAAATGCAAAGATAGACAAAGACAGAGAAGCATCCAATCAGGAGCACAAACCCAGAGACATCTGCTGGAGAGACTGAGATTAACAGAGACATGCAGACATACATAAAAATATGGATAGGTTGGAACAAGGGTGGTATGTGACATTCATGAGAAAGGAAACATAAACTCAAAAATGGAGATACAGATAAATACATGAATAACAGATGTAAGCAAACAAATACCACAGTCCTACTCAGAGAGAGATACATAAGGCAGATTGAAGCACTCATATGAATAGCCAGACATAACTGGGCAGTGTCTCATATATTCAGAGCCCTTTACACACAAACAAAGTGAGTAACATCTAACTGTGAAAGTAGGAAACACATATTTCACTACCCAGATACTTTCACACGTATTCACATACAATCAAATACATCAACAGAGGAAAATGTGACACACACACACATACAAACACACACACAGATAGACATACATAAACATGGGAAAGACATAGACCACAATAGTCTAAAGATGAAAAGGATATAATATTTCAATTCTTACTATAATAATAGTTCAAAAGCTTGCCTATTTCCCTGGTGCCTGCACCAGACAAGGAGTCAAAATTTCCTCCTTTCCCAGGCTACAGATGGTGCCAGCACTCTTGGATCACTTTGCTAGCTTCTTATTGTATTTTTATACTTTGTTTATTTCATTATGTTCTAGGGAGCAAATTTTCTCACTCTTGACATTTATCCCCCTTGGATAGTTCTTGAAAATTTTCAGATCTTACTTATATTACATTCCTTAATTTTGCTAAAAATATATTCTGAACTGCTTCAGGTTGAGTTTATTGCTTTGTCTCAAAATTATTTCTTTAGGCCAGCTTTAATTTGTGAAAGCCTGGTCTAACATTATTTAAGATAGTAATGTATATGATCTTCATAATGGATGAAACTCAAATAATTAAAATATTATCAGTATTAAGTAAATTTAAAAGAATGTGGTTTGAGCTATTTTAACATATATTTTCTTTACTAGAATTCTAAATATGAAAGCAAATTAATAAAGTAACATAAATTTTAGTGGCATTTGTATATATGTATGCTATTTGACAAGTATCAAAAGAGGTTAATTTTATACTAAATAAATATCGACATAGCCATCTACAAAAGAAGAACTAATAGAAATTGCAATTTAGGGAACACATATTGGGTTGATTATCTTTTGATAAGAGGGATTTATTTACTAATATAGTTCAACAGAGATGCTCCACATTGCAGCTTCTTAGTGTATTTAAAATTTACAAACATTGATTCATGTGCAAAATTTTGAAACACATTGTAACAGGGCAACCAGGAGACTTTCTGACTTGACTTAAAAACATACAGGCCTGCTTCTTTCTATGAAGCCGGCTACTAGCAGTTCAATAGCATTTGCCTTTACCTTGAATTGGACACATAGAGGCCTGTTTCTCTCCCTAGGAAGCAGGTTCAAAACCATTCATTAGCATTTTCACTGATCACCTTTAGCATTGATATGCAAAGGCCAGCCAGCTGCTTCTCAGCTCCCAGCTCCAAAAACTGCAGAAGAAAAACTTAGAAACACAGTTTAAACTCTACACTAGTTTGCCTCAGTTTACCTTCTTTTAAACTTGTGGGTTCTTTCCACCATCCCCAGCCTTCTCAATCAAAATACCAAATCATAGCAGGACTATCAGTGCAGACTGATTTATTTCTAACAGAGTGATTTCCTAATAACTACAAAAGAAACATGTATGTAAAACTCCCATTACTTTAACATTGTCCAAAAACTTTCTCAGGATTGTCCAAAGTCCTTTCCCCAGATTGCCTAAAAATCCTCAATCTCTCAGTCCTGATCATCTCATCAAAATCAGGCAGTCAGAGTTTATCTCCAGATGCTTGAAGACGTGTCCCTTCAGCTCCTCCATGGCCATCTTCTCCTTGTCATCTTCTCTTTGTCATTGAAGAAACTTCATGGTACCGGACCCAGCAAAGTTCACTTTCTTTTCAGGCCTGACTTTCACATGGCCTCTTCAGACACAAGTTAAACTCAGCAAAACAAACTCCAACATGGAGTTTATATCTGCAAACTTCTTAACTGCCTTTAGCACACATGCAACTAGTCTATATCAGCCAAGGGCTGCAGGCCCCAGGTGGCAACATGGCCAAGCTCTTATGGTTCATATCTCCATCTTACAAAATGGCTGAAACCAAACCTCTCCTCCATTGAATCTCTATCAGATCTCCATATTCAAATATCTCTCTTTGTTTCCACACCCTTTATATACTCTGATTTCTTGCTTTTCAGGAACTACACAGGAACCATTTCACTTCTTCCTCCCCCCTGCATCTCCCTGAAGGGAAATTCCAAATAAGGTCATTCTCACATTTTAGCATATCTGTCCTTGAAATCTGTAATCTTAAACAGGAGAGGGGGGGGGAGGGGTAGCACATCCAATCAATATCTTGCCTGAAGTAAATTCTATATTTTTGTTACTTCAAATTTGAATACAACTGTTTCCAACTTTCAATATTGAAATAAAAATTCAGTGACATTCAAAATATGGTGATCTATCTAAAGCTGAAATATTTCACAAATATTTCTTTCCATATATCTGTAAAACCTATGCTTTCATTGTAAAGATGCTGGAGACTAAAAAACAAAACAACAACAACAACAAAAAAAAACACAACATATATTTCTACTGGCAGAGATCTTTTGCTTCAAACATAATTTTGGTGGCCAGTAGCAAAATATTCGTATTAAATATATTAGCTTTGATAATTATTATTAGTCTAGACGGTGTTATAAAAGTAACTAGATTCAAGACATTTTAATAGCTTAAAGGGAAAGAATAAAAATGCAGGGAAGGAGAAATCAATAAAGCATAGAGCTTCTTATCCCATATTGATTCTTGTAATCCAGCAGCCATTAAGTACTTGAGAGATAAACCTCTTTTAAGATGGCATGTTTATATTTTGAAGATCAAATTCCTTTATTTTGCTCATGGGTTTCCCAAAACAGAATTTATGCAGAATTTAGAATGTAAGATTTCAGTCGCTTGTTTCGTATTACAGATATTCTCTCCTCTGATAGATACTGTAGTATCCTAAAGGTACATTGTAATTTGATCACCCCAATCATTTTTTGTAGTGCAGTGGAAGATGAAAACCTTTCAATTATCACATATTTTGAAAATTGAACTAGCACATCAAAATTGGCAAGGGAAATAATTAATATACTTTAATTTTTAAATAATTTGAAATTATGGTATTATCTAAAACATCATTCCTATCTTATAAGCAAAAGTTTTGAGATTTTTACTGGAAAAGTACTAGAAATGCTAGCTTGTCCCACATCTGTTGATGTTCTCCTTAATGAGTAGCATTGCAATGGAAATAAGAAATTGCCATGACATTTTCCTTTTAAATTTGCTGCTCTTTATTTTATCTTATATTGCAAGCTCAGACCTAATATTTTGCATTAAAACCCCAAGTGTTTTTAAGTCCTCATTTACTGGAAATTAATATTAAATCTATAATTGATAGGGTGTGCTACCCCCCCCCCCCCTTATTGTTTTCTGTTTAAGATTGCAGATTTTAAGGACAGGTATGCTAAAATGTGAAAATAACCTTACTTGAAATTTTTCTTTAGGGAGATGCAGGGGGGAGGAAGAAGTGAAATGGTCTAGGTGTGGTTTCTGGAAGGTGGGAAATTAGGATATATAAAGGATGCAAAAACAAAGAGAAGGAGCGGATTTTGATATAGAGATGAGAATTATGGAAGACAGGGATTTGGTTTGGGCCATTTTGTAAGATGGAGATGTGAACCATATGAGCTTGGCCATGTGACCTCCGAGGACCTGCAGCCCTTGGCTGGTCTGGGCTAGCCACATGTGTGCTAAATGTAGTTAAGGAGTTTGCAAATTTAAACTTTGTGTTGGAATTTTTTTGCCGAGTTTGACTGGTGTCTGGAAGAGGCCATGCAAAAGTTAAGTCTGAAAAGAAAGTAAACTTGGCTGTGTCCAGTACCATGAAGTTTCTGCTACCTGGAAGACAAGGAGAACACAGCATGGAAGACAAGGAGGAGCAAGCCTAGGGAACAGCCAAAGGAACATGTTTTAAGCGTCTGGCACTGTTAGTCTTGCATTGGTTTGATATTTTGGTTGAGAAGGATTGGGAATGGTAGAAAAAACTCATAAGAGTTTAAACTGTGTTTTAAATGTTTTTTTTTTTCTTCTGCAGTTTTTAGAGCTGAAAGCAGAGAGCAGCTGGCTGGCTTTTGAATATCAATGGTAAAAGGTGATCAGTAAAAATGCTAATGAGTCATCTTGTGCTACTGAGCCTTGTGGGTAGTGTGAGAACAATTTCCTCTCTGCTCTCTGGACCTTTGTGAGCTGTGCAGTCCTTGAAGCAGGGACTAGGTTATAGACTAAGGTTCGAATTGTATGGTCTCTATTTGAATAAACCAGGTTTTCTACTTTCTTCCATAATGTTACCTTCACTCTCATGGGTTAAGCCAATACTTCCTCAAAATTTCTATTCAAAACAAGATATCTATGACACTTGTCTTTCTGAAGAGCACATTAATCACAGGAGGGTTTACATATGAATCCTGTTGCACACATTGCTTTTCTTTTCTCAACCAAAGAAATGTTATCCAGCATATATCTTGCAATCTCCATTCTTGTAATTGTTTCATTTATTTATTTCTTCATTGTTTCAATTAATTTAATACCATGGAATAAGTTAGGAGTGAAATTTACTGATTACTTAGAGAGTTTCAAATGTATAAATACACATCCAGTTGAGACACTTACACTTGTATTGTTATTCTATTGACTTCCCTGAAAGGAACTTTTTGAGAATATAGAATTCTGATGGCATCAACACACACATTCATAGTCATTTATACACAAAACAAAGTAACTCCAAAAGTATGAAACATACTCTTACCTGTACAAAAGCATTCACAAATATCCACATACAGTGACATATAGATAGAAACAGATATGAATTCCAGAGCAATACAGATTTAAGTCCACTAACTGGATCTTACACATTAGATTAGTTAGTTAACCAAATTTGTCATTTTTCAAGTCTAATATTCCCTCCTCAACCCATTTGTAATGGATTGGTAATAATTTTGGGTGTGCGATAATTGTGTGGAGTTAGTGATTCATCCATGAAGAATACTGAGCGCAGTCTGTAATCGAATTCCTATTTTAAACAAGTTCATTAAACTAAACTATTATAAATATAATACTGCCTACCTGATAACAATAGTTAAATATTTGCATGATCATATACATTGTATCAAATAAGCAATTTGGTATGTAGACTGCTTTAGTTCTTAGGAGTCCATAGGTAGTTATGATTATTAATATCTCTTTATTTTATAAACAAGGAAATGGAAAACAGAGAGATTAAAATTACAGAGCTAATAAGTAACAGTAAGAATTTTAAATCAGGTAGCATAGCTTTAGAAACTATACATTAATCACTGCCATATTGATTAGCTTAGCATGAAAATTACATATGGAATATATAATGAAAAACATTTATATGTGTATATATGCATACATACACACGTGTATATATGTATATATGGAAATATATGGTGTGTTAGACACAAAATAAATGCTCATTTGATGACTCATTCAATAAAGTTTTTTCTACCAGATTGCCATAGTCAAAATATAAAATTATATGTGATTTTTGACAAATTGTTCTTTTTTGCCCGTGGAACTGCAGGCTCTCGTTGCCCGGGGTACCACAGACTCAAACAATCCCCAGCTTCAGCTTCCCAGGTAGTTGGGATTACAGGCATGCGCCACCATGCCCAGCTATTTTTTTGGAACTAGGTCTCGCTACCAGCCCCAGGCAGTACTCCAACCGCGATCCCTAGCCCCGGATACTTCATAGGCTGAAGCTTACAGGCATGAGCCACCATGCCCGGCCTGACAAATTGTTCTTGGATGCAGCATTATAATATCTTTCTGGGGGTCACTGTGAAAACTTTGATTTCTATAGTCATTACTGCTACATTCTTCTAGGATGCTTAGTAGAATTTATGAAACTTGCCTATATTACTTCCAAGGAATACTTTCTTTATGCAAAGTATATTTGTCTCCACATTTTGCAAGGTGATTG
This sequence comes from Uropsilus gracilis, assembly GCA_004024945.1. Lineage (NCBI taxonomy): Eukaryota > Metazoa > Chordata > Mammalia > Eulipotyphla > Talpidae > Uropsilus > Uropsilus gracilis. Next base: position 14,582 of record PVHY01000086.1, on the reverse strand, counting down.
TAAGATACCATAATTGGCTTTTTAGCTATACATTTTGGTGATAAATTATTTGGAATGAGTGCCAAAATAATAGATTCTAAATATTCTTATGTAGTAAACAATGGATAACTAGGTCAAACATATAAATTCAATGGAAATGATTCTTCTAAAAAAACTGAATTCCTTTTTCTTTAGTGCATAAGTGTACTAGGAGATAGAAGTGTGAGTGTGTGGGTGTGTATTAAGGATTTGATTGGAGGCAAGCTATAGAAGAGCAGGGAAAGAGAAAAGTTTAATTGAACTTCTCAATGGTAAGCCTTTTGTATTTTAAATTAATACTAAAACAATAGTGTAAGGGGACTGACATTGTGTCCTTGAGTTTCTATGGAATTTCAACAAAACAAACATAAGGACACATGACTGACACATTAAAAAAGTCAATATTCAAGCATATATGCACATCTATATGTTCCCAAGTCCATTACAACATAGCCATTGCAGTCATAATATATAGTTGTATTAGCACCTCTTTTTGGAAACACATTAAAGTCATAGATTTCTAGATTTGAAGATATATTTGAGATTTATCCAGGGCTAATGTTAAAAATATAAATTGTGTTATGATGTGCATCAGTCTATAACACTGTGACTGGCTTCCAGGAAACTCCTTTTCTGCCAAGCATTGGTTTCTTAAACCTGCCACAGTAAGGATACTTTGGGAAATGGCTAGAATCAAACCATCTTAGGCATGAGAGTAGGAAAATTCAAGACTTCAGGCAGATTATTGCTGCATGGTTTATTTAAAAGACACCTGGGTTTCATCAGATATCTCTTACCCAATTTTTCTTTTTCTCCTTTTTTTTTGTTGCCATTGACTTACGGACTAACACTCTTGGGAGATAGAAAACCCGAGATTTAGAATTAGTTCTGCTTTTAATTATTTGGGTTATAGGAAAAATCAGTTAGCAATCCACTTTTGAAAAAAAATATTCAGACAATTATATTTCCCTTTACATATTATATTAATATCCATACTACGAGACATTTCATTCACAATTATAATTTGATAATAACTTCATGCATATATTATCAAAAGTCTATACAAGATTTCATAATTTTATTAAATCATTACAATAATAAAAACAATGAACACATCATAAGTTTGTTTGTTTGTTTTTTTTAAAGCAATGAAGATCTGGGAGACTCTGGGAAAGATATCCTTCTTGTAAAAAAATATTGTGTCAATGAAATCCAATTATCTTACTAGGAAGTTACCAGTTACCCAGGAATCAAGTACAGTCTAATGACAGTGACTGTTCTGATGTATCTTCACTGGATTCCTCCTATTCAAACTGAACTGCTGAGAAGAACAGACATGGGGCAGATGAGGTTATTTCTAAAGAGGTTTCCAGCATTGTAAAGGGGAATGTGTCTCAGCACACCAAGGGGATAGTATGCCTGCTACAAGGAAACCACCATGGTCCTCAAAACCACTCCTTTCTCATCACTGTCTGGTTTTCTAAAGGTGACAACAGCTGATTTGTTTACAGTGCTCACTACTAGGGAGATTTCTGAAAAGTCTTTCCCTTTTCCTTCACTTTGGTTGTCTTGAGGCATAGTGAAAGAGGCTTGATAATCACTGAGGAAGTTCCCTTCTCTCTCTCTGGTGTCCTATGAGTCTGGGCACACAATCACTGAACTCCCAAATGTTGTTTTTTGGTTTTTTGGTTTTGTTTTTAACATCCAGTGTAAGGTAAACTCTAAAGGTATCAAGCAAGTGGGGCCACAGATGTGTGTCCACAAGAGACTGAGTTAGTATGGGGAGAAAAACCAACCTAGAAGGAGTAGTACATGCAACAGAAAGAGAAGTGAATACATTTTACCTACTATTCTAGAGATTTCCTATGCTCATTCACCTCATTGTCTTTGATGTGAGAGTTTATTTGTCAGGACTATAATGAATCAACTCCGGTAAAACAGAGAATGTGAGGTCACTTTACTGAGCAACAGTGTAAAAACATAATGGAAAGATTGATTTTATTTTTGTTTTCTTCACATTTCTCTTTCCCACTCCCCACCCCCCTTCTTTTTTGTGAAGACTTGAAAGTACTACTCTGATAGCAGATTCCAACTAAACAATACAGTAAAACTCTTTAGTAAAAGAGTAATGCTACTGCTACATCTCAGCCTCTGGCAATCTTTTTTCTCATCTCTGTTACTTTGAGTTGGTCTTCTTGGGGGGGGGTGAGTCTTTTGATAAGATTCCACATAGAAATTATTTTAGTTAGTACTGTCTTTGTCTAATTTGCTTCATTTAGCATAGTGCTCTCAGGTACATTCATGCCACCTCAATTGAGCAAGTTTCCTTAATTTTAAGATAATTATATTCCATCATTTATATTTTCTTCATTAATTTGCCATCAGATAATTAGTTGTTTTTAGTGCCTTAGCTGATATGAATAATGTTGCAGTGAACATAAGAGTATGTGGATCTCTTCAAAATAATGATTTTATTTCCTTTGGATATATACCTAGAAGTGGGATTGCAGGAACATATATTTCACTTTTTAATTTCTTGTCCATACCATCTCTATAAATTGACATTACCACCAAAGAAAGACAAGTATTCTCTTGTTCATGTCCTCACCAGCAATTATTATTTCTTGCCTTTTGATTAAAAACAACAACAACAACTACATGTTGCTTAAATGGCAGGCTAAAACTCATAGTGGTTTGATTTTCGGTTCTCTGATTAATGATGTTCTGCACCATTGTCACATACCCATAGACTATTATTAAGTAGTCTCTAGAAAAATAAGTATTTAGGCCTCTTGCCTAATTTTAAATTGGAATATTTGGTTTTGTTTTTATAAAGGTTATATTAATCCCTTCTTGGTTTGTGATGCCCACTGTGGTTTACCCCTTATCTACCTCTTCAATTGTTGATTGGTTTCCTTTGTTTTTCACTTGCTGTACTCTCATTTATTTTGTGCCCTTCGCTTTTAGAGGCAAATCAAAGCATTAAAAAACCAGTGTCAAGGAGTTCACCCTTTTGTTTCCTTCTAGTTTTATAATTTCTTATCTTATGTTGAAGGTTTTTTTATCCATTTTGAATTTATTTTGATGTATAGAGCAAAAAACATAGCTAATTTTACTCTTTTTTCATGGGACTCTCCAGTTTTTCAAACACTATATATGAAAGACATTGTTCTTTTTACATTTTATATTTTGACTAATTTCTTAATTATTAGTTAACCATGTTTGCATGAAATTTAGGGGAAAAGTTATGGATTATTGTGTGCATTGATCTATGGGTCTTTTTATTTATTTTTTAATGTTATTACTATGCTGGTTTGCTTATCTTTGCTTTATAATGTAATGTGAAATCAGAAAGTGTGATGACTCTAGGTGTGTTCTTTCTCAGGATTACTTGAAGTACTCAGACTTTTTTGTGGTTCCATACAAGTTTTAGGATTATGTTTTCTCTCTCTTTGAATAACACATTTGAAATTTTGATAGGAATTTCTGTGAATGGGTAAATATTTGTTTTTCTTTTGTTACATACTCTTCAATTTCTATATCAAGTCTTATAATTTTCTGTAACAGACTTTTTATCTGTTAAGTTCATTCTTATTGTTTTTGTAAATGGTATTGCTTTCTTAATTTCTTTTTATGATAGGTCATTGTTTTTAAATACAAATGAAATTTTGCATATTGATTTTGTAACCTGAAGCTATTACTTTAAGCAGATCTTTTCTTGGTGACCTTAAGATTATCTATATATGACATATAATTCATGTAATCTACAAATAGAGATAATTTTACTTCCTCTTCCCCAATCTGAAACATTTTATTTTCTTTCCCTTTGTAATTCCTCTGGGTAGCACTTCCAATACTATGTTGAATAAAAGTGATGATAGACATTTTTGTCCTGTTTTGATCTGCGAATGAAAACATTCAGCATTTCATCACTAAGCATAACATTAGGTTTAGGCTTGTCATATTTGACCTTTATTAGTTGAGGTACATTATTTCTATATCCATTTTGTTGAGAATTTTTTTGTCATGATAGTGCTGAATTCTCTCAAATGAATTTTTGGTATTGAGATGGTCACTCAAGTTTTATCTTTATTTTGTAAATGTGGTACATCACATTGAAGATTTGTGGATGTTGAACCATCCTTCCATTACTGGATAAATCTCATTTGAGCATGGTATATGATACTTATAATGTATTTCTAAACTTGGTTTGTTAATATTTAGTTGAGGATTTTTGTATCTGTATTTATCAGATATATTGATCTATAATTTTCTATAATGCTCTCCTCTGACCTTTATATTTGGGGCAATTTGGGGCTCAAAATAAATTTAGATGTGTCCCCTCCTCTTCTATTTTATGGAAGAGTTTGAGAAGGTATTAGAGCTATTTTAAATGTTTAGTGGAATTTAGAAAAGATATACACTGGAAATCAGTGGAACAAAGGGAAAAACCTGATATAAATAAGGAAGGTCTTATGGTTCAGATTGGGAGCTTTTGTTTAAGATAAGAGACAAGGAAACAGTAAAACCTTTGAAACAGTACTGGAATAATGAATATAGTATTTAATGAACATTAATCTGAGCTTCATTAAAATATTTTTAAATGAGTTGTTTCCATTTTGAACATAAACATCTTATTCTTACTCATGAATTTCTAAAACATCAAAATGAGTGTTAAGCTATATTTAGTTTTCATCTGTCTTGTTACAGTTATTTTAGACCTCACAGCACAAGATTGCTGTATATCCTTTTGAGTTCTTATGCCTTGAATTGCTTAAAGTTTTAGTTTATAAGGTGTTAAATGCATATTCATTTTGACTCATGATTAATGTAATGACTAAATTATTTCTACTTTATTTTGTAATTATTATCATCTGCAACTTCTTATGACATTACATACAAAATGGCTTGGAAGAAAGTGTAAAATTTGATGAGCATGAGCAACTATGAGGTTACAGAAGTAATCATGCCATTTGGTAATGGTGACCACAGACCAAGCTAATAATAAAGAGAGAGGGGCAGCAACAAAATTTCTTTCAAGAAATTATCATTATGTTAATGTTTAGGCTATCAAATTTAACTTTAAATATATATAGTTGAAAAATTTTTTAGCTATCAAAATCAATTGTGCTGGAGTCTTAGATTTTACTTTTGATATTAATTTGTTTACATATAGAAATAAAATATGCAGTATACTCTAGTATACTAATAGTAGATTCCTCTTTATCATCTAACGTCTTAAAACTATTATTATATTATTATATATTATATATTCTCATAATGCATGCCTCTGTATAAAGGATTCTCAGCCTCTTTCTTAGACTGACTTAGCCTGAGTTTTTCCTTACGATTCAGATAGAGCAGTGTTTATTAGTGAAGTTAAACCCTTTAAATGACTTCTTGTTTCTCTTAGGATTTAAACAAATAACCCTAGACTAGAAAAGCTGTATGTGCCCACTGATGCCTGCTTACTTGCCTTTCACATTCTATTGTCTTCTGTTCCATTCCTCATGTAGCAGTTACAATAACCTACAATAACCTCTGTCAATTTACGGACTTTGAATATGCTATATTTTTTATAGGCATAATCATTTTCCAACCTTACTTCATTGCATGGTTAGCACTGTCTGATCCTTAGTCCTCAGAACACTTTTCTTTTATTCAGTGAAGAATTCTTAAGGTCACTTAGGTCACTCTATCATAATACCAGAATATTTTCTTAGCAGCATTTGAAAGAATATACCTCTATGTCTGATTAATTTTTAAATCTTTCTGTCTCCAAAAACAAAACAAAAACCAAAAAGCCAAAACAAAACAAAAGCAAAAACAATTTTGTGTAGTGAAGGGTCCTACCTGTTTTGCTCAACATCCCTACCAAAGACCAAGTATATGCATTATTGTTGAATGGCTAGCTGGCTGAATACTGCAGCAGTGGCAGGGAGATTAGACTTCTGATGCTATCTCAGCCCACAAACCTTGCTGAACCAGATCTGAGCATCTGGTGGTACTTGTATTTTCATCTTACTGTAGTGCATCTATGGAAAATGTATGGAAAGTCACTGAGTAGAGAGTATGTGTTTTAAAAAGTCCTGAATTACATAGCACACAGTCACTTTGCTCCAGGTGAGAACGGAACATTCTGACATTCTTCATCTTATAAAAATAGTGCACCTACATTTTTAAAGAACCAAATGTGATGTTCAAAAAATAATGAGCTTGTACAAATTTAGTGATGCTTAGGTTAGGAGTTAGCCTATAATACTTAGTTTCATCTACTGTTTTTCCCAGATCCTACTGCTATTATTCTAGACTGTATACTTTAGATTTCAAAGAGATAAAATTGAGATAATTTTGTGGGAAAAAATACTTTTCTTTTAAATACAAATCATGCTTTTCAATGTATTGAAACATATCTCTGTTTCCCTTTTCTTGGATTAAATATCAGATTCTTTTTTTTTTTCTCAAAAATAATGTTTTCCATTTTCTGCCTGTGAAAAAAATGTCTGAGGAAATATGCTTTGTTTTCATGTGGGTATTTTCTTACTATACAAAAGTAAACAGAAAATGTCTTCTGCTTCCATGTACTTGGAAGTCGGTCACTTTCATATATGTGTATATATGTATCTAAATATATGTATGTGTGTGTATATATACACACTAAGCATATATGTAGCTAAGAACCTATAATCTGAACAGGCAGCTCATTCTACATGTACGTAAACATTGCAGATGACCTAATACTCAAAATTTGTATACCTATGAATTATTTTGAGCATTGTCAAGATTTATTTTGACCACATCATGACAATAGTCTCTAGTATACTATTATTTACTATAATGCAGATTTATGACATTACTTAAAAAACATTATTAATTGAAAACATTTCACAAAGTGAAATTATCTTTTCTATTTTATTATTTTTGACTGATTACACATATATATCTGTATATATCTACATGTTATATATTACATCATCTATATCTGCATATATATACATGTCTATATATATATATATATATATATATATATATATTACATCATTGTCTACCCCAGGGTTCTCCCTTACCACACATGAGTGAATGATGTCAGTCTTTTGTGCACTCCCCCTCCTCTGTTTTGTCCCTCCTTCCCCTCTCTTGCTCTGTGTTTCACTTCTATATTTTTGGCAGTTTTATATTTTTCTTGTTAGTTTGTTTGTTTGTTATTCCTAAACCCTTCATATAAATGAAACCATTGCATATTTCTTTTTCTTTCTATCTTATTTCCTGCTACATGATTTCTTGTAGCTCCATCCATGTTGCTGCAAATGACATTTTTTTGATTGATGCATAATTTTTGATTGACACATAGTACTCCATTGTGTAAAGATACCACATATTTTTCAGCCACTTGTCAGTTTGAAGGCATTTGGGTTGTTTCTATGTCCTTGCAATTAAAAATAGTGCTGCAAAAATATGTGAGTACAGGTATTCTTATGGATTAGTGTTTTAGTATCCTTTGGGTAGATTCTCAGTAATGGGGTTGCAGATAGAATGGTAGTTCTACTTTTAATTGTCTGAGGGTCCTCCACACAGCCTTCCGTAATGGCTGGACCAGTCTGCATTCCCACCAGCTGTGTAAGTGTTCCTTTTTTCCACAACCATGTCAGCACTTGCTGTAGCCCCCCCCTCCTTTTTTTAATATGGGAGTAAAATTATTTTTTCTTCTATGACTTCTGTTATTTATGATTTTATAATGAGAAATCGTAAAAAAGAATGATAATATTAAGTTAAATAAATGAAAGTATCAAATTAATGATTACTATTTCATATTCCTTCACTTTTCAGTCATGTCTGAGTCATTAAGAGGTAGTCATCATATTTTTATAGATATGTCTAAAATTAAGTGGATTGACACCAACTACTGTCATATTGAATTACTAAAATTTGTTGAATTTTAATGTTTGTCAATTTGGAAAATATATTTTCAATTCAGACAATTAAATATAAGTATCCTGCCTTTCTATTTTAAAATGTTTTTAATTCTGGCATTGTTTTTTCATGCAGAGCAGATATAGATTTTTTTTCATCACAGATACAAATTTTATAAACTTATCTATTGCCAAAGAGCAGCCTTGAAAATATATAGTCTGTTCTTATCCATCCATAATAGCAATGGCATAATCTTTTAACTTCTTCCATTGTGTAAAAATGGGTTGAAGGACTCTTTAGTAGTAATTTCTTTCAAATACTGCTAAGGGAAGAGGATAGGGAAAGAGGAGAAAAAGGTCATTAGTCAAGGCTCTCCATCTATCACACTAGAACTCAGTGGGGCCTGGTGTTCCAAATAATCCTAAACATTCTGAAGACTTGTTCTCCTAAGAACACATTTCTCATGGCCACCTTTCAAAGTCAGGAGCTAATAATATATTCAACCTCCTTGCTTTTTGCTGATATGTGTGACATGAAATATGGATAATTTCTGCTGAATTTAACCCATAATGAAGGAATTTATAATTAGTTATAATGTGATCTAAAGTATATTAGCTCTTCATCAAAGGAAATGATAAAAAGCAGCATTAATACGGGTGAATAGTAATTATTTCAGAGCACATAATTATTCTCCAGTTAACTACAGGGGGATGCTGATTATTTGTTTGTTTGTTTGCTTGCTTGTTTATTTATTTATTTGTATAATAGAAGTTACTGAGGTCAGATTTGAAATATGTCCTTTGTAAAGACTGACACAGGGAAATATGCTTATGTTAATGGCAAAGGTGGTGTTTTTATATTTAAATGAGTTCATAGTTCATGGCAAGAAGTGCTTTTTACCTTCCTTAGCCCTGTTGTTTCACCACTGAATCTATTTATTGCCTATAGGAGATATAAAATATAGTAATTACTCTCACTTCCTTTCAAAATGACAGCAGGTCTACTTTCCTATTAACTCTAATGAGAGTTATGTGTACATTCCTCAAGGAGGACAGACTCCGTAGAGTTTCAAGGTAGAATAAATCACTTCGGCACTCAGGTTGTAGAGGACTCATTTGCCTTATATTTTAGTGCTTTAAAATATCCATTTAAACTGCTGTTATTGAAAAATGCACTATTTGTAGTTCAAAAGAAGCATAAGCTGTGATTGGAATGTTGTTAATGCTTATTATTTATGGTGAAATACAAATGTTTACTCTATGAGCAAATCATGTTCATCAACTTTAACGTCTATGTGGCCTTTCAAATATGGTTGTCTAATTTTCATGAGTAAATTGATGTCAATTGACATATGATATTTATATTTAAAAATGTTTAACATCAGTGACTACATCAGTAGTTACACATTATATTTTTTTTTTTCATTACTGTTATCTTATTTTCAATTTTCATATGTGTTATCCTAGAAGGAAGGGAACTCAAGGCAATGGCCATTTTCATTCTTTTGGACCAAGGATTATGGAATCTTTAGTTCATATAGGGTTCCGTTTCCATAACCCACAAGCATGTCTTTCCTCTATTGAGGCTTGTAAAGAGAAATTAATGCTGAGTTTCTCAGTTTTCAAGTCAGGATATTTATTGTTCATACTTTTAGACATACACGATAAAGGAAATATGTTTTCTTATATTTTGTATTCAGTTTTGTGGAATCTTGCCACCAGTCTTCTTCTAAGAAAATCTTAAAACAATCAGATATATATAAAAAAATTGATTTTTAAGAAAACAGTTATATTGGAATTATTCAAATACTGCTTGGCCCCATACTGTGGGGAAAAAATAACATCTCCCAAACCTAAGTTTTCACTTAGTCTTCAATAAATTAAATTCTGTTGTTGGGAGAACCTGACTTGATTTTTCTCTAAAATAAATTTAATACCATCTATATATTAACCCAAAGCAATATATTTCTGACTCTACAGATTTACCTTCTTAAAAGATGCTCTAGGAATGAATACAATATAACCATTAGCCCTCATCAGCTAAGAGGTATGCAACTTCTGAGATGGGAAAGTAATTAAAGGAAGTAGCACAAAATAGGCTTATCACTTTGTAAGGGACAAATTCTGAATACTGTGGATGACCCAGCCAATCAGCAATGCTTTGCCCTGGGTACTCTATAATGCAGGCCACAGAGAGAACTAAAATAAAGAGGAGTGAGAAAAAGTTAGGAGAGGAAAGGAGAAGAAAAGTTATTGTTCAAGTGTTTGTCAGCCTTACACATAACTTTCACAGAGCATAGACCAGGGTGCAGTCAGGGAGTTTGGGCACACCTGTGTCTATTTTCAGGTCATCATAACACCTTGGTTCTACCCCTAACTTGCAGCAGCCTCCATTCAGGGAGTCAGGGAGTTCAATCCAGAAAAGTCCATGTTGTCAGTAAATAGTACTCACTGGCACAGAGGTTGCTCCTCATTCTTCTCTAACAGTGCCACTTGTGGAAAGATGATTTTATCAGTTATCATGTACACTTAAGAGCTAGCATTCTGTAGTGTACCAAATGTGAAAAACAACTGATTTAGGACTGTAGAACATAAAGATTTTCCAAGGAATTATATTGCTTCAGGGGCTTTAGGAGGAAAAAAGATACTTCCATGTAAAAAGCACAAAAAGGGCATTTTATAAATCCCTGAACAAAATGAGGAGAGCAACTAAATTTATTTGTAATAGAGTATCCATATATTAATGAATTGATAATTTTGCAAAAAACTTCTGACCTCACATGTGTGGTTTGTTAATATAGCCAACAATTGGGAAAATTAAACTCTCTAGCTAATTTTGAAGTAGGCAGTGGGTTTGGCACAACTTAAGTAACCACTACACTTAATCTTTATAATTCTTTGGCAAAACTACAATTTTTATTTTGTATCCTTGAAAAAATGTAAGAAAATATACTTGGTAAACTTTATTTACTGCTTTAATTATCAGAAAGTAAAGAGCTTTAAATTTAATTTTCAAAGTAATATTTTGCATGATGTTTTAAAATTGGAACTATTTCAAACACAATTCCCATATCGCAGTTTTTCCATTGAAATTAAAATATTTATATTATGCCATAATGTAACATTGTTGCAAGAATACAAATATTATTGAGGGTTCTTTTCCACTTAAGCAGGATTATATTAAAGAAATGTCAGTTTCTGTGAACTTGCAATGAAGCACCTATTAACATGTACAATTGTTTTTATCTAGGTTTTCACTTAATGGAATGATTGTTTGCAGGAATGACCATAAGCATATCAGTTAATTTGTTGTGTCTAGCCCTCTGTATTTGGAATAAACTTAAAACTGTGAGCTTATAATATAAGTTGTCAATGGATCAATTTGTTCATTTTCAGTCTTGATTTTTGTTTGTTGTTACCTTCAAGGCAGTCTTTCTGAGCTGAGGAAACTTAACTTGTAGCAGTATCTCATTTTCTTCTGTTTTCTGAGATGGTGATTTTAATTCCTTGAAAGTTGTGTTATTAGTTGCACTTTTGATTACAAACATAACTCAGAGTAATTACTGAAATTTTTTCTCAAAATGTTTGCCAGTCCTTCCCTATTGAAGTGTATTTGTAGTTAATGCCTGCTTTTCTACTATATATATATATATATTTAGCATCCTTGCTAAATGTATATATGTATATATAGTTGAAATTAACACAAACTTTCGATTCTTTTCCCCTTCCTTTTCTGTGACTGTTATTTCCTGCATGACCAAATGCTCTTGCTTAATGCTATGTGGTTGGCTGTCCTCTTAGTTGAGTGTTTTGTATTTGTGATGATTGCTTTCTGCATGAGGATTATAAAATGTCATACAAATTAAATGGTTGTAGAAACAAAAAGAAAAGTGGGGCTTCACTTATTCTTTTGTGTGCTGAATATATCAATAATGTGACACTTAAAATTACTTTCATATGACCTTTCACTTCCCCTTTGGTGTATACTTTTATTCAATCAAATTAGTATTGTTAAGTATAATAAAACATATATTTGAGATTTAGTGTTTTAATTCAATTATTGTCCTAAAACATGATCCCATTTTAAATAACTATACCGAGCATGAAATTGTGCTAGGGCATAATTCTATTATATTCTGAAATTAATTATGAAATATAAGCACTAACTACATTAATTGTTAAGCACTGACTTCTATAGATGGTGTCTTTTCTCTACTGAGTGATAAAATTATCTCTTCATACACTCATGCAGGTTGCAAATGTCTTGTCTAGGGTTAATTTTTAACCAGAACACTTGGGGAAATATTTGAGTAATGATAAGTAATTTTATGAAGTCACAGTTTTTTAAATGGGTGATATAAGAGGTGTAAAACCCAAATGTTGATGCTCTTACAAAAATCATGAGAAAAATTAAAAATAAAAACACCCTATGAATGTTCATATTTCAATTTTCCTTAATGTTATTATATTGTCCCAAATTAAAGAATGAGTTTGGCCTACTTTCTTTGTTGGTGTCACCAGTTTAAATTAGAGAAGACGCTGAATAAATTGAGTTCTTTCAGTTAATAAAATTGTTTACTTTTTTTGTACATGTGGATATTTTAAAAATATAATTTCCTTTGCCTATAACTTGAATTTCAACCATAATATATTTTTAATGCTGGATCTATTTACAAGTCAGATCTATGAGATATTTTGGGGAAAGGGATTTTTTTTTCTTAAGCAAAATAGATAATCAACTTTGACATAACCATTCCCCACTCTTTTTGCAAATATCCTTAAGACTCTTAGTATTTACATTTATTTTTTTTCCCCTCAGTCTTGTTTATTCTTGAATTGTCTTTTTTTTTCCCTCCATTTCTCCGTTCTCAATCCTAGGTCCCTTTACAAAGAAACAGACAGATGATTTAGGTGATAATGACGGTGCTGAAGATGAAGGTATTTTTTTCCACCAAATTTATTTGCATGACAAGGATCTCAGTCACTTTTTCCACCCTTTTCTATTTTTTCACTTCTTGTCTTTTTTTGAAGAGTTGTTTTTAATTCCCGTTTTTGATGTGTTTTGTCTTCTTGCTTGTTGTACATATAAATATACATTTAAATTTTTTAAATGAATGTTAAGTTTTACATTTTGATGCCAACCATTAAGATGTTTTAAAAAGAGGGACTTTTTTTTTTTTTGTTTTCTTGAACTGACTTTTGATATGTTGCATCCCACGTTTTGACTGAAAGTTGTCCATATTCTTTGAACTAACAATCTCTTCCCCCCCCCACCGTAGTCTCTCTGTACCCATTTTGCATGTATTCTGATCTGTAAAATGTAAACATTTTACCCAATATCAAAATGTCTTGTATTTTTTGTTTTGATATTTGTTTAAAAAGAGCCCCCACCTAATAAAATGGAGGACAAGCTAAAAGCTGATGTAAAGTGTTTCTTGAGCAATATAAATTACTTTTAAAAAATATCTAATGCACTGTATTTAAAAATCACTAAATAAATGCATTTGTGTGGATGATAAAGGAATTTTAACTATTTAGGTAACAATAACAAACATTGTATAATCATTACAATATACTGGGCTCATAATATTATTTTAGTTATAATATTTTTTTAAAAGCAAGGTTGGCTAGATATCCTTTAATTTCAAAGGCATATATATTATAGACTGGATAATGATATTCTGATTTTCAAAGTTTTGCTGAATATAATATACAAAAATATTTTGTATTTCATAATATCAAGATTGTTTTTCTCTTATTAACTTGTATGGCATGTGATTCTTCTATAAATTCTGTTAATGTAAATATTCATTAGATTGGTTTTAAGATTCTCATTCCACTGTGTATGGTGCTAACTGAATATCTATGAAAGATTATGAATTCTTTTTGTTTATTCTTTTCCATGTTGGACACTTTTTCGTGATTCTAGTTATGATTCTTATAAAGATGACTAATATAATACAAAATTTGTAAAACATTTCCATAACCTTAGAAATTAAATCTCATATAGTATTTACATAATAACACAATGAGAATAGTTTTTCAAAATAAAATGATCCATAAGTAGGTATGCAGAACCTTGAATTTCAGGAATTACAACTTAAATGAATAGATCTTTGCTAAACAAGTTAAATTGCTTTTATTGAGATATATTTAATAAAATTAAAGATATATAGCATTTACATTACACTAGATTACATTACATCAGTTTTCATATTTTCATTATTAAGAATTATTTTTATTAAATCCAGTTTGTAACATTTGATTAAAATTTATTTACCATGAATCCCAGCAGTGGATTAAAAATAAAATATAAAACTATCATTAATATATCATGTTAGATACTCAAGTATTATCATTTTAAGTGCTTAATACTAAAAGTAAATTTTTAATTCTGAAATGCAAATTTATGTTTTTTTAGAACAGTTTTGGAAACTTACGTATTCAAACATTTCGGGACACATTGATAGGCACCATGGAGCCGGGCACAGTGGCTCGTGCTTGTAAGCTTCAGCCTATGAAGCGGCAGGGGCTAGGGATCGCGGTTCGAGTCCCGCCTGGGGCCCGTAGTGAGACCTAGGTCCAAAAAATTAGCTGGGCATGGTGGCACATGCCTGTAATCCCAGCTACCTGGGAAGCTGAGGCTGGGGACTG